>JAIOJX010000018.1:6156666-6189922 GCA_022376925.1 Tragulus kanchil
GTCCTCACTTGAGCCTAATGTCAGACTCTGAATCCTACTGTAGCCTCAGTCTAACTCTGGTCCTCTCTAGAACCTAGAGTCTGACTCTGGTTCTGACTGTATACTACAGTCTGATTTTGGTCCTCATTGTAGCCTCAGACTGACCCTGATCCTCACTAGAGCTTACAGTCGGACTCTGGTCCTCACTGTAGCCTACAGTGTGACACTGGTCACTCGAGCCTACAGTCTGACTCTCGTCCTCACTGTAGCCTATAGTCAGACACTGGTCTCACGAGAGCCTACAGTCTGACTTTGGTCCTACTACTATTTACAGTCTGACTCTGGTCTCTGTAGCCTTCAGTCTAACCCTGGTCCTCACTAGAGCCTACAGTCTGATTCTCGTCCTCACTGTAGCCTATAGTCAGACACTGGTCCTCACTAGAGCCTACAGTATGATTCTTTTCCCTACTGTAGCCTACAGTCTGACACTGGTCCTCTCTTGCCACAGTGTGATTCTGGTTCTTACTGTAGACTACAGTCTTACTCTGGTCCTCACTTAATGTCTGACTCTGGTTCTTACTGTAGCCTATAGTCTGACTCTGGTCCTCACTAGAACCTAGAGTCTGACTCTGGTTCTGACGGTATCCTACAGTGTGATTTTGGTCCTCATTATAGCCTACAGACTGACCCTGATCCTCACGAGCTTACAGTCGGACTCTGATCCTCACTGTAGCCTACAGTCTGACCCTGATCCTCACTAGAGCCTACAGTCTGATTCTCGTCCTCACTGTAGCCTATAGTCAGACACTGGTCCTCACTAGAGCCTACAGTCTGACTCTGGTCCTCACTACTATTTACAGTCTGACTCTGGTCCTCTCTGTAGCCTTCAGTCTAACCCTGGTCCTCACTAGAGCCTACAGTGTGACTCTAGTTCTTACTGTAGCCTAAATGCTGACTCTGTTCCTCAATGGAGCCTAGAGGAAAACTCTGGTTCTGACTGTATCCTACAGTCTGATTTAGGTCATCCTTGTAGCCTACGTTGTGGCCCTGGTACCCACAGATCCTACAGTCTGACAGGGTTCTTCATATAGCCTACAGTATGACACTGGTCCTCAGCAAAGACTACATTCTGAGTCTCATCCACACGAGATCCTACAGACTGACTCTGGTTCTTATGAGAGCCTTCAGTCTGACACTTATGCTCACTAGAGCCTACAGTCTGAGTCTGGCTTTTACTGGAGCCTACAGTCTGACGTTGGACCTCATTGTAGCATACAGTCTGACACTGGTCCTCACTAGAGCCTACAGTCTGACACTGTCTTCAATAGAGCTTACAGTCTGATTCTGGTTCTCACCAGATCCTACAGGTTTAATCTGGTTTTTACGGTAGCCGACAGTCGTATTATGGTCCTCACAGTAGCCTAGAGTCTGACCCTGGTCCTCACTAGATCCTACAATGTGATTGTGGTTATTACTCTAGCCTAGAGTCTGACACTGGTCACATGGGCCTACAGTCTGAGTCTGGCTTTTACTGGAGCCTACAGTCTGACTTTGGTCTTCACTAGGACTTACATTCTGACTCTGGTCCTCACTGTAGCCTGCAGTCTGACACTCGTCCGCACTAGATAAAATAGTCTGACGCTGGTACTTACTGCAGACTACAGTGGGATTTGGTATTCACTGTAGCCTACAGTCTTACACTCGTCCTCACTTGAGTCGACAGTCTGACTCTGGTCTGTACTGTAGCCTACATTCTGACTCTTGTCTTCACTGTAGCCTACAGTCTGACACTGGTCCTCACTAGAGCTTACGGTCTGACTCTGCTTGTTACTGTTTCCTCAGGTCAGACTTTGGTCCTGGTCACACTAGCCTACAGTCTGACATTGGTCCTCACTAGAGACTTCTGTAGGACTTTGGTCTTTCTGAAACCTACAGTCTGACGTTGGTCCTCATTGAAGCATAAATTCTGACACTGGCCCTCACCAAATTCAGACTGTAGGCTATAGTAAGAATCAGAGTTAGACTGTAGGCTCTAGTTAGGAACAGTGTCAGTCTGTAAGCTGTAGTGAGGACCAGTGTCAGACTGTAGGCTACAGTGAGAACCTAAATCAGGCTGTAAGCTACACTGAGGACAATATTCAGACTGTAGTCTACAGTAAGAACCAGACTGAGACTCTAGGCTCTATTATGGACCAGTGTGAATCTGTAGTCTACACTGAGGACCAAATTCAGACAGTAGGCCAAGTAAGAACCCGTCTCAGACTGTAGGCTCTAGCTAGGACCAGTGTCAGACTGTAGGCTCCTGTGAGGAACAATGTCCGTCTGTAGGCTTCAGTGAGGACATAGTCAATAGGCTACAGTAAGAACCAGATTAAGACTGAAGGCTCTAGTGAGGACCACTCTCAGACTGTAGGCTAGAGTGGGACCAAAGTCAGACTATAGGCTGCACTAAGAACCAGAGTCAGACTGTAGGCTCTAGTTAGGACCAGTGTCAAACTGTAGGCTCTTGTGTGGACCATTGTCATACTGTAGGCTTAAGTGAGGATATAGTCATACAGTAGGCTACAGTAAGAACCAGATTAAGACTGTAGGCTCTAGCGAGACCAGTGTCACACTGTAGGTTCTTGTGAGGACCAGTGTCAGACTGTAGGCTACAAGACAGAAGTCAGACTGAAGGCTACAGGAAGAACCAGTGTCAGACTGTAGGGTCTAGGGAAGCCCAGAGTCAGGCTGTAGTCTACAGTGAGGAACAAAATCTGACTGTAGAATACAGTAAGAAACACAGTAAGACTGAAGTCTCTAGTTAATACCAGTGTCAGATTGTAGGATACAGTGAGGTACAAATTACGACTCTAGGTTACCTTCAGAACCAGAGCCAGGCTGTAAGCTGTAGTGAGGACCAGTGTCAGACAGTAGGCTATAGTGTGGACGAAAATCAGGCTGTAAACTCTAGTAAGAATCAGAGTTAGACTGTCGGCTCTAGTTAGGAACAGTGTCAGTCTGTAAGCTACAGTGAGGACCAAAGTCAGATGTAGGTTCCTGTAAGAACACGACTCAGACTTGTAGGCTCTAGTGAGGACCACTGTCAGACTCTAGGAAACAGTGAGGAACAAAGCCAGAATGTAGGGTACAGTAAGAACCAGTCTCAGACTCTAGGCACTAGTGAGGACCAGCGTCACAGGCTAAGTTCCAGTTAGGACCAGAGTCACACTGTAGGCTACAGTAAGAAAGGAGTCATACTGTAGCCTCTAGTGAGGACCTCTCTCAGTCCGTAGGCTACAGTGAGGACCAAAGTCAGACTGTAGGCCACAGTAAGAAACAGAGTCTGACTGTAGGTTCTAGCAAGGCCCAGTCTCAGACGTTGGGCTCTAGTGAGGACCAGTTTCAGATGTAGGCTACAGTGAAGCCCATGGTCAGACTGTAGTCTTCAGTGAGTGACAATGTCATATTGAAGTCATCATTAAGTACCAGAGTCAGACAGTAGTCTCTAAAGACGACCAATGTCAGACTGTAGGCTCTAGTGTGGACCAGTTTCAGATGTAGACTACAGTGAATAACAATGTAAGATTGAAGTCTTCAGTAAGGACCGGAGTCAGATTGTAGGCTCTACTGACCATCAAAGTCTGACTGTCGGCTGTAGTGAGGACCAACGTGAGACTGTACACTACAGTAAGAACCAGAGTCATAATGTAGGCTCTAATGAGGACCAGTGTCAGACTGTAGGCTACTGTGTGGAACAAAGTCAGACCTTAGGCTACAGTAAGCACTGGAGTCAGACTGTAGGCTACAGTGAGGACAAAATTCAAACTGTAGGCTACAGTTAGAACCATAGTTAGAATGTAGGCTCTAATGAGGACAGTGTCAGCCTATGGGCTATCGTGAGGACCAAAAACAGACTCTAGGGTACAGTAAGAAACAGAGTAAGACTGTAGGCTCTAGTGAGGACTTCTGTAAGACTTAGAGTCTAGTGACAACCAGAGTAAGACTGTAGGCTACAGTGAGGAGCCAAATCAGACTGTAGGCTACATTAAGAAACAGAGTCAGACTGTAAACTCTAGTGAGGACCAGTGTCAGACTATAGGCTCCAATGAGGACCAAATTCAGACTGTAGGCTATAGTAAGAATCAGAGTTAGACTGTAGGCTCTAGTTAGGAACAGTGTCAGTCTGTAAGCTACAGTGAGGACCAAAGACAGCCTGTGAGCCACAGGAAGAAACAGAGTCAAACTGGTACTAGCTAGGCCCAGTGCCAGACTGTGGGATCTAGTGAGGACCAGTGTCTGATGTCGGCTACAGTGAGACTGTAGTCTACAGTGAGTAACAATGTCAGGATGAAGTCACCAGTAAGTACCAGAGTCAGTCAGTAGTCTCTAATGATGACCAATGTCAGACGGTAGGCTCTAGAGTGGACCAGTTTCAGATGTAGACTACAGTGAGTAACAATGTCAGATAGAAGCCTCCAGTTAGAACCAGAGTCAGACGGTAGGCTCTACTGACAACCAATGTCACATCGTAGAGTCTACTGAGGACCAAAGCCAGACTGTAGGCTACAGTAAGAACCAGAGTCATAATGTAAGCTCTACTGAGGACCAGTGTCAAACTGTAGGCTACAGTGGAACACAAAGTCAGACTACAGTAACAACCAGAGTCAGAATGTAGGCTCTAGTGAGGATCAGAGTCAGACTGTAGGCTACAGTGAGGAGAAAATTCAATCCGAAGGCTACATTAAGATTCACTGTTAGAATGTAGGCCCTAGTGAGGACGAGGGTCAGACTATGGGCTAACGTGAGGACCAAAAACACACCTATAGGCTACAGTAGGAACCAAGATCAGGCTGTAAGCTCTGTGAGAACCACTGTCAGACTGTGGACTCTAGTGAAAACCAGAGTCAGACTGTAGGATACTGCGAGGACCAAAGTCAGACTGAAGGCTACAGTAAGAAACAGAGTCAGACTGGAAGGTCTTGTGAGGACAAGTGTCGGACTGTAGGCTAAAGTAAGGACCATTGTCAGACTGTAGTCTACAGTGAGGAAAAGGGTCAGACTGTAGACTACAGTAAGAAAAAGGGTCAGACACTATCCCAGAGTAAGGACCAAAGTCAGACTGTAGGCTAGAGTAAGAAACAGAGTTAAACTGTAAACTCTAGTGAGGACGAGTGTCAGACTATAAGATAAGGTGCGGACCAAAGTCAGACTGTAGGCTAAAGTAAGAAACAGAGTTAGACTGTATGCTCCAGTTAGGAACAGTGTCAGTCTGTACAGTGAGGACCAAAGTCAGTAGACAAGAGTAAGAAACAGAGTCAGAGTGTAGGTTCAAGTAAGGCCCAGTTTCAGACTGTAGGCTCCAGTGAGGTCCGTTTCATACGGTAGGCTACAGTCAGGACCACAGTCAGACTGCAGACTACAGTAAGAACCAGATTCAGACTGTAGGGTCTATTGAGGATTAGTGTCAGACTGTAGGCTCTAGTGAGGAACAGTGTCAGTCTGTAGGGTACAGTCAGGACCACAGTCAGACTGTAGGACACAGTAAGAAGCAGAGCCATACTATGGGCTCTAGTGAGGGTCAGTGTCAGACTTTAGGCTACAGTGAGGTCAAGAGACAGACTTTAAAGTCTATTGAGGTCCTGTGTCAGACTGTAGGCTAAGGTAAGAACCAGAGTCAGACTGTAAGCTCTAGTGAGGACCAGAGTCAGACTGTAAAATCTAGTGAGGAACAATGTCAGACTGTAGGCCTAGTGAAACCAAAGTCAGACTGTAATCTACAGTAAGAACCGGGGTCATAGAACAGGCTCTAGTGACGACCAGTGTCAGACTGCCAAACTCAGACTGCAGGCTACAGTAAGAACAAGTGTCAGCCTTGAGGCTCTAGTGAGGACCAGTGTCAGACTGTAGGATACAGTGAGGACCAAATTCAGACTGCAGGCTACAGTAAGAACCAGAGTGAAACGTTGGGCTACAGTATCCCAATGTAGTTCTTTATAGTGTTTAGCCATGTGCAGCGAATGCTGGGAGTGTATGTGTGCCTATGGGTAACATACTGTCTTCGGTTTGGTTTTCGTCGAGGCTCCCATCTGAGAAATCTTATAAGTGACCAAGAGATTTGCATCCTGAGGATTAGATGGGGGATTATCAAATTATGTGCGTACTTCTGGAAGAACAGGAGGCGATGGCTGGCAAACCTCTAAATAACTTGTGAACTGTGACCTGGATAAACCAGATGACTTAGGGACTTGGACATGGATTATATCCCTGCATATTTGGTGTTTAGAAGAGAAGGTGAGATCTGGACACAAGTCCAACATTGTATCACCATTCCTTGAAATTGGACCCAGTTTCCTCAGATATATCTGACCAAGCAAACACTAGCACCTTTCTTTAATGTTTTTTTTTTAATGCAGGCTCTTGCCTAGCTTGTCGGGATACCCCAGACTTACACAGTCTTACTACCCGGAGGTATTGAGAAACACTATCATGCAGTAGTTCGCTGGCCTGACGGGAGGAGGTGTTCTAGCTGGGTTGGAATGCTGGTCGCGGAGTCAGTGGAGAGTTGTCTGCTCACAGGTGAGTGAGCAGCCAGTCTAGCAGCTGTTCCCTGTCGTGTTTTCCACAACTTCATCCAGTTGTAGTTCCTTAGAGAACGTCACGACCTCCTGAAGAAGGAGGTCACTGTGTGCATGTGTGTGCATGCATATGCGTTAGTCAGTGCACGTGTGAGATGTCACCGTGTGCAAGCGTGTGTCATAATGGGCTGACATCATGTGCACTGTATTCTGTCATTTGTAGGCTAGCGTGTGCATGGTAGTATGAATACTTAGCATGTGTGTGAATGTAAAATTGTATGCATATCTGTGTATCTCTGAGTGTGCAAATGAGCAAGTGTTGAGTGAGCGGCATATGTGTATGATATAAATCCAATAGCATGTATCATGGAGCAGGAAATGGCAACCCGCTCCAGTATTCTTGGCTGGAAAACCCTACGGACAGAGAAGCCTGGCAATCTGTAGTCCGTGGGGTCTCAGATACATGTGGGGAATGACTTGTCATGTGCGCGAATGACCATCCCAAGTTCTGATGGGGATAGTCTGATTCTCTGTGATTAGTGTCACTGTGAGCTACTGCGAACTCACCCTGGGCGCTGAACTTATCATGACCGTGAACGTGCCTGTGCTCTTTAGAATGTCATAGTATTCAAATTTGGGGCCTATTTGGCAATACTTCTCTTCCTATCTCTGAACCGGAGCCCTCAGATTCAGCCTTGGGCTGTGCGAATGAGAAAGGCTAGACTGAGAGCTTTAAGTCCTGTACCTTAGACTGGACTTGCTTCTCAGGATGCGTGATCACAGTGATTTCTTTCTCTTCAAGATTCAAAGTACCTTCTGAACTGCAACCAGCAGCACCCTACGGAATGAAGAGATAAGCCGGGTGTGAAAAGCTGCTTTTGAGATTTCTCCAAGCTGAGGCTGCCACTTCAAAGCAAGAATGACGGCTTCTCACCTGCCTGCCCTCCGCCTTCCCACCCTCTGCCACCACCTTTCCCTTTCTCATGATGTCACTCGTAACCCTTCTCAGCAGCAGCAGCAGCTCCTCACCCCATCTCAACCCTGAGGGGAGCAGAGGTACCCACCTGAGAATCTTTATCTTCCCCATTTAAAGTGGAGACATCAACGAAGTGTATCTGCGCCAGATTAGAAGGGTGAGTTTAGAAAAATCCTCAGAAAAGGCCTTAATTTCCCGGGAGATGATAGCAGCACCTACCTTATTAGTTCTTGTGAGAACTGATTGAGAGAAAAAGCTTTTAGGACAGTGCCTGGTTATAGTAAAGTACCCAACAGACAACAGACCGATGATATTCATTAGGCAGACAGAATCTTAATGCTACTATATTTCTTAAGTGACAATACTCCCCTGTGAGAGAGAGAGAGAGTTCAAAATGCAATAGCTACCTTTACTGAGAGAACCGAGAAGGGAGATGGTTTGCCCGACTGAGACAGAGTCAAAGTGGAACTCGTATTAGAACCCAATTCCCCTGGCTCCCAGTTTGGAGCAATTTCTATCACAATACTGTCACCAAAAAATGGTGTTTTTTACAATGGATGACATAGAGTTTAGGTGGCACGTGGATAAACATTTTTGTGCTTAATAGGCGCCTTTTCATTGTTACTCATCGGGAAAATACACATTAAAATACCAGAGCTACCATATATTGATAGCATTGCTTAGGTTCATGGTAATTTTAAAATGCAAGTCAAAGTCTAAACCATTGCGGAAACACATATTAAGTAACTGCATGAGTGGTGCTTGAACGTGAAATGATGTGAAATATTATGTAAACCATTCTTCGTTGGGGAAATAGAACATGAAGTATTTTGTCCCGCGAGGAGGCCAGCTGTACAGAAGCTGCTGGCAGCTAGCGACATCATTATGACCTCCGAGGTGTGAGGTAATAGAGGGTGGTGACTAGGCAACCACCAACCCCTAACTCTCTTCAGCCTGCCTCCCAGCCCCCACCCCACGTCGCCTGCATCACTCCTCTGGCCAAGCCCTCCATTGTCCCTGGGCAATGTATGCCCTCACTGGTTATCCCCAGACCTTACTGAGCTTGATTTCTTGGCAAAGTCACTATCCTTTAGCTTATCCCGGGCCAGAAAGTCTATACCCAAAGGCTAATGTTGTCCACTCCTGGGCAGGTGTCATTTCGTATCTCACCAATTTCCAGCCCTGGCCTTGTTGTCCAGTCGGGCTGTAGAGATCCACCTTGCACATGCCCCTGCGGCTGTGCAGCCAGTCAATTTCCTCAGACATCTGGAAAGAGAAATACAGTCAATCTGAAAGTCTAACGTGATTTCAAGAAATGGAATCGGTCGATTAAGAATCCCTGGGTGGCTTCTGGAAACTCATCTCTGCGTTTAGTACGAACTAAACTTAGGCTAGAAACTGGGGAGGGGTAAGCCATGGGGAAGGACACACTGAAATGCTTGGACCTGAAGTCAAGATCGCTATCTGTCAGCCCAACCCACAGTCTTCCTTAACTTCGATTCCCCACCCCAACTCGTTGAAAGCACGCGAGTGTCATACTCACTTGGGAAAATGCCCGTGAGGAGAATGACAGGCTGGGAAACATGTTTGAAAGGGGTCTAGGGACTGTGGGCTACTCAAGCCACCTCATCCCCTTTAACTGAGTTTTCGCTAAACCGATGCTAACCCATGTCTTTCTCATTACATTCAAGTGAAATGAAGTTAAGCGCTATAATACTTACCAAATAGGGCCACTGGAAGCCTAAGATCAATACTAGTAAAGTGAATATAGATTTCAACATACAGAACAAGTTTCTGAATACTGAACCCACTCAGTCTAATAGCTATAGCTAAGAGACAAATGTCTGTGGCAAGAGCAGACCCTGATCCCGTAGGATAAAGTTTGGCTTTACTCTGGAAAGGGAAGAGTCTCTGCCAACTTCCTTCAAACCCTTTGCCACCTCCCACCCCTTCTCTCCTCCTCTTTCCTTCAGCCCTTCCTCCCCTCTCTCCTCTACTCTCTCCCCCTCTTTTCCTCCTTTTCTTCTCTTCCCTTCTACCTTTCCTCCTTTCCTCCCTCTCTCCTCCTTCCTCCCCACTCTTTCTCCTTCCCCATCCTCCCTCCCTCCCTCTCTCCTTCCCTCTGCCTGTCTCAGCATCTTAATAACTATTTTCTGATGGCTAGCCTGTCACAGGATAAGACTACATTTCAATAGTCTGCCATTTCCCCCCAGCGCCCCCATTTCATTCCCCTAAGGTCTCAGGCTCTCCCTTCAAAATGGGAGGGGTGGCATAGAGTGGCCTCATGTGATCTGGAGATAGCTAAGTCCAAATCCTCAACAAAACCATAAAAGAAAGAAAAGTTTTGAGTTCATTACCTCGATAATGAAGGTCTTTTAAACTAAAGCTGAAAATGTGCCACCTAGAAGGTAGGTATGTACCTTGAGATGGAAGTGGGCAGTGCCGAGTTCTTGGGCACGTGCAGCTGGCTGCCAGCCCTGTCAGCTGTTGGATGAGACTGAGGAGCCAGGCTCTGCCTGGCTGCTTTTGACCCCTGGCCGTATGTCATCAGGCTTTGTTGAGTCATACTGCCTGAAACCGTAGCAACCCAGCAGAGGCGGGGCAGGCTGGCAAACTCAGTAGCTCTTCAGATCAAAAGCATATCAGGCTTTCCACTGTACATCACATTTTCTAATATTCTTTCTAGAAGGGTACACGTGCTTTTTGTTTTTTTTTTTTTAACATTTTGTCCAGCTCACCGGTCCTTAAGGCCTCCCTTCTTGTTCCTCTTCGGGCTAGACTTCCAGAACCACCTAGTTATATTAGTCACCAGCTTGGTGGGAGTCTGCATTATGTGGCGAGAGATCTTTAGGTTTATGTGGAAAGAGAGGAATATTAGAAACCTTTCTAGGTATACTGAACAGAAATATGAAAATAGACAATGTGAGGCAATCTTAGCCATGTTTGTAGTTTCACCTCAGCGTTAAGACATCTCAGCAGCTGGTGAAACAAAGTCAGACCATGTCCCTACATTTGTGGAATCAGAGTAGGCTATTCTGTAGGAACTTGGAATGGCTTTTTTTTTAAATTGGGATGCCATGATGACCCTTCCAGTTTGACTCGAGATGTTGCTGCTTTCCCCAACCCTCGGTGCTCTCCTAAAGACTTGACCGCCACTTAGTACCAGAACGTGTACTTCATGACATCCCTGTTTCTCTAAAGAACAGTAGCCGCACACTCAGGGCTTTCGCCTTAGGATTCTAGTGTCTAGTTGGTCCAGCAGGCTTGCTCTTTTATTATTATTATTATTATTATCATTTTAGTTTTTTTCTTTTATTTTATTGTAATTTTTGCTTTTACAGAGCTTTGCTCTTTACCGATGTATGTTCCCGGATTAGTCATATGTCTATTCCTGGCCCCTCACTCCTCCACCGCCCTCTCAGTCCTCCTCCCAGCCCTCCAGGCCATCTCACAGCGCCTCTCCAGGATCCCCTAGTCCCACAGCGCAATGAGCATGGCTATCTTTTCACATGTGATACTATGGGCTTCCATGATACTCCTCTATGCCTCCCACCCACTATTCATTCCCCGCAGTGTCCATATGTCTGTTCTCCATGTCTGTGTTTGTTTTAATATGGAAAGATATATAATGTCACAGGTAATACATACTCACATACCTCTACAGCCTACAGGAAACAAACTCCCTTGACTATAAGCCAGTAGAACAAGTTAATCAGAGAAAGAAAAATATATAAACTCATCAAATATCATACAAAATAATGTTCAAGGTTTTAAAGCTTTAAAATGGGAGAAGGAATAAAGAGAAAAGGAAAATAAACACGGAAACCAATCAATACGTAAGGTATTCAGATATTGAATAGACATACAAGAATAATACACAGGAAACTGAACAGCAAGTGGTTGTCTTGTTTTTTTTTTTTTTTTATTTTATTGGAGTTTTTACTTTTTCGGATTTTTGTTTTTTCCGCATACGTATGTTTCCAGATTAGTCAGATGTATATCCCCCCCTTCCCACCCCCCCAGGCCGTCACACAGCTACCCTGCAGGATGACATTTTCTCACAGCGCAATGACCATAGGTACCTTTTTCACATATGATAGTACAGGTTTTCCTGCTACTTCCTTTACGCCTCCCACCCACTGTGCATTCCCCACAATGTCCATATGTCTGTTCTCCATGTCTCTTGCTCCATCGCTTCACTGCGTGTGTTCTCATTACCCTCCTACCAAAGTCCACATATATGTGTCAGTATATGGTGCCAGTGGTTTTCTTTAATAGCCGTCTAGACCTAAGTAAACATTTATTAAACAAAAGTGTGGCTTAATGAATTACATACCGTGCTACACAGTAAAAGCATGAAGTTAAAAATGGGAAAATGTGGTTAAAGTGAGTAACTTGGAGCTCCAAAAGTACTGGAGAGCAAACGGAGACGGAAGCAACGTTTGAAAGGCAGCATCCAATTGCTTCAGGAATGATAAAGATACCAATCCAAATGTCCCAAAGTAAAATACTTCCGAATTAGTGGGAAGACTGTGGTAGAAAAGAAATAGGATTGGGCGTGAGGCAAATCTGGATTTGAATCCCAAGACTCCTGCTTATTGATTGTATGACCTTTGAAAAGGTCGTTAAACCTGAGCCTCTAATTCCACAGTGTATACAGCAGCTAGTAACAAACCATCTCACAAGGTTTTAAAGAATGAAAGTACCTAGTAGTGTCTGGCACTCAGAAAATGCTCTTGAAAGGACATTTCTTGCCTTCCCAGTACCTCGGTGTTCAATAATATCGCCACTATGGTAATTAGCCTTTCTTCTTCCTGGCTGGGCGGCGCTGGGATGTAGAAACTCAATTGATTCTTTCAGAGCTTTTCATGTTCCGACACCACGGAGATCTCAGTGCAGGGGTTCTGCTGGACTTCTGGCATGTCTCCGAGTGAGTGGGGAGGAAAACAACCGGAATTGTTTTACAGCTGATGGCAGAGTCTCACAGCTCACAAGTGTATTCTATCCTATACCTTTGCAAAGCTCACTCATTAACCGTTGTACTGGGGGGTTTGATTTTCATGGATGTACAAACATGTCATTGGCTAAAGTAGCATTTTTATTTCTACTGCTCCCATATCTCTGCTTTTTTACTTCGTTTTCTTCGTTCATTATTAGAACTATTTTAAACTAGAATTTCAACCAGGGCACTCTTGTGGGTTTCCTGTTTTTAACCAGATTTAATCGAACTGGCACTTTTGTTGGGAAAGTTATGTTAATTGTTCTTATTTAGTCGCTAAGAGGTGTCTGACTCTTTTGTGGCCCCATGGACTGTAGCGTGCCTGGATCCCCCGTCTGTGGAACGTTCCCGGCAAGAATCCTGGGGTGGGTTCCCATTTCCTTCTCCAGGGAATCTTCCTGACCCGGGGATCAAACCCGCATCTTCTATGTCTCTTGCTCTGGCAGGAGGATTCTTCACCACTGAGCCACCAGGGAAGCCGTTGGAAAGATACACTCAAGCAAGACAGAGAACGCTGCAGTATCCCTCTCCTCACCGTTGAATGTCTCTTAAGGTTTAAATCAAGCTCCATCTTTCTGGTGTGTTGTTGTTGTTGTTGTTGCTGTTCTTGCTCCAAATTGTATTGCTCCTTTCCTAAGCTTGTTTGACTTGCTCCTTGTTCCCTCCCTAGGTTCTTTAGGCAGGAATTCATCGTTGCTGTTTTGTACTGATGCAACCTATCAGGGCTATACGTTCTCTGAGCACTGCCTTGGCCATCTCCCATAGAGGTCTTTCCATACAATGTCTTGCCAGCTTTTCCTTTTACCTCGTGCTCCGTTATGTTTTGTCCCGGCATTATCACTAATCCTCTGGTTTTATAATTTTGACAGTTTGATACTTGGCATCGAGTTTGATTGTTTTTTAAAATCGTATGACAGAACCATTTTTAAAAAGGTTTGTTGATTTACTTTTGCTTTAGGCTGTTCTGGGTTTTCACTGCTGCTGCAGGCTCTTCTCTAGTTGCGGGGAGTGAGGGCTACTGTCTAGTTGAGCTGAGCAGGCTTCTTGTTGTGGTGACTTCTCTTGTTGTGGAACTTGGGCTCTAGGGCACGTGGGCTGCAGCAGTTGCAGCACGTGGGCTCAGCATTTGCGGCTCCAAGGCTCTAGAGCACAGGCTCCATAGTTGTGGCTCACGGGCTTAGGTGCTCCGCAGCTTGTGGGATCTTCCTTGATCAGGGACTGAACCCGTGTCTCCGGCTTTGGCAGGTGACCTCTTCACCACTGAGCTACCAGGAGGCCCAACTTTGATATATATGTTTCAAGCTTTTATTTTACTTTTAAATTTACAGAGTTTTGTCGTGTACAGATATGTATGTTCCCAGGCTGGTCATATGCATATCCCTCCCATCCCACCCCTCCAGACTAATTTTTGAAGGATCCAAAACACTATGGATTTAGGGAATTTGGGATTAGCAGAGGCAAACTATTGCATATACGGGGCAGATAAACAATGAAGACTTACTGGACAGCACAGGGAACTATGTTCAGTGTTCTGTGATAAACCATAATGGAAAAGAATATGAAAAAGAATGTATCTATCTACATGGACAGATAGATAGATAGATAGATAGATAGATAGATAGGTATGTATATGTAGACTTTCGTCCCTTTGCTTTACAGCAGAAATTAACACAACATTGTAAATCAACTCTACTTCAATGATAAAACTTTTTTTTCAACACTTTGGTTACTGAGATTTGGTTTTGGTGCTCATTTAAATTTCGTCCCTGAGGCAAATACCTCACTTTGCCTCGCCTCAGTCTAGGCCTGGCCCTTGTGGTAACCTCTTCACACAACTCTCTCTGTGAGTTGGGGTCCAGATGTCCAGAAAGACTGAAATTGTCAGAGAGAGAAATTCTGAGAGCATTCTGACTCTGGTTCTTACTGTAGCCTATTATCTGATTTTGTTCCAAACTGTACTCTACAGTCGAAAACTGGTCCTCTCCAGAGCCTACAGTCTGACAATCGTCCTCAATAGAATTTACAGTCTAATTCTGATCCTCACTGTACCCTTCAGTCTGACCCCAGTCCTTACTAGAGCCTACAGTGTGACTCTGGTTCTTATTGTAGCCTAGAGTCTGAATTTGGTCCTCACTAGAATTTACAGTCTGACTCTGCTCCTCACTGTAGCCTAGAGTCTGACACTGGTCCTCACTAGAGCATACAGTCACACTCTGGTTCTTACTGTAGCCTTAAGTCTCTCCTTGGTCCTCACTAGAATTTACAGTCGGACTCTGGTCCTCACTGTACCCCTCAAGTGTGACACTAGTCCTCACTAGAGCCTAGAGTGTAACTCTGGTTCTCAGTGTAGACTACAGTCTGACTCTGGTCCTCACTAGAACCTAGAGTCTGACTCTGGTTCTGACTGTATCCTACAGTGTGATTTTGGTTCTTCTTGAAGCATACAGTCTGACCCTGGCCTCACTATAGCTTACAGTCGGACTCTGGCTCTTACTGTAGCCTACAGTCTGACTTTGGTCCTCAAGAGAATTTAGAGTCTGATTCTCGTCCTCACTCTAGCCTAAAATTTGACCCTGGTCCTCAATAGAGCTTACAGTCAAACTCTGGTTTTACTGTAGCCTACATTGTGACACCGGTCCTCACCAGAGACTACAGTCTGACAATGGTCCGTAACTTGCCTTACAGTTTGAACCTAGTCCTCACTAATCTCTACAGTCTGATTCTGGTTCTCACTGTAGGCTAAAGTTTGAATCTGGTGCACACTGTAGCCAAAAGTCTGACACTGGTCTTTACTAGAACCTAGATTCTGACTCTGGTTGTTACTGTATCCTACAGTCTGACTTTGACCTCATTGTAGCATACAGTCTGACACTGGTCCTCACTTGAGCCTACAGTCTGACTACGGTCCTCACTGTAGCCTAAAGTCTGACACTGGTCGTCACTAAAGCCTACAGTCTGACTCTCGTCTTCACTGTAGCCTAGAGTCTGACAATGGTCCTCAATAGATACTAGAGTCTGACTCTGTTTCTTACTGTAGCCTACAGTCTGACTTTGGTCCTCACTAGAGTTTATAGTCTCACTCAGGTCCTCACTCTAGCTTACAGTCTGACTTTGGTCCTCACTAGAATTTAAAGTCTAACTCTGATTCTTACTGAAGCCTACATTCAGACACTTGTCCGCACTAGAGCTTAGAGTCTGACTCTGGTTCTTACTGTAGTCTACAATCTGACTTTGGTCCTCACTAGAATTTACAGTCTGATGCTGATCCTCACTCTACCCTAAACTCTGACACCAATCCTCACTAGAGCCTGGAGTGTAACTCTGGTTCTCAGTGTAGACTACAGTCTGACTCTGGTCCTCACTAGAACCTAGAGTCTGACTCTGGTTCTGAGTGTATCCTACAGTGTGATTTTGGTCCTTGTTGAAGCATATAGTCTGACCCTGGTCCTCACTAGAGCTTACAGTCGGACTCTGGCCCTTACTGTAGCCTACAGTCTGACTTTGGTCCTCAATAGAATTTACAGTCTGATTCTCGTCCTCACTGTAGCCTAAAATTTGAACCTGTTCCTCAATAGAGCTTACAGTCAAACTCTAGTTTGTACTGTAGCCTACAGTGTGACACCGGTCCTCACTAGAGACTACAGTCTGACAATGGTTCGTAACTTGGCTTACAGTCTGAACCTAGTCCTCACTAGTCTCTACAGTCTGATTCTGGTTCTCTCTGTATCCTACAGTGGGATTTTGGTACTCATTGTAGCCTACAGCCTGAATCTGGTCCTCAAAATAGCTTACAGTTGACTCTGGTTCTTACTGTAGCCTACAGTCTTCCTTTGGTCCTCACTAGAATTTACAGTCTGACTCTGGTCCGAACTGTAGCCTACAGTCTGACTCTGGTCCTCACTAGAGCCTACAGTGTGACGCTGGTTCTTACTGTAGCCTACTGTCTAACTCTGGTCCTCATTAGAACATAGAGACTTACTCTGATTCTGACTATATCCTACAGTGTGATATTGGTCCTCATTGTAGCGTACACCTGACCCTGTTTCTCACTAGAGCATACATTCGGACTCTGGTTCTAACGGTAGCCTACAGCCTCACTTTGGTCCTCACTAGAATCTACAGTTCGACACTGATCCTCACTAGAGCGTACAATCTGAATGGCATCCTCACTGTAGCCTACAGTCTGACACTGGTCCTCACTAGAACCTACTCTGTAACACTAGTTCTTACCTTAGACTACAGTGTGATATCTTGCTCATTATACCCTACAGTCTGACACTGTTCCTCACTAGAGCCTACAGTATGATTCTGGTCCTTACTGTAAACTACAGCCTGACACTTGTCCTCACTAGAGCCTACAGTCTGACTCTCTTCCTCACTAGAATTTACAGTTTGAATCTGATCCTCACTGAGGCCTACAGTCTGACCCTGGTCCTCACTAGAGCCTACATAGTGACTCCGGTCCTTACTGTAGCCTACAGTCTGAATTGGGTCCTCACTAGAATTTACAGTCTGACTCTGTTTCTGACTGTAGTCTAGAGTCTGACCCTGGACATCACTAGAGCTTACAGTCCGACTCTGGCTCTTACTGTAGCCTACAGTCTGACTTTGGTCCTCAATAGAATTTACAGTCTGATTATCGTCCTCACTGTAGCCTAAAATTTGACCCTGGTCCTCAATAGTGCTTACAGTCAAACTCTGGTTTGTACTGTAGCCTACAGTGTGACACCGGTCCTGACTAGAGACTACAGTCTGACAATGGTTCGTAACTTGGCTTACAGTCTGAACCTAGTCCTCACTAGTCTCTACAGTCTGATTTTGATTCTCAGTGTAGGCTAGAGTCTGAATCTGGTCGTCATTGTACTGACACTGGTCCTCACTAGAGCCTAGAGTCTGACTCTGGCTGTTAATGGAGCCTACAGTCTGATCTTGGACCTCATTGTAGCATACAGTCTGACACTGGTCCTCAGTTGAGCCTACCGTCTGCCTCCCGTCCTTACTGTTGCCTAGAGTCTGACACTGGTCCTCACTAGAGCCTACAGTCTGACTCTGTTTCTTACTGTAGCCTAAGTCTAACTCTGGCCTCAGTAGAACATAGAGCTTAATCTGATTCTGACTTTATCTTTCAGTGTGATTTTGGTCCTCATTGTACCCTACAGTCTGACCCTGGTCCTCATAGAGCCTAAGTTGATCTTCCTGTAGCCTAAGTCTACTCTGAGCCTCGTGACTTTAGAGCTAATCTGAAATGTCTACTACCTTTCAGTTGATTTTGGTCCTCATTTTAGCCTAGAGTCTGACACTGGTCCTCACTAGAGCCTACAGTCTGATGTCATCCTCACTGTAGCCTACAGTCTGACCTGGTCCCACTAGAGCCTACGTCTGACACTGGTTCTTACCTTAGCTACAGTCTGACTTGTCCTCATTTTAAACCCACAGTCTGACACTGGTCCCCACTGACCCCACAGTTGATTCTGTTCTTACTGTAGACTAAGTCTGACACTGGTCCTCTCTAGGGCCCACAGTGGATTCTGGTTCTTACTGTAGACTACAGTCTTACCTGGTCCTCACTTGAGCCTAATGTCTGACTCTGGTTCTTACTGTAGCCTATAGTCTGACTCTGGGCCTCACTAGAACCTAGAGTCTGACTCTGGTTCTGACTGTATCCACAGTGTGATTTTGGTCCTCATTGTAGCTACAGTCTGACCCTGATCCTCCCAATGCTTACAGTCGGACTCCGGTTCTTACTTTTAGCCTACAGTCGGGCTTTGGTCCTCACTAGAAATTTTCGTCTGATGCTGGTCCTCACTATAGCCTACAGTCTGACACTGGTCCTCACTAGAGCCTACAGTGTGACTCTGGTTCTTGCTGTAGACTACAGTATGACTCAGGTCCTCACTGGAACCTAGAGTCTGACTGGTTCTGACTGTATCCTTCAATGTGATTTTGGAACTCATTGTAACCTACAGTCTGACCCTGGTCCTCACTAGAGCTTAGAGTCACACTCTGTTTCTTACTGTAGCCTACAGTCTGACACTGGTCCTCACTATAATTTACAGTCTGATTCGGGTCCTCACTGTAGCCTACAGTCTGACCTGGTCCTCACTAGAGCTTTACAGTCAAACTCTGGTCCTTACTGTAACCTACAGTGTGACACTGGTCCTCACTAGAGACCTACAGTCTGACAATGGTCCTAACTAGAGCTTACAGTCTGAACTCTAGTCCTCACAGTCTCACAGTCTGATTCTCTGATGCTGTTCTCACTGTACCTACAGTCTGAACTGGTCCTCACTGTAGCCTACAGTCTGACTCTGGTCCTCACTAGAGCCTAGAGACTGACTCTGGTTCTTACTGTAGCCTACAGTTTGACTTTGGTCCTCATTGCCGCCTACAGTCTGAACCTGGTCCTAACTAGTGATTACAGTCTGACTCTGGTCCTCACTGCAGCCTACAGTCTGACACTGGTCCTCACAAGAGCCTACAGTCTGACCATACTTCTTACTTAGACTAGCCTAGAGTCTGACACTGGTCCTCACTAGAGACCTGAGTCTGACTCTGTTTCTTACTGTAGCCTACAGTCTGACCTTGGTCCTCACTAGTTTACAGTCTCACTCTGTCCTCACTGTAACCTTACAGTTGACTTTGGTCCTCACTAGAATTTACAGTCAACTCTGGTCCTTACTGTAGCCTAGAGTCTGACACTGGTCCTCACTAGAGACTACAGTCTGAGAGTCTGACTCTGGTTCTTACTGTAGTGTACAGTCTGACTTTGGTCCTCACTAGAATTTACAGTCTGAGTCTGGTCATCACTCTAGCCTACAGTCTGACACTAGTCCTCACTAGAGCCTAGAGTTGTAAGTCTGGTTCTCAGTGTAGACTACAGTCTGACTCTGTTCCTCACTAGAACCTAGAGTCTGACTCTGGTTCTGACTGTATCCTACAGTGATTTTGGTCCTTCTTGAAGCATAGAGTCTGACCCTCGTCCTCACTAGAGCTACAGTCGGACTCTGGCTCACTGTAGCCTACAGTCTGACTTTGGTCCTCAATAGAATTTACAGTCTGATTCTCGTCCTCACTGTAGCCCAAAAATTCTGACCCTGGTCCTCAATAGAGCTTACAGTCAAACTCTGGTGTTTACTGTAGCCTACAGTGTGACACCGGTCCTCACTAGAGACTACAGTCTGACAATGGTTCGTAACTTGGCTACCTACAGTCTGAACCTAGTCCTCACTAGAGTCTCTACAGTCTGATTCTGGTTCTCACTGTAGCTACAGTCTGACACTTGTCCTCACTTGAGCCTACCGTCTGACTCTGGTTCTGACTGTATCCTACAGTCTGATTTTGGTCCTCACTTGCAGCCTGACTGACCCTAATCCTCAAAAGAGCTTACAGTCTGACTCTCAAAGAGCTTCTGACTCTGAGTGTAACCTACAGTCTGCCTTTGGTCCTCACTAGAATTTACAGTCTGACTCTGGTCCAAACTGTAGCCTACAGTCTGACACTGGTCTACTAGAGCCTAGAGTCTGACTCTGGTTCTTACTGTAGCCTACAGTCTGTCTTTGGTCCTCACTAGAATTTACAGTCTGACTCTGGTCCACACTGTAGCCTACATTCTGACACTGGTCTTCACTAGAGCCTACAGTGTGACTCTGGTTCTTACTGTTGACTACAGTCTGACTCTGGTCCTCACTAGAACATAGAGACTTACTCTGATTCTGACTGTATCCTACAGTGCAGCTTTTCACAACAGGCTTATCTCTTAATTCCGTAGGGTGCTTCTGGTTGCAGTTCAGAAGGTACTTTGAATCTTGAAGAGAAAGAAATCACTGTGATCATGCATCCTGAGAAGCAAGTCCAGTCTACGATACAGGACTTAAAGCTCTCAGTCTAGCCTTTCTCATTCCCACAGCCCAAGGCTGAATCTGAGGGCCCGGTTCAGAGATAGGAAGAGAAGTATTGCCAAATAGGCGGCAAATTTGAATACTATGACATTCTAAAGAGCACAGGCCTACGTTCACGGTCATGATAAGTTCAGCGCCCAGGGTGAGTTCGCAGTAGCTCACAGTGACACTAATCACAGAGAATCAGACTATCCCCATCAGAACTTGGGATGGTCATTCGCGCACATGACAAGTCATTCCCCACATGTATCTGAGACCCCACGGACTACAGATTGCCAGGCTTCTCTGTCCATAGGGTTTTCCAGCCAAGAATACTGGAGCGGGTTGACATTTCCTTCTCCATGATACATGCTATTGGATTTATATCATACACACATATGCCGCTCACTCAACACTTGCTCATTTGCACACTCAGAGACACACTGACATGCATACAATTTTACATTCACACACATGCTAAGTATGCATACTACCATGCACACGCTAGCCTACACAATGACAGAATACAGTGCACATGATGTCAGCCCATTATGACACACGCTTGCACACGGTGACATCTCACACGTGCACTGACAAACGCATATGCATGCACACATGCACACAGGCACATTTTCACACACTCAGATCTGGGTTGACACATGTTCACGCTCATGAGTTAAAATGGTGTGCATGTAGACACACAACAGAGACACTGACACATTTTTGACATGTGCTTAGCTCACATACTCAGATGAAATTGACAGTGATAAGACTCGTATGTAGTGTACAAATGTGCATACCCTAAGTTTTTGTTGCCGCCACTTGTGCTGAATGAGTAGTAATGAACACAATTGTGTGTTATGCGCCCATGCACATGCTAAAGGCCAAATCCCTAATCTGTGCCACTTTTAGGATGTAGTTTCTAAATAAATAGAGAGAAGAAGTAGCCTGGCCAGACTCTCATGCACGGGTGTTATTCCTTTTTAGGCGGAGGGTCAGTATGCTTTTTTAAACAAACGCCTCCTGATCCTCTGAGTGTCCTCAGTTGGTTTCGGAATGATCTTCAAACGTATGCCCTAGGTTTCCACCATGCATTCAGCCCCTCAGCATGCATCTCTAAACACAAAGTAGGCGACATAGAGGGAGCTGTCTGAGCCTGGATTGCCTAAATAACGGACCTCACAGCCGAAATCTGGAAGTAACAGAGGCCAAAACACCAACAATGACCAGAGTTCCTCCAGTCCATCAGCCAAATATGCCATTAATCAGAGGACAGTATTCTTCCCTGAAGGAAAATGTGCTATGAATGACCCGTCTTTCTATAACAACCAGTTATCTTCTCCGGTATTCCTGAAGACCCATAAGGAAATCAAGAAATTAGGAGGTGCAAGTGAATTTCCTTCAATCTATCTACCCCGTGGAGGCAAAGGGAAAATCAGCCCCACAGTGTTGTGAGTAAGATCACTTCTGAAATGGCCCACGATGCTGTCAAGTGACCTCTGCAGAAACGCACCGCAATGAGGAGGAGTGTACAGATGGCAGTCGGGAATCCTTTCCAAATGGTGAATTATCCAACAGGAAGAAAGGCGAGACAAACAGATGGACCCAAGAGTCAGCAACGAATCTGCAGATTCCATCAGCAAAGGACACATGATCTGTGCCAATCGAGTGGCATCCGATATGATGGCGTCTGTCACGAAGACTTGAACGTTCGTACCTCTGGGAACCCAGTTTCAGCCTGTGTGGTCCTGAAAAGGGTTCTGTTAAACATACCCAGGAAATTGTGTCCGATTTGATTGACTCATGCTTGAGAAACACACATAATATCACAGGAGTACTGATGACCGACACAGACTTTGTCTCAGCTGTCAAGAGTAATGTGTTTCACCATGGGAACCAAAATGCTACTGATATCATGGAGGCTATGCTGAAACGTTTGGTCAATGCTCTTCTTGGTGAACAGCAGGAAACGGAATCACAGTGTTTCATATGCAGCCTTGAAAGCTAGCTCCCACGACCCCAAGGGCAAAACCAAGGTCTCGAATCCTCAGCTCTGAAGGCTGAAATGAGCGGAAATAACAAGGGTAAAGTGAAGGGAGAGGAATGCAAGTCTTTGACCAGTGCTGAAACATATCCTCGAGAGAGCCTGACGGTGTGGAACCAAAATCAGGGCAATCAAGGCAAGCTGCCTAGCAACCCATGTCCCAGTAAGGAGGAGAAGAGACAGAAGATCAGCCCTTCCACAGACTCACTGGCAAAGGACTCGATTGTCTCCGCCCTTAGGCTGATCCAGTACCATCTGACCCAGCAGGTCAAGGGCAAGGATGCATCTGAAGAAGACTGTCCTGTTTCCACAAGCTATACGACTCAGAGCTCCCGATACGAAAAGTGCGGATGTACCCAATGTGCCAAGGCCCTTTCAATGAAACACCAAGAGCCTCGTGGAGCGCCTGAGCCATCCACCTCTCAAAAGGAGGATCAACAAATGGACTCCCAGAAGGTAGATATGTCAACCCTCTTTATATCCCTGATTCAAAAACTGCTCAATGAGAGCCACTTCACCTGTGAAGACATATGTGAAAGTGAGAACAAACGTTCTGAGGACAAGACAAGCAAGCCAGCCTCCGTGTGTACGCAGTCTCAGAGGCGGAAGAACCACGCAGGACAATCAAGAATTTGACTTTATCGGTGGATGAAGCAAGTGAACCGACAGTTTATAGATCAGCTGATAGAATCTGTAATGAAGCTGTGCCTTATCATGGCTAAGTATAGCAACAATGGTGGAAGCCTCGCTGACTTGGAAGAACAAGCATCCTTGGCCAACAATGCTCTTTACCACGCCAGCAACTCCAGATGTAACCAGGGAGCTGGAACATCACAGAGCCACAAAGACTCTTCTGGACACAAACTCATCGTCAGTAATCAGTGCTCAATGAGCAATTTGCAAAAGCAGCTCCAAGCCGTCCTGCAGTGGATCGCAGCCTCACAATTTAACATACCCAGGCTCTACTTCATGGGAGACGATGACGGACAACTGGAGAAGGTAAGCGATAGTGATGCAACAAGGCACACGGAGACAGAGGGCTGGACTGGGTGGGGACGGGGTGGCAGTCTTGTACTCAGAGCAGACCATTTTTCTCTCTGCCTATTCTTGTCACCCTTTAGGCCTAGAATCGTAGGCAGGAAGGCGGCTGAGGTATAGCGGACTTTCTCCATCTGGGTCCCAGCTCCAAAAGCATCAACGTGACTCAAGCTACCTCTGCTCTCCACAGCTTCCTGAAGTTTCTGGCTCTGGCAGCAGAAAAGGGTACAGTTTTGGAGACCTTCTTCAGGAGGTCGTGACGTTCTCTAAGGAACTACAACTGGATGAAGTTGTGGAAAACACGACTGGGGAACAGCTGCTAGACTGGCTGCTCACTCACCTGTGAGCAGACAACTCTCCACTGACTCCCGCCCCGACCAGCATTCCAACCCAGCTAGAACACCTCCTCCCGTCAGGCCAGCGAACTACTGCATGATAGTGTTTCTCAATACCTCCGGGTAGTAAGACTGTGTAAGTCTGGGGTATCCCGACGAGGTAGGCAAGAGCGTGCATAAAAAAAGCATAAAGGAAAGGTGCTAGTGTTTGCTTGGTCAGATACATCAGCGGAAGCTGGGTCCAATTTCAAGGAATGGTGATACAATGTTGGACTTGTGTCCAGATCTCACCCGGGGTTCTCTTCTAAACACCAAAGATGCAGGGATATAATCCATGTCCAAGTCCCTAAGTCATCTGGTTTATCCAGGTCACAGTTCACAAGTTATTTAGAGGTTTGCCAGCCATCGCCTCCTGTTCTTCCAGAAGTACGCACATAATTTGATAATCCCCATCTAATCCTCAGGATGCAAATCTCTTGGTCACTTATAAGATTTCTCAGATGGAGCCTCGACGAAAAACCAAACCGAAGACAGTATGTTACCCATAGGCACACATACACTCCCAGCATTCGCTGCACATGGCTAAACACTCTAAAGAACTACATTGGGATACTGTAGCCTAACGTTTCACTCTGGTTCTTACTGTAGCCTGCAGTCTGAATTTGGTCCTCACTGTATCCTACATTCTGACACTGGTCCTCACTAGAGCCTGAGTTTGACACTTGTTCTTACTGTAGCCTGCAGTCTGAGTTTGGCAGTCTGACACTGGTCGTCACTAGAGCCTGTTCTATGACCCCGGTTCTTACTGTAGATTACAGTCTGACTTTGGTTTTCACTAGGCCTACAGTCTGACATTGTTCCTCACTAGATTTTACAGTCTGACTCTGGTCCTCACTAGAGCTTACAGTCTGACTCTGGTTCTTACCTTAGCCTACAGTCTGACGTTGGTTCCTCATTGTAGTCTACAGTCTGACAATGGTCCTCACTTGAGCCTACAGTCTGACTCTGGTTCTTACTGTAGCCTACAATATGACACAGGACCTCAATAGACTTTAAAGTCTGTCTCTTGACCTCACTGTAGCCTAAAGTCTGACACTGACCTCACTAGAGCCCATAGTATGGCTCTGCTTCTTACTGTATCCTACAGTCTGACCGTGGTCCTGACTGTAGCCTACAGACTGACACTGTTCCTCACTAGAGCCTACAGTCTGACACTAATCCTCAATAGACCCTACAGTCTGAATATGGTTCGTACTGTAGACTGCAGTCTGACTGTGGTCCTGACTGTAGCCTACAGTATGAAAATGGTCCTCACTGGAGCCTACAGTCTGAAACTGGGCCTTGCTTGAACCTACACTCTGACTCTGTTTCTTACTCTGGTCTACAGTCTGACTTTGGTCCTCACTGTAGCCTACAGACTGACACTGTTCCTAAATGGAGCGTACAGTCTAATTCTGTTTCTTACTTTAGCCTACAGTCTGACTTTGGTCCGCACTGTATCTTATAGTCTGACACTCGTCCTCACCAGAGTTTACAGTTTAACTCTGTTTCTTACTGTAGCCTACAGTCTGACTTTGGTCCTTACTCTAGCATACAGTCTGACTCTTTGTCTTACTGTAGTCTCCAGTCTGACACTTTTTCCTCACTGTAGACTACAGTCTGACAGTGGTCCTTACTTTAGCCTACAGTCCGACACTTGTCCTCACAAGACCTTCCAGTCTGACTCTGTTTCTTACTGTAGCCTACAGTCTGACTTTGGTCCTCGCAGTATCCTACAGTCTGACTCTGGTTGTCACTAGAGTCCACAGTCTGACAGTGGTTCTCACTAGAGCCTACAGCCTGATCTTGGTTCCTACTGTAGCCTATAGTGTGTTTTGGTCCTCACGTTAGCCCATAGTCTGACCCTCGTCCTCACTGGGGCCTACATTCTAACAGTGAATCTTAATGTAGCCTTCGGATTGAATTTTCTCCTCACTGTAGCCTGCAGTCTGACTCTGATCCTCACTAGAGCCTACATTCTGACTCTGGTTGTTACTGTAGTCTACAGTTTGACTTTGTTCCACACTGTAGCCTACAGTTTGACACTGGTCCTCAGTAGAGCTTACATTATGACTCTGGTTCTTACTGTAGCCTACAGTCTGGCTTTGGTCCTCAGTAGACTCTACGATGTGACATTGGTTGTCAGTAGAGCCTACCGTCTGACTCTGGTTCTAACTGGAGGCTTCTATCTGACATTGTTACTCACTGTAGTCTACATCTGAAACTGGTCCACTCTAGAGCCTACCGTCTGACATTGGTCATCAGTAGAGACTACAGACTGACTCTGGTACTTACTGGTGACTTCATCCTGACATTGTTACTCACTGTAGACTCCAGTCTCACTATAGTCTTCACTGTAGCCGACATCAGACACTGGTCCTCACTAGATCCCACATTCTGGCACTGGGCCTAGCTAGTACCTACAGTTTGACTCTTTCTTCCTGTGGCCTACAGTCTGACTTTGGTCCTCACTGTAGCTTACAGACTGACACTGTTCCTCACTAGACCCTACAGTCTAACTCTGATTCTTACTATAGCCTACAGTCTGAATTTGGTCCTCATTGGAGCCTATAGTCTGACACTGGTCCTCACTAGAGTTTACAGTCTGACTCTGTTTCTGTAGCCTACAGTCTGATTTGGCTCCTCACTGTAGCCTACAGTCTTACTCTGGTTGTCACTAGACTCTAAGTCTTACAGAAGTCCTCACTAGAGCCTACAGTCTTACTCTGTTTCTTACTGGACCCTAGAGTCTGTTTTTTGGTCCTCACGATAGCCCATAGGCTGACACTCGTCCTCATTAGAGCCTACATTCTAACTATGGTTCTAACTGTAGCCTACAGTTTGAATTTTGTCCTCACTGTAGCCTACAGTCTGACTCCAGTGCTTACTGTAGCCTAAGGTCTGACTTTGTTCCACACCGTAGCCTACAGTCTGACACTGGTCCTCATTAGAGCCTACATTATGACTCTGGTTCTTACTGTAGTGTACAGTCTCACGTTGGTCCTCACTACAGCCGACAGTCAGACTTTGATCGTCAGTAGAGCCTACAATCTGACTCCGGTCCTTACTGAAGACTTCAATCTTACATTGTTATTCACTGTAGTCTACATCTGAAACTGGTCCACTAGAGCCTACAGTCTGACATTGGTCGTCATTAGAGACTACTGTCTGACTCTGGTACTTAATGATGACTTCAATATGACATTGTCACTCACTGTAGGCTACAGTCTGACTATGGGCTTCACTGTAGCCTACATCTGACACTGGTCCTCACTAGAGCCCACGGTCTGACCCTGGGCCTTGCTAGAACCTACAGTCTGACTCTTTCTTACTGTGGCCTACAGTCTGACTTTGGTCCTCACTGTAGCCTACGGACTGAGAGAGGTCCTCACTAGAGGCTACAGTATGACTCCTTTTCTTACTGTAGCCTACAGTGTGACTCTGGTCCTAACTGGAACTTAGCCTGTGACGCTGGTCCTCACTAGTGCCTAGAGTCTGAGACTGGTTCTTACTGTACCCTACATTCTGGCTTTGTTCCTCACTGTTTCCTAGAGTCTGACAGTGGTCCTCACTAGAGCCTACAAGTCTGAGTCGTGTTCTTACAGGAACCTACATCTGACTTTGGTCCTCACTGTAGCTTACAGACTGACACTGTTCCTAACTAGAGCCGACAGTCTAACTCTGATTCTTACTATAGTTTACAGTCTGATTTTGGTCCTCACTGTAGCCTACTGTCTGACACTGGTCCTCACTACAGCTACAGTCTGGCTCTGGTTCTGAAGGTATCCTAGAGTCGTCATTTGTCCCTCAATGTAGCCTACAATATGACACTGAAATTCACTAGAGCCTTCAGTCTGACTGTGTTTCATAGTGTATTCTACAGTCAAAGTTTGTTCCTTACTGTAGACTACAGCCTGACTCTGGGCTTCCTAGACCTACAGTCTGACACTGGTTCTTCCTGTAGCCTTCAGTCTGACTTCTGTCTTAAATGTAGCCTACAGTCTGACACTGGTCCTCACAAGAACCTACAGTGTGACACTGGTCCTCCCAGAGCCTACAGTCTTAATCTGGTTCTTACTGTAGCCTACTGTCTGACTATATCCTCACTGTAGCATACAGTCTGACTCTGGTCCTCATAAGAGCCTAGAGTCTGACACTGGTCCTAGCTAGAGTCTACAGTCTGACTCTGGTTCTTAGTGCAGCCTATAGTCTGACTTTGGTCCCACTCCAGCCTACAGTCTGAGAGTGGTCCTCACTAGAGCCTTCAGTCTTAATCTGGTTCTTACTGTAGCCTATTGACTATGTCCTCACTGAAGCCTACAGACTGACATTGTTCCTCACAGGAGCCTACAGTCTGACACTGGTCCTAGCTAGAGCCTACAGTCTGAGACGGGTTCTTACTTGGCCTACTGTCTGAATTTGGTCCTCAGTGTAGACTATAGATTCACACTGGTCCATAATAGAGCCTAGAGTCTCAGTCTGGTTCTTACTGTAGACTACAGTCTGAATATTGTCCTCAGTGTAGCTTACAGCCTGATTTAGGTTCTCACTGTAGCCTACAGTCTGACACTGGTCCTCACTACAGCTACAGACTGACACTGCTCCTAACTAGAGCCTACAGTCTAACTCTGATTCTTACTATAGCCTACAGTCTGAATTTGGTGAGGGCCAGTGTCAGAATTTATGCTTCAATGAGGACCAACGTCAGACTGTAGGTTTCAGAAAGACCAAAGTCCTACAGAAGTCTCTAGTGAGGACCAATGTCAGACTGTAGGCTAGTGGAGGACCAAAGTCTGACCTGAGGAAACAGTAACAAGCAGAGTCAGACCGTAAGCTCTAGTGAGGTCCAGTGTCAGACTGTAGGCTACAGTGAAGACCAATGTCAGAGTGTAGGCTACAGTACAGACCAGAGTCAGACTGTCGACTCAAGTGAGGACCAGTGTAAGACTGTAGGCTACAGTGAATACCAAATCCCACTGTAATCTGCACTAAGTACCAGCGTCAGACTATTTTATCTAGTGAGGACTAGTGTCAGACTTTAGGCTACAGTGAGGACCAGAGTCAGACTGTAAATACTAGTGAGGTCCAAAGTCAGACTGTTGGCTGCAGTAAGAACCAGAGTCAGACTGTAGGCCCATGTGAAGACCAGTGTCAGACTCTAGGCTAGAGTAATAACCACAATCACATTGTAGGATCTAGTGAGGACCAGGGTCAGACTCTAGGCTACTGTGAGGACCATAATACGACTGTCGGCTACCGTAAAACCAGATTAAACCTGTAGGATCTGGTGAGAACCAGAATCAGACTGTAAGCTCTATTGAAGACAGTGTCAGACTGTAGGCTCTAGTGAGGAACAGTGTCAGACTGTATGCTACAATGAGGTCCAACGTGAGACTGTAGGCTACAGTAACAACCAGAGTCAGACTGTTGGCTCTAGTGAGCATAAGTGTCAGACTGAAGGCTCTCTTAAAACCAGAGTCAGTCTGTAGGATCTTCTGGATGAGACTCAGAATGTAGTCTTTGGTGAGGACCAGTGTCATACTGTAGGCTATATGAAGAACCCAGTCAGACTGTAGGATCTGTGAGGAACAGGGCCACAACGTAGGCTATAAGGATGACCTAAATCAGACTGTAGGATACAGTCAGAACCAGAGTTTTCCTCTAGGCTCCATTGAGGACCAGATTCAGAATGTAGTCTACAGTAAGAACCAGAGTCAGACTGTAGGCTCTAGTGAGGACCAGTGTCAGACTGTAGGCTACAGTGAGGACCAGAGTCAGACTGTAAATTCTAGTGAGGACCAGTGTCTGACTATAGGCTACAATGAGGTCGAGAGTCAGACTGTAGGCTCTAGTGAGGACTAAAGTCAGACTGTAGGCTACAGTAAGGACCAGAGTCAGACTTTAAGCGCTAGTGAGGACCAGCATCAGGCCGTAGGCTACAATGAGGACCGAAATCAGTCAGACTCTAGGTTCTAGAGAGGACCAGAGTTAGACTGGAGGCTACAGTAGGATCCAGAGTCTGACATTAGGCTCAAGTGAGGACCAGAGAAACACTGTAGTCTACAGTAAGAACCAGAATCACACTGTAGGCAATACAGAGAACCAGTGTCAGACTGTAGGCTACAGTAAGGACCAGAATCATAATGTAGGCTCTAGTGAGGACCAGTGTCAGACTTTACCCTATAATGAGGAAAATGTCAGACTTTAGTCCAAGGTAAGAACTAGTGTCAGACAGTAGGATCTAGTGTGGACCAGTGTCAGACTGGAGGCTACAGTGAGGATGACTGTCAAACTGTAGGCTCTAGTGAGTACCAGGGTCAGACTGTAGGCTACAATGAGGACCAAAATGACACTGTAGTATACAGTCAGAACAGATGTAGACTCTAGGCTCTAGGTAGGACCAGAGTAAGACTGAAGTCTACAGTAAGAACCAGAGTCACGCTGTAGGCTCTAGTGAGGACCAATGTCAGACTGTAGGCTACAGTGAGGACCAGCATCAGACTGTACATTCTAGTGAGGTCCAAGGTCAGACTGTACACTACAGTACGAACCAGAGTCAGACTCTAAGCTCTAGTGCGGACCAGTGTCAGACTGTAGGCTACAGTAAGGACCAGATTAGACTGTAAATCCTAGTGAGGACCAAAGTCAGACTACACAGTAAGCTACACTGAAGAACAGATTGAGACTGTAAAACTAGTGAGGACCAAAGTCAGACTGTAGGCAACAATAAGAACCAGAGTCAGACTCTAGTCTCTAGTGAGGACCAGTGTCAGACTCTAGGCTACAGTGATGACGAGAGTCAGACTGTAGGCTCTAGTGAGGACTAGTGTCAGACGGTAGGCTCTAGTGAGGACCAGTGTCAGACTGTAGCCTCAAGTGAGGACCAATGTCATACTGTATGCTCCAATGAGTTTCAACGTCAGACTGTAGGCTACAGTAACAGCCAGAATCAGACTCTAGGCTCTAGTAAAGACCAGTGTCAGACTGTAGCCTACAGTGAGGACCAGATTCAGACTGTAGCCTACACTGAGAACCAGAATCAGACTGTAGAGACTAGTGAGGACTAGGTTCAGACTGTAAGCCAAGTTACGAACCATTGTCAGACTGTAATCTCTAGTGAGGACCGGTGTCACACTGTAGGCTACAGTAAAACCAGAGTTTGACTGTAAGCTCTATTGAGGACCAGGTCAAACTGTAGGCTACAGTGAGGACGAGAATCAGACTGTAAATTCTATTGAGGACCAAAGTTAGACTTTAGGCTACAGTAAGAGCCAGAGTCCGACTGTAAGCTCTAGTGAGGACCAGGGTCAGACTGTATGCTTCAACAAGGACCAAAATCACACTGTAGGATACAGTCAGAACCAGACTCAGTCTCTAGGTTCTAGTGAGGACCCGAGTCAGACTGTAGTCTACACTGAGAACCAGACTTACAGTCTAGTCTCTAGTGAGGATTGGTGTCACACTTTAGGGTACAGTGAGGACCAGCATGAGACTGTAAATTCTAGTGAGGACCAAATTCAGACTGTACACTACAGTAAGAACCAGAGTCAGACTCTAAGCTCTAGTGCGGACCAGTGTCAGACTGTAGGCTACAGTGAGGACCACAGTCAGACTGTGGTCTACACTGAGAACCAGAATCAGACTGTAGAGACTAGTGAGGACTAGGTTCAGACTGTAAGCCAAGTTACGAACCATTGTCAGACTGTAGTCTCTAGTGAGGACCGGTGTCACACTGTAGGCTACAGTAAAACCAGAGTTTGACGGTAAGCTCTATTGAGGACCAGGTCAAACTTTAGGCTACAGTGAGGACGAGAATCAGATTGTAAATACTAGTGAGGACCAAAGTCAGACTTTAGGCTACAGGAAGAACGAGAGTCCAACTGTAAGCTTTAAAGAGGACCAGGGTCAGACTGTAGGCTGCAATGAGGAATAAAATCACACTGTAGGATACAGTCAGAACCAGAATCAGACTCTAGGTTCTAGTGAGGACCAGAGTCAGACTGTAGTCTACACTGAGAACCAGACTTACAGTCTAGTCTCTAGTGAGGATTGGTGTCACACTTTAGGGTACAGTGAGGACCAGCATGAGACTGTAAATTCTAGTGAGGACCAAAGTCAGACTGTACACTACAGTCAGAACCAGAGTCAGACTCTAAGTTCTAGTGCGGACCAGTGTCAGACTGTAGGCTACAGTGAGGACCACAGTCAGACTGTGGTCTCTAGTGAGGACCAGTCACACCGTAGGCTACAGTAAGGACCTGAGTTAGAGTATAAATTCCTGTGATTACCAAAGTTAGACTGCAGTCTACAGTGAGGACCAGCATCAGACTGCAAATACTAGTGAGGACCAAAGTCAGAGTGTACACTACAGTAAGAACCAGGGTTAGATTCTAAGCTCTAGTGCGGACCAGTGTCAGACTGTAGGCTACAGTGAGAACAACAGTCAGACTGTGGACTCTAGTGAGGACCAGTCAGACTGTAGGCTACAGTAAGAACCAGAGTCCGACTGTAAGCATTAGTGAGGACCAGGGTCAGACTGTAGGCTACAATGAGGACCAAAATCACACTGTAGGATACAGTCAGAACCAGAGTCAGACTCTAAGTTCTAGTGATGACAAGAATCAGACTGTAGGCTACAGTAAGAACCAGAGTAAGACATTAGGCTACAAGTGAGGACCAGAGTAAGACTGTAGTCTACAGTCAGAACCAGAATCACACTGTAGGCAGTAGAGAGACCAGTGTCAGACTGTAGTCTACAGCAAGGAAGAGAATCATACTGTAGGCACAAGTGAGGACCAGTGTCAGACTTTAGGCTATAATGATGAAAACCGTCAGACTGTAGTCTAAGGTAAGAACTAGTGTTTGAGAGTAGGCTCTAGTGTGGACCAGTGTCAGACAGGAGGCTACAGTGAGGATGACAGTCAGACTGTAGGCTCTAGTGAGGACCAGGGTCAGACTGTAAATTCTAGTGAGGACCAAAGGCAGACTGTAGGCTACAGTAAGAACCTGAGTCACACTAAAAGCTCTAGTGAGGACCAGTGTCAGACTATAGGTTACAGTGAGGAACAGAGTCAGACTGTAAATTCTAGTGAGGACCAAAGTCAGACCAAAGGCTACAGTAAGAACCTGAGTCACACTGTAGGCTCTAGTGAGGACCAGGGTCAGACTGAAGGGTACACTGAGGACCAGAGTCAGACTGTAAATTCTAGTGAGGACGATAGTCAGACTGTAGGCTACTGAGAGGACCACTGTTCGACTGTAGGCTACAGTGAGGACGAGAGTCAGACTGTAGGCTCTAGTAATGACCAGTGTCAGTTTATATATTCTAGTGAGGACCAGAGTCAGACTGTAGTCTACACTACGAACCAGAGTCATACTAGAGGCTTCTAGTTTCAAGACCGGTCAGACTGTA
>JAIOJX010000018.1:6190422-6213698 GCA_022376925.1 Tragulus kanchil
CACCAGAGACTACAGTCTGACAATGGTCCGTAACTTGCCTTACAGTTTGAACCTAGTCCTCACTAATCTCTACAGTCTGATTCTGGTTCTCACTGTAGGCTAAAGTTTGAATCTGGTGCACACTGTAGCCAAAGTCTGACACTGGTCTTTACTAGAACCTAGATTCTGACTCTGGTTGTTACTGTATCCTACAGTCTGACTTTGGACCTCATTGTAGCATACAGTCTGACACTGGTCCTCACTTGAGCCTACAGTCTGACTACGGTCCTCACTGTAGCCTAAAGTCTGACACTGGTCGTCACTAAAGCCTACAGTCTGACTCTCGTCTTCACTGTAGCCTAGAGTCTGACAATGGTCCTCAATAGATACTAGAGTCTGACTCTGTTTCTTACTGTAGCCTACAGTCTGACTTTGGTCCTCACTAGAGTTTATAGTCTCACTCAGGTCCTCACTCTAGCTTACAGTCTGACTTTGGTCCTCACTAGAATTTAAAGTCTAACTCTGATTCTTACTGAAGCCTACATTCAGACACTTGTCCGCACTAGAGCTTAGAGTCTGACTCTGGTTCTTACTGTAGTCTACAATCTGACTTTGGTCCTCACTAGAATTTACAGTCTGATGCTGATCCTCACTCTACCCTAAACTCTGACACCAATCCTCACTAGAGCCTGGAGTGTAACTCTGGTTCTCAGTGTAGACTACAGTCTGACTCTGGTCCTCACTAGAACCTAGAGTCTGACTCTGGTTCTGAGTGTATCCTACAGTGTGATTTTGGTCCTTGTTGAAGCATAGTCTGACCCTGGTCCTCACTAGAGCTTACAGTCGGACTCTGGCCCTTACTGTAGCCTACAGTCTGACTTTGGTCCTCAATAGAATTTACAGTCTGATTCTCGTCCTCACTGTAGCCTAAAATTTGAACCTGTTCCTCAATAGAGCTTACAGTCAAACTCTAGTTTGTACTGTAGCCTACAGTGTGACACCGGTCCTCACTAGAGACTACAGTCTGACAATGGTTCGTAACGGCTTACAGTCTGAACCTAGTCCTCACTAGTCTCTACAGTCTGATTCTGGTTCTCTGTATCCTACAGTGGGATTTTGGTACTCATTGTAGCCTACAGCCTGAATCTGGTCCTCAAAATAGCTTACAGTTGACTCTGGTTCTTACTGTAGCCTACAGTCTTCCTTTGGTCCTCACTAGAATTTACAGTCTGACTCTGGTCCGAACTGTAGCCTACAGTCTGACACCGGTCCTCCCTAGAGCCTACAGTGTGACGCTGGTTCTTACTGTAGCCTACTGTCTAACTCTGGTCCTCATTAGAACATAGAGACTTACTCTGATTCTGACTATATCCTACAGTGTGATATTGGTCCTCATTGTAGCGTACACTCTGACCCTGTTTCTCACTAGAGCATACATTCGGACTCTGGTTCTAACGGTAGCCTACAGCCTCACTTTGGTCCTCACTAGAATCTACAGTTCGACACTGATCCTCACTAGAGCGTACAATCTGAATGGCATCCTCACTGTAGCCTACAGTCTGACACTGGTCCTCACTAGAACCTACTCTGTAACACTAGTTCTTACCTTAGACTACAGTATATCTTTGCTCATTATACCCTACAGTCTGACACTGTTCCTCACTAGAGCCTACAGTATGATTCTGGTCCTTACTGTAAACTACAGCCTGACACTTGTCCTCACTAGAGCCTACAGTCTGACTCTCTTCCTCACTAGAATTTACAGTTTGAATCTGATCCTCACTGAGGCCTACAGTCTGACCCTGGTCCTCACTAGAGCCTACATAGTGACTCCGGTCTTACTGTAGCCTACAGTCTGAATTGGGTCCTCACTAGAATTTACAGTCTGACTCTGTTTCTGACTGTAGTCTAGAGTCTGACCCTGGACATCACTAGAGCTTACAGTCCGACTCTGGCTCTTACTGTAGCCTACAGTCTGACTTTGGTCCTCAATAGAATTTACAGTCTGATTATCGTCCTCACTGTAGCCTAAAATTTGACCCTGGTCCTCAATAGTGCTTACAGTCAAACTCTGGTTTGTACTGTAGCCTACAGTGTGACACGGTCCTGACTAGAGACTACAGTCTGACAATGGTTCGTAACTTGGCTACAGTCTGAACCTAGTCCTCACTAGTCTCTACAGTCTGATTTTGATTCTCAGTGTAGGCCTAGAGTCTGAATCTGGTCGTCATTGTAGCCTACAGTCTGACACTGGTCCTCACTAGAGCCTAGAGTCTGACTCTGGCTGTTAATGGAGCCTACAGTCTGATCTTGGACCTCATTGTAGCATACAGTCTGACACTGGTCCTCAGTTGAGCCTACAGTCTGCCTGTCCTTACTGTAGCCTACAGTCTGACACTGGTCCTCACTAGAGCCTACAGTCTGACTCTGTTTCTTACTGTAGCCTACAGTCTGACTCTGGTCCTCACTAGAATATATTGACTGAATCTGGTCCTCACTAGAGCCTACAGTCTGACTCTGTTTCTCAGTGTAGCCAACAGTCGACACTGGTCCTCTCAGAGCCTACAGTCTGACTATCGTCCTCACTAGAATTTACAGTCTGACTCTGGTCCTCACTCTACCGTTCAGTCTGACACTGGTCCTCACTAGAGCCTACACTGTGACTCTGGTTCTTACTGTAGACTGCAGTGTGACTCTGGTCCTCACTGGAACCTAGAGTCTGACTCTGGTTCTGACTGTATCCTACAGTGTGACTTTGGTCCTGATTGTAGCCTACAGCCTGAACCTGGTCCTCAAAAGCTTACAGTCTGACTCTGTTCTGATCCTACAGTCTGCCTTTGGTCCTCACTCGAATTTACAGTCTGATGCTGGTCCTCACTGTAGCTCACAGTCTGACACTGATCCCCACTAGAGCCTACAGTGTGACTCTTGTTCTGACTGTAGCCTACAGTCTGTCTTTGGTCCTCACTAGAATTTACAGTCTGACTCTGGTCCACACTGTAGCCTACATTCTGACACTGGTCTTCACTAGAGCCTACAGTGTGACTCTGGTTCTTACTGTTGACTACAGTCTGACTCTGGTCCTCACTAGAGCCTAGAGTCTGACTCTGATTCTGACTGTATCCTACAGTGCAGCTTTTCACAACAGGCTTATCTCTTAATTCCGTAGGGTGCTTCTGGTTGCAGTTCAGAAGGTACTTTGAATCTTGAAGAGAAAGAAATCACTGTGAGCACGCAGACTGAGAAGCAACTCCAGTCTAAGTTACAGGACGTAAACCGCTCAGTCTAGCCTTTCTCATTCCCACATCCCAAGGCTGAATCTGAGGGCTCCGGTTCAGAGATAGGAAGAGAACTATTGCCAAATAGGCCCCAAATTTGAATACTATGACATTCTAAAGAGCACAGGCCTACGTTCACGGTCATGATAAGTTCAGCGCCCAGGGTGAGTTCGCAGTAGCTCACAGTGACACTAATCACAGAGAATCAGACTATCCCCATCAGAACTTGGGATGGTCATCCACGCACATGACAAGTCATTCCCATATGTATCTGAGACCCCACGGACTACAGATTGCCAGGCTTCTCTGTCCATAGAGTTTTCCAGCCAAGAATACTGGAGAGGGTTGCCATTTCCTTCTCCATGATACATGCTATTGGATTTATATCATACACACATATGCCGCTCACTCAACACTTGCTCATTTGCACACTCAGAGACACACTGATATGCATACAATTTTACATTCACACACACATGCTAAGTATTCATACTACAATGCACACCTAGCCTACACAAATGACAGAATACAGTGCACATGATGTCAGCCCATTATGACACACGCTTGCACACGGTGACATCTCACACGTGCACTGACAAACGCATATGCATGCACACACATGCACACAGGCACATTTTCACACACTCAAATCTCGGTTGACACATGTTCACGCTCATGAGTTAAAATGTGGTGTGCATGTAGACACACAACAGAGACACTGACACATTTTGACATGTGCTTAGCTCACATACTCAGATGAAATTGACAGTGATAAGACTCGTATGTAGTGTACAAATGTGCATACCCTAAGTTTTGTTGCCGCCACTTGTGCTGAATGAGTAGTAATGAACACAATTGTGTTATGCGCCCATGCACATGCTAAAGGCCAAATCCTAATCTGTGCCACTTTTAGGATGGATTTTCTAAATAAATAGAGAGAAGAAGTAGCCTGGCCAGACTCTCATGCATGGGTGTTATTCCTTTTTAGGCGGAGGGTCAGTATGCTTTTTAAACAAACTCCCCTGATCCTCCAAGTGTCCTCAGTTGGTTTCGGAATGATCTTCAAACGTATGCCCTAGGTTTCCAACATGCACTCAGCCCCTCAGCATGCATGTCTAAACACAAAGTAGGCGACATAGAGGGGAGCTGTCTGAGCCTGGATTGCTTAAATAACGGACCTCACAGCCGAAATCTGGAAGTGACAGAGGCCAAAAACACCAACAATGACCAGAGTTCCTCCAGTCCGTCAGCCAAATATGCCATTAATCAGAGGACAGTATTCTTCCCTGAAGGAAAATGTGCTATGAATGACCCGTCTTTCTATAACAACCAGTTATCTTCTCCGGTATTCCTGAAGACCCATAAGGAAATCAAGAAATTAGGAGGTGCAAGTGAATTTCCTTCAATCTATCTACCCCGTGGAGGCAAAGGGAAAATCAGCCCCACAGTGTTGTGAGTAAGATCACTTCTGAAATGGCCCACGATGCTGTCGAAGTGACCTCTGCAGAAACGCACCGCAATGGGAGGAGTGTACAGATGGCAGTCGGGAAACCTTTCCGAATGGTGAATTATCCAACAGGAAGAAAGGCCGGAGACAAACAGATGGACCCAAGAGTCAGCAACGAATCTGCAGATTCTGTCAGCCAAGGACTCATGATCTGTGCCAATCGAGTGGCATCCGATATGATGGTGTCTGTCACGAAGACCTTGAACGTTCGTACCTCTGGGAACCCAGTTGCAGCCTGTGTGGTCCTGAAAAGGGCTCTGTTAAAACATACCCAGGAAATTGTGTCCGATTTGATTGACTCATGCTTGAGAAACACACATAATATCACAGGAGTACTGATGACCGACCCAGACTTTGTCTCAGCCGTCAAGAGGAATCTGTTTCACCATGGGAAACAAAATGCTACTGATATCATGGAGGCTATGCTGAAACGTTTGGTCAATGCTCTTCTTGGTGAACAGCAGGAAACGGAATCACAGTGTTTCATATGCAGCCTTGAAAGCTAGTTCCCACGACCCCAAGGGCAAAAACCAAGGTCTCGAATCCTCAGCTCTGAAGGCCGAAATGAGGGAAAGAACAAGTGCAAAGTGTAGGGAGAGGCATGCAAGTCTTTGACCAGTGCTGAGAAGGTAGGCGAACATATCCTCGAGGAGAGCCTGACGGTGTGGAACCAAAATCAGGGCAAACAAGGCAAGCTGCCTAGCAACCCATGTCCCAGTAAGGAGGAGAAGAGACAGAAGATCAGCCCTTCCACAGACTCACTGGCAAAGGACTCGATTGTCTCCGCCCTTAGGCTGATCCAGTACCATCTGACCCAGCAGGTCAAGGGCAAAGATGCATCTGAAGAAGACTGTCCTGTTTCCACAAGCTATACGACTCAGAGTTCCCGATACGAAAAGTGCGGATGTACCCAATGTGCCAAGGCCCTTTCAATGAAACACCAAGAGCCTCGTGGAGCGCCTGAGCCATCCACCTCTCAAAAGGAGGATCAACACATGGACTCCCAGAAGGTAGATATGTCAACCGTCTTTATATCCCTGATTCAAAACTGCTCAATGAGAGCCCCTTCACCTGTGAAGACATATGTGAAAGTGAGAACAAACGTTCTGAGGCCAAGACAAACAAGCCAGCCTCCGTGTGCACGCAGTCTCAGAGGCGGGAAGAACCACGGCAGGACAATCAAGAATTTGACTTTATCGGTGGGATGAAGCAAGTGAACCGACAGTTTATAGATCAGCTGATACAATCTGTAATGAAGCTGCGCCTTATCATGGCTAAGTGTAGCAACAATGGTGGAAGCCTCGCTGACTTGGAAGAACAAGCATCCTTGGCCAACAATGCTCTTTACCACGCCAGCAACTCCAGATGTAACCAGGAGCTGGAACATCGCAGAGCCACCAAGACTCTTCTGGACACAAACTCATCGTCAGAAATCAGTGCTCAATAAGCAATTTGCAAAAGCAGCTCAAGCTGTCCTGCAGTGGATCGCAGCCTCACAAGTTAACATACCCAGGCTCTACTTCATGGGAGACGATGATGGACAACTGGAGAAGGTAGCGATAGTGATGCAACAAGGCACACGAAGACAGAGGGCTGGACTGGGTGGGGACGTGGAGGCAGTCTTGTACTCAGAGCAGTCCATTCTTTTTCTGCCTATTCTTTTCACCATTTAGTCCTAGAATCGTAGGCAGGAAGGCGGCTGAGGTATAGAGGACTTTCTCCATCTGGGTCCCAGCTCCAAAAGCATCAACATGACTCAAGCTATCTCTGCTCTCTCCACAGCTTCCTGAAGTTTCGGCTCTGGCAGCGAAAAGGGTACAGTGTTGGAGACCTTCTTCAGGAGGTCGTGAAGTTCTCTAAGGAACTACAACTGGATGAAGTTGTGGAAAACACGACTGGAAAACAGCTGCTAGACTGGCTGCTCACTCACCTGTGAGCAGACAACTCTCCACTGACTCCCCGCCCCGACCAGCATTCCAACCCAGCTAGAACACCTCCTCCCGTCAGGCCAGCGAACTACTGCATGATAGTGTTTCTCAATACCTCCGGGTAATAAGACTGTGTAAGTCTGGGGTATCCCGACAAGCTAGGCAAGAGCCTGCATTAAAAAAAAAACATTAAGAAAGGTGCTAGTGTTTGCTTGGTCAGATATATCTGAGGAAACTGGGTCCAATTTCAAGGAATGGTGATACAATGTTGGACTTGTGTCCAGATCTCACCCGGGGTTCTCTTCTAAACACCAAAGATGCAGGGATATAATCCATGTCCAAGTCCCTAAGTCATCTGGTTTATCCAGGTCACAGTTCACAAGTTATTTAGAGGTTTGCCAGCCATCGCCTCCTGTTCTTCCAGAAGTACGCACATAATTTGATAATCCCCATCTAATCCTCAGGATGCAAATCTCTTGGTCACTTATAAGATTTCTCAGATGGGAGCCTCGACGAAAAACCAAACGAAGACAGTATGTTACCCATAGGCACACATACACTCCCAGCATTCGCTGCACATGGCTAAACACTATAAAGAACTACATTGGGATACTGTAGCCTAACGTTTCACTCTGGCTCTTACAGTAGACTACATCTGAATTTGGTCCTCACTGTATCCTACATTCTGACACTGGTCCTCACTAGAGCCTGAGTTTGACACTTGTTCTTACTGTAGCCTGCAGTCTGACATTTGTTTTCCCTGTAGCCTACAGTCTGAAACTGGTCCTCACTAGAACCTCAAGTCTGACAGTTGTTCTTACTGTAGACTTCAGTCTGAGTTTGGCAGTCTGACACTGGTCGTCACTAGAGCCTGTTCTATGACCCCGGTTCTTACTTTAGATTACAGTCTGACTTTGGTTTCACTAGGCCTACAGTCTGACATTGTTCCTCACTAGATTTTACAGTCTGACTCTGGTCCTCACTAGAGCTTACAGTCTGACTCTTGTTCTTACCTTAGCCTACAGTCTGACGTTGGTCCTCATTGTAGTCTACAGTCTGACAATGGTACTCACTTGAGCCTACAGTCTGACTCTGGTTCTTACTGTAGCCTACATTATGACACAGGACCTCAATAGACTTTAAAGTCTGTCTCTTGACCTCACTGTAGCCTAAAGTCTGACACTGACCTCACTAGAGCCCATAGTATGGCTCTGCTTCTTACTGTGTCCTACAGTCTGACTGTGGTCCTGACTGTAGCCTACAGACTGACACTGGTCATCACTACAGCTTACAGACTGACACTGTTCCTAACTAGAGCCTACAGTCTAACTCTGATTCTTACTATAGCCTACAGTCTGAATTTGGTCCTCATTGGACCTATAGTCTGACACTGGTCCTCACTAGAGTTTACAGTCTGACTCTGTTTCTTAATGTAGCCTACAGTCTGATTTGGCTCCTCACTGTAGCCTACAGTCTTACTCTGGTTGTCACTAGACTCTAAGACTTACAGAAGTCCTCACTAGAGCCTACAGTCTTACTCTGTTTCTTACTGTACCCTAGAGTCTGTTTTGGTCCTCACGATAGCCCATAGGCTGACACTCGTCCTCATTAGAGCCTACATTCTAACTATGGTTCTAACTGTAGCCTACAGTTTGAATTTTGTCCTCGCTGTAGCCTACAGTCTGACTCCAGTGCTTACTGTAGCCTAAGGTCTGACTTTGTTCCACACGTAGCCTACAGTCTGACACTGGTCCTCATTAGAGCCTACATTATGACTCTGGTTCTTACTGTAGTGTACAGTCTCACGTTGGTCCTCACTACAGCCGACAGTCAGACTTTGATCGTCAGTAGAGCCTACAATCTGACTCGGTCCTTACTGAAGACTTCAATCTGACATTGTTACTCACTGTAGTCTACATCAGAAACTGGTCCACACTAGAGCCTACAGTCTGACATTGGTCGTCATTAGAGACTACGGTCTGACTCTGGTACTTACTGGTGACTTCAATCTTACATTTTTACTCACTGTAGGCTACAGTCTGACTATGGGCTTCACTGTAGCCTACATCTGACACTGGTCCTCACTAGAGCCCACGGTCTGACCCTGGGCCTTGCTAGAACCTACAGTCTGACTCTTTCTTACTGTGGCCTACAGTCTGACTTTGGTCCTCACTGTAGCCTACGGACTGAGAGTCGTCCTCACTAGAGGCTACAGTATGACTCCTTTTCTTACTGTAGCCTACAGTTGACTCTGGTCCTAACTGGAACTTAGCCTGTGACGCTGGTCCTCACTAGTGCCTAGAGTCTGAGACTGGTTCTTTCTGTAGCCTACATTCTGACTTTGGTCCTCACTGTTGCCTAGAGTCTGACAGTGGTCCTCACTAGAGCCTACAGTCTGAGTCGTGTTCTTACAGGAACCTACATCTGACTTTGGTCCTCACTGTAGCTTACAGACTGACACTGTTCCTAACTAGAGCCGACAGTCTAACTCTGATTCTTACTATAGTTTACAGCCTGATTTTCGTCCACACTATAGCCTACTGTCTGACACTGGTCCTCACTACAGCTTACAGCCTGGCTCTGGTTCTGAAGGTAACCTAGAGTCGTAATTTGTACCTCACTGTATCCTACAATCTGACACTGAAATTCACTAGAGCCTTCAGTCTGACTGTGTTTCTTAGTGTATTCTACAGTCATATTTGGTTCCTTACTGTAGACTACATCCAGACTCTGGGCTTCCCTAGAGCCTACAGTCTGACACTGGTTCTTCCTGTAGCCTTCAGTCTGACTTCTGTCTTCCATGTAGCCTACAGTCTGACACTGGTCCTCACAAGAACCTACGGTGTGACACTGGTCCTCGCTAGAGCCTACAGTGTTAATCTGGTTCTTACTGTAGCCTACTGTATGACTCTATCCTCACTTAAGCCTACAGTATGACAATGGTCCACACAAGAGCCTACAGTTTGACACTGGTCCTAACTAGAGCCTACAGTCTGACTCTGGTTCTTAGTGCAGCCTATAGTCTGACTTTGGTCCCACTCTAGCCTACAGTCTGAGAGTGGTCCTCACTAGAGCCTTCAGTCTTAATCTGGTTCTTACTGTAGCCTATTGACTATGTCCTCACTGAAGCCTACAGACTGACATTGTTCCTCACAGGAGCCTACAGTCTGACACTGGTCCTAGCTAGAGCCTACAGTCTGAGACGGGTTCTTACTTGGCCTACTGTCTGAATTTGGTCCTCAGTGTAGACTACAGATTCACACTGGTCCATAATAGAGCCTAGAGTCTCAGTCTGGTTCTTACTGTAGACTACAGTCTGAATATTGTCCTCAGTGTAGCTTACAGCCTGATTTAGGTTCTCACTGTGGCCTACAGTCTGACACTGGTCCTCACTACAGCTTACAGTCTGGCTCTGGTTCTGAAGGTTGATACCTTCAGAGTCGTAATTTATTCCTCACTGTAGCCTACAGCCTGACACTGGTATTCACTAGAGCCTTCCGTCTGACTGTGTTTCCTAGTGTATTCTACAGTCATATTTTGTTCCTTACTGTAGCCTACAGTCTGACGATTGTCTTCACTGTAGCCTACATCTGACACTGGACCTCACTGAGCCCGGAGTCTGACACTGATCCTAGCTAGAACCTACAGTCTGACTCTGTTTCTTTCTGTGGCCTACAGTCTGACTTTGGTCCTCACTGTATTTTACAGACTGACACTGTTCCTCACTAGAGCCTACAGTCTAACTCTCATTCTTACTTTAGCCTAAAGTCTGACTTTGGTCCTCACTGTACCCTATTATCTGACACTGGTCCTCACTAGAGTTAGCAGTCTGACTCTGGTTCTTGCTATATCTACAGTCTGACTCTGGTCCCCACTGTACTCTACAGTCTGAGAAAAGTCCTCACTAGAGGCTACAGTCTCACTAGGGATCTTTCTGTAGGCTAAAGTCTGTCTTTGGCCCTCACTGGACTGAAAAACCCTAGTCAGACTGTAGGATTTAGTGAGGACAAGGGTCAGACACTAGGCTACAGTGAGGACGAGGGGTCAGTCTGTAATCTACACTGAGAACCAGAGTTACACTCTAGGATCTAGTGAGGACTAGAGTCAGACATTAGGTACAGTGAGGACCAGCATCAGACTGTAAATTCTAGTGAGGACCAAAGTCAGACTGTACACTACAGTAAGAACCAGAGTCATTCTCTGGCTCTAGTGAGGACCAGTGTCAGACTGTAGGCTACAGTGAGGACAAGATTCAGACTGTAGGCTACACTCAGAACCAGAGTCAGGCTGTAGAGGCTAGTGAGGACTAGGTTCATACTGTAAGCTGTTACGAACCATTGTCAGACTCTAGTCTCTAGTGAGGACCAGTGTCAGACTGTAGGCTCAGTAAGAACCAGAGTCATACTTTTGGATCTAGTGAGGACCAAGTTCAGACTGTAGGGCAAAATGAGGATCAAAATCAGACTGTAGGCTACAGTAAGAACCAGAGTCATACTGTAGGGTCTAGTGAGGACTATTTTCAGACTCTAGGCTAAGGTAAGAACCAGTGTCAGACTGTAGGCTCTAGTGAGGAACAGTGTCAGACTGTATGCTACAATGAGGTCCAACGTCAGACTGTAGGCTACAGTAACAACCAGAGTCAGACTGTAGGCTCTAGTGAGCATAAGTGTCAGACTGAAGGCTCTCTTAAAAAACCCGAGTCAGTCTGTAGGATCTTCTGGATGAGACTAGAATGTAGTCTTTGGTGAGGACCCGTGTCATACTGTAGGCTATATGAAGAACCCAGTCAGACTGTAGGATCTGTGAGGACCAGGGCCACAACGTAGGCTACAAGGAGGACCTAAATCAGACTGTAGGATACAGTCAGAACCAGAGTTTTACTCTAGGCTCCATTGAGGACCAGAGTCAGACTTTAGTCTAGAGTAAGAACCAGAGTCACACTGTAGGCTCTAGTGAGGACCAGGGTTAGACTGAAGGCTACAGAGAGGACCAGAGTCAGACTGTAAATAGTAGTGAGGACCAAAGTCAGACTGTAGGCTCTTGTGAGGACCACTGTCAGACTTTAGGCTACAGTGAGGACTAGAGTCAGACTGTAAATTCTATTGAGGACCTAAGTCAGACTGTGGGCTACAGTACGAACCCGAGTCGGACCCTAGGAACTATTGAGGACCAAGGTCAGACTGTAGGCTACAATGACTGCCAATATCACACTGTAGGATACACTGAGAACCAGAGTAAGAATTTAGGTTCTAGTCAGGACCAGAGTCCGAATCTAGGCTACAGTTCGGACCAGAGTCAGACTGTAAATTCTAGTGAGGACCAAAGGCAGACTGTAGGCTACAGTAAGAACCTAAGTCACACTGTTGGCTCTAGTGAGGACCAGTGTCAGACTGTAGGCTACAGTGAGGACCAGAGTCAGACTGTAAATTCTAGTGAGGACCAAAGGCAGACTGTAGGCTACAGTTCGGACCAGAGTCAGACTGTAAATTCTAGTGAGGACCAAATGCAGACTGTAGGCTACAGTAAGAACCAGAGTGTGACTGTAAGCTCTAGTGAGGTCCAGGGTCAGACTCTAGGCTACAGTCAGAAACAGAGTCAGACTCTAAATTCTAGTGAGGACCAAATTCAGACTGTAGGCTCCAGTAAGAACCTGAGTCACACTGAGGCTCTAGTGAGGACCAGGGTCAGACTGAAAAGTACAGTGAGGACCAGAGTCAGATTGTAAATTCTAGTGATGACGATAGTCAGACTGTAGACTCTAGAGAGGAACAGTGTCCGACTGTAGGCTACAGTGAGGAGGAGAGTCAGACTGTTTATCTAGTGACGACCAGTGTCAGTCTATATATTCTAGTGAGGACCAGACTCAGACTGTAGTCTACAGTACGAACCAGAGTCATACTGTAGGCTCTAGTCACGAACAGTGTCAGACTTTGGCTACAGTAAGAACCGGAGTCAGACTGTAGGCTACAGTGAGGACCACAGTCAGAGTGTGGTCTTTTTGAGGACCAGTGTCATACTGTAGGCTACAGTAAAAAAAAGGGGCACACTGAAGGCTCTAGTGAGGAACAGATGAAGACTGTAATCTAGGTAAGAACCAGAGTCATACTTAGGCTCTAGTGGGGCCAGTGTCATACTGTAGGCCTCAGTGAGTATCAGACTCAAACTGTAAATTCTAGTGAGGAAAGAGTCAGATTCTAGGCTCTAGTGAGGACAAGTGTCAGACTGTCAGCTACAGTGAGGACCGGGGTCAGAGGGAAGTTCTATTGAAGACCAAAGTCAGACTAGAAGCTACAGAAAGAACCAGATTACGACTGTAGGCTCTAGAGCGGTCAAGTGTCAGACTTGTACAGTGAGGACCAGAGTGAGACTGTAAATTCTAGTGAGGACCAAAGTCAGACTGTGGGCTACAGTAAGAACCAGAGTCGGACCCTAGGCTCTACTGAGGACCAAGGTCAGACTGTAGGCTACAATGAGGGCCAAAATCACACTGTATGATACAGTCAGAACCAGACTAAGAGTTTAGGTTCTAGTGAGGACCAGAGTTAGACTGTGGGGTACAGTAAGAAAAGAGTCACACTCTAGGCTCTAGTGAGGACCAGTGTCAGACTATAGGCTACAGTTTGGACCAGAGTCAGACTGTAAATTCTTGTGAGGACCAAAGGCAGACTTAGGATAGAGTCAGAACCAGAGTCAGACAGTAAGTTCTTTTGAGGACCAGTGTCAGGCTGTAGGCTACAATGAGGACAAAAAACACTGTAGGATACAGTCAGACCCAGAGTCAGACTCTAGGTTCCAGTGAGGACCAGATTCAGACTGTTGCCTACACTGAGAACGAGAATCAGACTGTAGAGACTAGTGAGGACTAGGTTCAGACTGTAAACCAGTTACGAACCATTGTCAGACTGTAGTCTCTAGTGAGGAATTAAGGGCCAGAAAACCAAAAACTGTAAATCTATTGAGGACCAGGGGCAACTTAGGTACAGTAGGGCCAAATTTGACTGTAAATTTTATTTAGGACCAAAGTCAGACTGTAGGTACAGTAAAGAAACCGAGTAAAAAACTCTAGTCCAAAATAGGACCAGTGTCAGACCTAGGCTACATGAGGACAATCACTGTAATTTCATAGAACCAGATTTTAAATCTGGGTCTAGTGAGGACCCGAGTCAGACTTAGGGTACAGTGAGGACCAGATCAGACTTAAATTTTAGTGAGGACCAAAATCAACTGTAACCCACAGTAAGAACCAGATAACTTAAGCCTTTGTGGGACCCGTGTCAGACTGTAGGCTACAGTAGGACCAGAGTCAGACTGTAGGCTCAAGGACCAGGTTAGACTGTAAATTTATGAGGAAAAGTCAGATTTTAGGCTAAGTAGAAACAGGTCAGACCAGTCTCTAGTGAGGACCAGTGTCAGAACTTTGGCTACAGTGAGGAGAAGGCAGCTGTAATTTAATGAGGAAACCAGTTAACTTAGGTCATGAGGACAGAGTCAACTTAGGGTACAGTGAGGACCAGCATCAGACTGTAAATTCTAGTGAGGACCCAAAGTCAGACTGTAAACTACAGTAAGAACCGAGTCAGACTTAAGCTCTAGTGGGACAGGGCAGACTTAGGCTACAGTAAAGGGCAAAAGTTAGACTGTAAATTCTAGTGAGGACCAAAGTCAGACTGTAGCTACATGAGAAACCCGGTTAACTTAGGCTCTAGTGAGGACAGTTTAGACTTTATCAGTAAAACCCCAAAACTGTAAATTCTAGTGAGGACCAAAGTCAGACTGTGCACAAAGAACCAGAGTCAATTTAAGCTCTAGTGGGACCAGTGTCAGACTGTAGGCTACAGTAAAGGGCCAGAGTTAGACGTAAATTTTAGTGAGGACCAAAGTCAGACTGTAAGGCTACAGTGTGGACCAGAGTGAGACTGTAAATCTAGTGAGGACCAAATCCGACTGTACTACAGTAAGAAACAGAGTCAGACTTAGCTCTAGTGAGGACCTTTAGACTTAGGCTACATAAGGGCCCCGTCAGACTGTAAATTTAGTGAGGACCAAATCAGACTGTAAACCCCACAGTAAGAAACCCAAATAGACTTAGGGTCAGTGGGACCCGGGCAGACTGTAGCTACAGTAGGCCAGATCAGACTGTAAATTCTAGTGAGAAACCCAAAAAAAAAGACTGTAGGGTACAGTAAGGACCAGAGTTGACTGTAAATTAGGGGGGCCCGTCAGACTGTAGGCTACATGAGGACCAGCATCAGAGTAAATTCTAGGAGGACCAAGTCGACTTACTACAGTAAGAACCAGAGTCGACTTAAGCTCAGTGAGGACAGGGAGACTGTAGGCTACAATAGGACCAAAATCACACTGAGGATACAGTCAGAATTAGAGTCAGACTCTAGTTTTAGTGAGGACCAGGTCAGACTTTTGGCTACAGTAAGAACCAGAGTCAGACTTAGGTCAAATGGGGCCAGGTAGACTGAGCTACATAAAAACCAGAATCAACTGAGGCTGAGAGGACCAGTGTCAGACTGTAGGCTCGTAAAGGGAAAATCAACTGTAGGCTCTAGTAGGGCCAGGGTCAGACTGAGGCTTTTGAGGAAAATGTCAGAATGTATCTAAGGGAAAAACCAGTTTAGAAAGTAGGGGCTGTGAGGACCAGTGTCAGACTGAGGCTCAATGAGGACCAAAATCAATGTAGGATACAGCAATCAGAGTAAGTTCATGTTCTAAAGAGGACCAGAGTTAGACTGTAGGCTCGTAAGAACCAGAGTCACACTGTAGGCTCTAGGAGGAAGTGTCAGACTGAGGCTACAGTTTTGACCAGAGTAGACTTAAATTCTAGTGAGGACCAAAGAGACTGTAGGGGTACAGTAAGAACCAGAGTCAGACTTAAGCTCGGGGAGGACCAGTGTCAGACTGTAGGCTACATGAGGACCAATCAAATGTGGTTCCAGTGGGACCAGGGTCAGACAGGTCAATGAGGACCAAAATCCCACTTTAGGTTTAAAATAGAACAGAGTAACTTAGTTTTAGTGAGGACCAGGTAGATGAGGCTACAGTAAAAACCAAGTCAACTGTATCAGTGAACCAGTGTCAACTGTAGCTCGTTGGACCAGGTCAGACGTAAACTAATGGGACCAAAAGGAAAACTGTAGGCTACAGTAAGAAACCAAGTGTACTGTAGCTCTAGTGAGGCCAGGTCAGACTGTAGGCTACAGTAGAAAAAAAAGTCAGACTGTAAATTCTAGTGAGGACCAAATTCAGACTGTAGGCTCAGTAAGAAACCGAGTCAACTGTAGGCTCAGTGAGCCGGGTCAGACTGAGGGTACAGTGGGGCCAAAGTCAGACTGTAAATTCCAGTGAGGACAAGTCAGACTGTAGGCTCGGGAACCAGGTCGACTGTAGGCTCAGTGAGGACAGGTCAGACTTAGGCTAAATAGGACCCGGTCAGTTATATATTCTAGTAGGACCAGAGTCAGACTGTAGTCTCTGTAGAAACCCGGTCAACTGTAGGCTTAGGAAAACCAGGGCAGACTTTGGCTTCAGTAAAACCGGGGTCAGCGTAGGCTCAGTGAGGACCAGTGTCAGACTGTAGGCTACAGTTCGGACCAGGTCAGACTGTAAATTCAGTGAGGACCAAACAGACTGTAGGTACAGTAAAAACCGAGTCAACTTAGGGTCTAGTGAGGGCCAGGGTCAGACCCAGGCTACAGTGAAACAGAGTCAACCACTTAGTGAGGACCAAAGTAGACGTAGGCTACAGTAAGAAAAAAGTCAGACTCTAGCTCATGAGGACCCGGGCAGACTGTAGGACAATGAGGCCAATTCAGACTGTAGGCTACAGTAAAACCAGAGTCAGACTTAGGCTCTAGTGAGGAAAGTCAGACTGAGGCTCAGTAAAACCAGAGTCAGTCAGTAGGACTTCGGATGAGACCAGAAAGAGGGTTTTGAGGCCAGGGCAAATGTAGGCTAAGAAAAAACCAGTCGACTGTAGGTCTGTGAGGACCCGGGTCAAATGTAGGTAAAATGAGGACCAAATCAACTGTAGGATACAGTCAGAACCAGAGTTTACTCTAGGTCCATGAGGACCAGAGTCAGACTTAGCTAAGTAAGAACCAGAGTCAACTTAGGCTCAGGAGGACCGGGTAGACTGTAGGCTACAGTGAGGACCAAACAACTGTAAATTTTGTGAGGACCAAGGCGCTGAGGGTACAATAGGAGAATCAACTGTACTTAGTGAGGACAAATGTCAGACTGTAGGCTACAAAGGACCCAAAAATACGTAAATTCAGTAGGAAAACCAAAAGTCAGACTTAGGTTCCCCAATGAAAAAGGGGGAACCCAAAATCAGCTGTAGGCTACAGTAGAACCAGAATCCAAAGTAAGCTTAGGGGGGCCTTTTGCAGACCCGTAGTATACAGTAGAAACCCGATCAGACTCAATTCTAGTGAGGCCAAGTCGACTTAGGCTACAGTAAGAACCAGAGTCGACTTAGGGTCAAATGAGGACCCGGTAAAACTGTAGCTACATAGGACCAAAATCACACTGTAGGAATTAAAAAGGGCAGAACCAGAGGCCCGAATCCTTTGGTCTAGTGAGGACCAGGGCAGACTTAGGCTAAATAGGGAAAAATCAGACTTAAAGGTCAGTGAGGACCGGGGTAGACTGTAGGCTAAAAATTAAGTACCAAGGAAATAACTGTAAATTTTGGAGGACCAAAAACAGACTGTAGGGTAAATAAGAAACCCGATTAAATGTAAGCTCTAGTGAGGCCCGGGTCAGATTTGGCTACAGTAGACCCCAATCAGACTGTAAATTTTAGTGAGGACCAAATCGCTGTAGGCTCAGTAAAGAACCAGATCAGACTGTAAGTCAGTGAGGACCCGGTCAGACTTATTTGGGGTACAAGAGGCCAAACACACTGTAGGTACAGTAGGAAAAGAGTAGCTCTAGATTCTAGTAAGGACCAGAATCAACTTAGGCTCAGTAGGAACCCGGTCAGACTTAGGCTAAATGAGGAAAAATAAGACTGTAGTCTAAGTAGGACCAGGTTTAACTGTAGGCAATTTTGAGGACCAGTGTCAGACTGTAGCTAAATAAAAGGAGGACCAAAAACCAATAATTAGCTCTAGTGAGGAACAGGGAGGTAGGACTAGGTTTTTAGGATATATCAGACTGGTTTTAAGAACCAAGGTTAGACTTTGGCTCAGTGAAAAAAAGGGCAACTGTAGGCTCAGTGAGGACCAGGTCAGACTGTAGGCTAAATGGGGCCAAGTCAGACTGTAAACTAGTAGGACCAAGACTTGTAAAAAGAACCAGAGTGATGAAGCTCTAGGAGGCAGGGAGACTTAGGCACAGTAGAACCAGAGGACTGTAAATCCAAGTAGGAACAGTCAGAAAAAAGGGCAGTTTTTCAGTAGGACCGATTTAGACTTAGGCTAAATGGGGGAAACCAAAAAGTAAAGACTGTAAAAATTTACAATGAGGACCAGTGTCAGACTTACAGTGAGGACCAGTTCAGACTTTGGTACATAGGAAACCCGAGCAGACTGTAGGCCCGGAGGACCAGTTCAACTTAGGGTCGAGACCAGTCAACTGTAGCTCAGTGAGGACCAGGGCAGACTGTAGGCTCAGTAAAAACCAAATCAAAAAGGGTTGTGAGGACCAGTTCAGACTGTAGGCTAAAGGGGGACCAAAATCGATGTAGGTACAGTTTTAGGAAAATAGATTAGGCATAGGACCAGGGAGACTGTAGGCTACAGTGAGGCCAGTGTAGGCTCAGGAGGACCAGTGTCAGACTTAGGCTAAATAACCAATAGACTTAGGCTAATAGGACCAGGTCAGACTGTGTTTTAGTGAGGACCAGGTCAGACTGTAGGCTACAGTAAGACCCGATCAACTTAGGCTCAGTGAGGACCAGGTAGACTTTTGGGAAGGCTACAGTGAGTCAACGTAGGTCTAGTGAGGAACCAAAATCAGACTGTAGGTTCAGTAGGACCAGGTCAGACTGTAAATTCATGAGGACCAAAATCAACTGTAGGTACAGTAGACCAGAGTCAGACTTATTCTGTGAGGACCAAGTCAGTTTGGCTACAGAAAAAAAAGTCAGCTTAGCTCAAATGAGGACCAAATAAAACTTAGCTAAAAGGAAAACAAAGTAGGCCTTTGGAGGACCAGGGCAGACTGGGGCTACAGTAAGGACCAGAATCAACTTAGGCCCAGTGAGGACCAGTGTCAGACTGTAGGCTACAGTAAGGGGGCCCGAGTGACTTATCAGTGAGGACCAAAGTCAGACTTAGGCTACAGTGAGGACCAGGTTTATTAAACTGTAGGCCTAAAAGGTACGGGGGAACAAGTCAGACTGTAAAACTAGTGAGGACAGGTCAGACTGTAGGCTACAGTAGGACCAGGTCGACTGGGCTAGTGAGGACCCGGGGCAGACTGTAGGCCAAAAAGACCAAAATCCCAAAAGTAGGTAAATAAAAACCAGGTCAGACTTAGGTCTAGTGAGGAAGGTTTTAACTGTAGGCTCAGTAAAAACCAGGTCAACTTAGGCTTAAATGAGGACCAGGGAGACTGTAGGCTACAGTGAACCAGATCAACTTAGGCAAATGAGGACCAGGTCAGACTGTAGGCTACAGTAAGAAAAGATCAACTTTGGCTCAGGGGGACCAGTGTCAGACTGAGGAAAAGGAAAAAAAAACTGATTTAAGTAAAACCAGGTTTTTAAAGTAGGTCAGTGAGGACCAGGGCAGACTGTAGGTTAAAAGAGGAAATCAACTGTGTCTAGGAAGAAAAGGGCAGAAGTAGGGCCCAGTGAGGCCAGGGTTTAGACTTAGGGTACAGTGAGGAAAGTGACTGTAAATTCTAGTGAGGACCAAATCAGACTTGGCTACAGTAAAAACCAATCAACCCAGGTCGAGGGCCAGGTCAGACTTAGGTTCAGTGAGGCCAAGTCAGACTTGGCTCAGTAAAAAACAAATCAGCTTAGGCTGGAGGACCCGGTAGACTGTAAATCATGAGGACCCAAAAAAAACTGTAGGAAAAAACCAGTCAGATTAAATTCAGTGAGGACCAAATCAACTGTAGGCTACATAAAAACCAGGTCAACTGTAGGGTCAGTGAGGCCAGGGGCAGACTGAGCTACAGTGGCAATCAGATTTTCTAGTGAGGACCAAAGGGCAGACTTAGGCTACAGGACCAGAGTACAAATCTTGAGGACCAGGGGCAGACTGTAGGCTAAAAGAGGACCAGATCAGACTGTAAATCGTGAGGACCAAAATCGCTGTAGGCCAGTAAGAACCAGATCCGACTGAAGCTCAGTGAGGACAGGGTCAGACGGCTCAATGAGGACCAAAATCAACTGTAAAACTCAGAAAATCAGAAATTTTAAAACCCGGTCAGATTAGGGTACAGTAAAACCAGAGTCAACTTAGGGTCAAATGAGGACCAGGTAACTGTAGTTTCAGTAGGACCAGAATCAACTGTAAACCAAGGAAAGTCAGACTTATCATAAAACCAGAATCAACTTAACTCTAGTGAGGACCAGGTCAGACTGTATTAATGAGGAAAAATCAGACTGTAGGCTAGGTAAACAGGAAGAGTAGGTCTAGGGGGCCATGTCAGACTTAGGCCAGTGAACAGTTTAACTGTTCTTAGTGAGGACCAGGGTCAGATGTAGGACTAGTGAGGCCAAAATCAACTGTAACAGTAGGACCAGATCAGACTTAAAATTTGTGAGGACCAAGTCAACTGTACTACAGTAAACCAAATGCTTAACTGGGACCAGGTTTTAGACTGTAGCTCAGTGAGGACCAGAGTAGACTGTAAATTTAGTGGGACCAAAATCAGACTGTAGGCTACAGTAGAAACCCGATCAGACTGTATTTTAGTGAGGACCAGTCAGACGTACTACAGTAGAACCAGAGTCGACTGTTCTAGTGAGGAAGGTAGACTGTAGGCTACATGAGGACCAATCAACTGTAAATCAGTAGGACCAAAATCAGACTTATCAGTAAAAACCAGAGTCAGACTTGTCTAGTGAGGACCAGGTCAGACTGAGGCTACAGTGAGGACCAGAGTCAGACTGTAAATTTTAGTGAGGACCAAAGTCGACTGTAACCCGTAAGAAACCCGAGTCCCACTTAAACTCTAGTGAGGACCAGGGTCAGACTGTAGGCTACAATGAGGACCAAAACAACTGTAGGGTACAGTAGAAACCCGAGTCAGACTTAGGCTAGTGAGGACCAAATCAGACTTTGGGTACAGTAAAAACCAGAGTCAGACTTAGGCTAAGTGAGGACCAGAGAAAAACTGTAGTCTAAATAAAAACCAGAATCAACTGTAGGCCAAAAAGGGGGACCAGTGTCAGACTGTGGACAGTAAGACCAGTCCCGTAGGCTCTAGTGAGGACCAGTTCAGACTGTAGGCTAAATAGGAAAAGGGCAACTGTAGTTAAGGGAAGACCAGTGTCAGACAGGCTAGTGGGACCAGAGTCAGACTGTAGGCTCAGTGAGGACCAAGTTCAGACTGTAGGCCAAAATGAGGACCAAAAACAACTGTAGGTACAGTCAGAACAGAGTAGCTTATTCTAGTGAGGACCAAGCAGACTGTAGGCTACAGTAAGAACCGAGTCACACTGTAGGCTCTAGTGAGGACCAGGTCAGACTGTAGGCTTTAAGTGAAAAAGTCAGACTGTATCTAAGTAAAAACCCAGACTGTAGGTCAGTTGGGGCCAGGGTCAAGAGGCTCAGTGAGGAAAGGGCAGACTGAGGTCAGTGAGGACCAGGTCAGACTGAGTTACAGTGAGGAACAGGTCAGACTGTGGTTTTAGTGAGGACCAGGGCAGACTGTACACAGTAGGAAGATCAGACTGTTTTGGAGGGACCAAATGTAGCCAGTACCAGAGTGACTGTAAAACTAAGGACCAAAGTCAGACTGTAGGCTCAGTAAGAAACCAGTAACTTAGGCTCAGTAGGACCAAGGGCAGACTGTAGGCTACAGTAGGACAGATCAGACTTAAATTTTAGTGAGGACCAGTCAGACTGAGGCTACAGTAAAACCAGAGTCAGACTTAAATTAGTGAGGACCAAAGTCAGACTGTAGGCTACAGTAGGACCAGATAGACTGTAAATTCTAGTGAGGACCAAAGTCAGACTGTAGGCTAAATAGGACCAGATCAGACTGTAAATCTAGTGGGGCCAAAATCGAACCAGTGAAAAAGTCGACTTGCTCTAGTGAGGACCAGGTCAGACTTAGGCTACATGAGGACCAAAACAACTGTTTCAGTAGGACCAAAGTCAGACTTTAGGTTTCAGTAGGACCAGGTCAGACTGAGCTCAGTAGGACCAAGGGAACTTGGGGTCTAGTGAGGACCAGGTCAGACTGTGTTAAATGAACCAGATCAGACTTAGGCTAGTGAGGACCAGGTCAGACTGTAACCATAAGAACAGGTCAGACTTAAATCAGTGAGGACCAGGTCAGACTGTACTAAATAGGGCCAATCAACTGTAGGCCTAGTGAGGACCAGGGGCAGACTGTAGGCTACAGTGAGGACCAGATGACTGTAAATCTAGTGAGGACCAAAGTCAGACTGTAGGGTAAACAATGACAAAAAAAGGCAGACTGTGGCTAAGTAGAACTGGTCAACTGTAGGCTCTAGGGGGCCAGGTCAGACTTGGTACAGTAGACCGGTCAGACTGTATCAGTGAGGACCATTTAGACTGAGGCTACAGTAGGACCAATCAACTGTAGGATAACCCGGGCAGAACTGGAGGCCCCCTCCTGTTTTTAGTGAGGACCAAGGGCAGACTGTAGGCTCGGGAAAGGACCAGGTCAGACTTGGCTCAGTGAGGAAAGGGCAGACTGTAGGCTCAGTAGGACCCGGTCAGCTTAAATTCTAGTGAGGACCAAAACAGACTTTGGCTACAGTAAGAACCGAGTTAAATGTAGGGTCTAGTGAGGACCAGTCAGACTTTAGGACAGTCCAGAAAAATAGACCGTAAATTAGTAGGGCCCGTCAGCTGTAGGCTACAGTAAAACCGAGTCAGACTTGGCTCTGTGAGGACCAGGTCAGACTGAGGGTCAGTGAGGACCAATCAGACTGTAAATTTAGTGAGGACCAAAATCAGACTTAGGCTCTGGGAAAAGGAAACCAGTGGGGGCAGACTGTAGGGTAAACCCGGTGAGGTTTGGGGGCCGTTCAGACTGTAGGCTCAGTGAGGACCAGTCAGGGTCAGGAATAATGTCTAATGAGGCCAAGTCAGACTGTAGGCTACAGTAACCAGAGTCAGACTTGGGCTCTGTGAGGACCAGTGTCAGACTGTAGGCTACAGTAGGACCAGATTTGACTGTGCCTAAACACTGAAACCAAATCAGATGTGAGACTAGTGAGGACAGGTCAGACTGTACCAAAAACAAGTCAGACTGTAGTCTAGTGAGGACCGGGCAACTGTAGGCACATAAAAAGAGTTTGACTGAGGGTCATGAGGACCAGGTCAACTGTTTAGGCTCAGTGAGGGCAGAATCAGACTGTAAAATTCTATTTTAGGACCAAAGTCGACTGTAGGACAGAAAAATAAGGGGGCTGTC
>JAIOJX010000018.1:6214198-6236717 GCA_022376925.1 Tragulus kanchil
TATCCTCACTAAACCCCTTTAAAACCCGGGCTTCTGGTTCTCAGGTCCTACAAACCTGGGTTTTGTTTTACTTAGCCCACAGTCTGACACTGGTCCTCATTGCCCTACAGTGTGATTCTGGGTTTTACTGTAGCCAAAAGTCTTACTCTGGTCCTCACTTGAAAACCTTGGTTCTGACTCTTTTTCCCTTCCCCCTTTGTATAGTCTGAACTGGTCCTTACTAGAACCTAAATCTGACTCTGGGCCCCAATGTATCCTACAGTTGAATTTTGGCCTCATTGAACCCCCACAGCCTGACTCTGGTCCTCAAAATTTTGCCTTTTACAAACCCTGACTCTGGTTCTTACTGTAGCCTACAGTCTTTTTCCTCACTAGAATTTTTCAGTCTGACTCTGGTTCCAAATGTAGCCTAAATCTGAAATTGGGCCCCACTAAGCCTACAGGGGACCCGGTTCTTACTGGGGCCTACGGGCTCTGGTCCTCTTTTGAAGGGGTGGAAACTTACTTTTGAATTTTTACTTAACCCACAGTTGATTTTTCCTCATTTTGGGGTACAGTCTGACCCTGGTTCCCACTAAGCCATTTTGGGTTTTGGTTTTTAAAGGGAGCCTACAGTCTCACGGTCCTCCTAAAAACCCACAGTCTGAATCTGGTTTTTACTTTGAAACCTTTTCCGGTCTAATGGTCATCCTCACTTAGCCTTAAATCTGACCTGGTCCTCAATAGAACCTAATTTTTAAAACCTTTTGGTTCCCAGGACCCACAGTTGATTTTTCCCCATTTAGCCTACAGTCTGACCCTGGTTTCCCCACTAGAGCCCACAGTTGATTTTTTGGGCCTTTCTGTAAAAAACAGCCCGACCTTTTGGGCCTCCCAGAATTTTCAGTCTGACTTGGGCCTCACTTTGAATTTACAGGTTTTGAAAAATCCCCGGTCCTCCTGTAGCCTTTCAGTCTGACCCTGGCCCCCACTAGAACCACAGTTGACTGGGTCCCCACTGTAACCCCACAGTCTGAATTTTGGGCCTCACAGAATTTTAATTTTGACTCTGGTTTTTTACTGTAGTAAGTCTGACCCCCGGCCTCACTAGAATTTTCAGTAAAACTGGTCCCCAATGTACCAAGTCTTTCCTTTTTCCTCACTAGAGCCAAATGGAAATCTGGTTTTTCATGTAGCCTACAGTCTGACTCTGGTCCTACCTGGAACCTAGAGTCTGACTCTGGCTCTGACTGGATCCTACAGTGTTATTTTGGTCCTCATTGTAGCCTACAGTCTGACTATGGTCCTCACTAGAATTTGCAGTCTGACTCTGCTCCTCACTATAGCCTACAGCCTGACACTGGTCCTCACCAGAGCCTACAGTGTGACTATCGTCCTCACTAGAATTTACAGTCTGAATCTGGTCCTCACTATAACCTACAGTCAGACACTGGTCCTCACTAGAGCCTAGAGACTGACTCGGGTTCTTACGGTAAGCTACAGTCTGAATTTGGTCCTCACTACAGCTTACACTCTAATTCTGTTTCTGACTGTAGCCTATAGTCTGTCTTTGGTCCTCACTAGTACTTACAGTCTGACTCTGTTCCTCACTGTAGCCTATAGTCTGACTTTGGTCCTCACTAGAATTTACAGTCGGGCTCTGGTCTTCACTGTAGCCTACAGTCTGACTCTGGTCCTGACTAGAACCTAAATTGTTACTCTGGTTCTGACTGTATCCTACAGTGTTATTTTTGGTCCTCATTGTAGCCTACAGTCTGACTATGGTCCTCACTAGAGCCTAAGGGGCTGACTCTGGTCCCTTACTGTTGCCTAAGTCTGACACTGGTCCTCACCAGAGCGTACAGTGTGACTCTGGTTCTTAATGTAGCCTACAGTCTGACTCTGGTCCTCACTAGAACCAAAATCTTATCTGGTTCTGACTGTATCCTACAGTGTGATTTTGGCCTCATTGTAGCCTACAGTCTGACCCTTTGGGCCTCAGTAGAGCCTAGGGTCCGACTCCGGTTCTTACTGTAGCCACAGTCTGACTTTGGTCCTCACTAGAATTTACAATCTAATCTGGGTCCTCACTGGTTTAGCCTACAGTCTGACACTTGGGCCCACTAGACCCTACAGTCGAATCTGGTTCTTCTGTAGCCTAAAGTCTGACTTTGGTCCTTTATAGAATTTACATCTGACTCTGGTCCTCACTGTAGCCGACAGTCTGACACTTGTCCTCACTAGAGCCTACAGTCTGACTCTTTCCCCACTAGAATTTACGTTTGAATCTGATCCTCACTGGGGCCTAAGTCTGACAGTTGTCCTCACTAGAGACTCAGTTGACTCTGGTTCTTACTGTAGCCTTTCAGTCTACTCTGGTTTCCCCACTTGAGCCTTCAGTGTGACTCTTGTTTTACTGTAGCCTACAGTTGACACTGGTCCTATAGAGGCCCACAGTCTGACTCTGGTCCAAACTGTAGCTAAATCTGACACTGGGCCTCACTAGAGCCTACATTGACTTTGGTTCTTACTGTACATACAGTCTGATTTTGTCCTCACTTAGCCTACAGTCTGACACTGGTCCTCATAGAACCTACAGTTTGACTCTGGTTCTTATTTTAGCCTACAGTCTGATTTTTCGTCCTCCTATAGCCTACAGTACGACACTGGTCCTCCCATATATTCTAAATTCTGACACTGGTCCTCACTAGAACCTACAGTCTGAATCTTGGGTTTTTACTGTAACTACATTGACTTGGTCCTCACTGAAGCCTCAGTATGACACTGGTCCTCAGTTTAAACTACAGTCTGACACTGGTCCTCACTAGAGCCAGAGTCTGACTTGGTTCTTACTGTAGCCTACAGTTGCTTTGGTCCTCCTAGAATTTACAGTCTGACTTTGGGCCTCACTGTAGCCTAGTCTACACTGGTCCTTACTAGAGCCCAGAGTTGACTCTGGTTCTTACTGTAGCCCACAGTCTGATTTTCGTCCTCCTAAGCCTACAGTACGACCTGGTCTCCCTTTTATTCTAATTTTGACACTGCTCCTCACTAGAACCTACAGTCTGAATCTTGGGTTTTTACTGTAACTACATTGACTTTGGTCCTCACTGAAGCCTCAGTATGACACTGGTCCTCAGTTTAAACTACAGTCTGACACTGGTCCTCACTAGAGCCAGAGTCTGACTTGGTTCTTACTGTAGCCTACAGTTTCCTTGGTCCTCCTAGAATTTACAGTCTGACTTTGGTCCTCACTGTAGCCTAGATCTACACTGGTCCTTACTAGAGCTAGAGTCTGAGCCTTACTGTAGCCTAGGGGCGACTTTGGCCTCCTAGAATTTACAGTCTGATCTGGGCCTCACTGTAGCTTTCTGACCTGGTCCTCACTAGAAATTACTCTGGTTTTACTGTAAGACAGTTGACCGGTCCCTGCTTTCCTTCTTACTGTAGTCTAGGGTCGACTGGTCCTCACTAGAATTTACAGTGTGATTTTGGTCCTCATTGTATCCTACAGTCTGACCCTGGGCCTCACTAGAGCTTACAGTCACACTCTGGTTCTTACTGTAGCCTACAGTCTAATTGGTCCTCAATAGAATTTACAGTCTGATTCTCGTCCTCACTGTAGCCTAAAATTTGACCCTGGTCCTCAATAGAGCTTACACTCAAACTCTGGTTTTACTGTAGCCTACAGTGTGACACGGGTCCTCACTGAGACTGCAGTCTGACAATGGTTCGTAACTTGGCTTACAGTCTGAACCTAGTCCTCACTACTGTGTACAGTCTGACTCAGGTTCTCAGTGAATCCTACAGTCTGAATCTGGTCCTCACTGTAGCCTACAGTCTGACACTTGTCCTCACTAGAGCCTACAGTCTGAATCTCGTCCACACTGTAGCTTACAGTCTGACACTGGTCCTCATAGACCCTAGAGACTGACTCTGTTTCTTACTGTAGCCTATAGTTTGACTTTGGTCCTCACTAGATTACAGTCTATTTGGTCCTCACTGTAGCCTACAGTCTGACTTTCCTCACTGAATTTTCAGTTAACTCTGGTCCTTACTGTAGCCTACATTCTGACACTGGGCCCCACTGACCTTTCAGTCTGGCTCTGGTTCCCAAGGACCTACATCTAATTGGCCCCACTTGCTACAGTCTGAATATCTCATAAGCCTACAGTCGACTCTGGGTTTTACTGTAGCCTACAGTTGAATTTGGTCCTCACTGTAGCCTACAGTCTGACTCTGGTCTCACTAGAGCCTACAGTCTGACTCTCGTCCTACTTACCTAAGTTGAATGGTCCTCATAGGACTCGACTCTGACTCGTTCTTCTTAGCCTACAGTCTGACTTTGGGCCTCACTAGATTTCGCTACTCTGTCCTCACTGTAGCTACAGTCTGACTTTGGGCCTCACGAATTACAGTTTACTTGGTCCCTTTCTGTAGCCTACATCTGACACTGGCTCACTGATCTTACAGTCTGGCTCTGGTTCTGAAGGCATCCTACAGTCATAATTTTGACCTCACTGTGCCTACAGTCTGGCACTCATCCTCACTAGAGCCTAGAGTCAGACTCTGGTTCTTACTGTAGCCTAAAATTTGAATTTGGTCCTCACTGTAGCCTACAGTCTGACTCTGATCCTCACAAGACCCTATATTCTGACTCTGGTTCTTACTGTACGCTATTATTCTGAATTTGTTCCAAAATGTAGCTACAGTCGGACACTGGTCCTTCCAGAGCCTACAGTCTGACTTCGTCCTCACTAGAATTTACAGTCTGACTCTGGTCCTCACTGTACCCTTCATTCTGACCCTGGTCCTCACTAGAGCCTACAGTGTGACTCAGGTTCTTACTGTAACCTAAGTCTGAATTTTGGGCCTCACTAGAATTTACAGTCTGACTCTGTTTCTGACTGTAGAATAGAGTCTGACCCTGGTCCTCACTAGAGCTTACAGTCACACTCTGGTTGTTACTGTAGCCTAAAGTCTGTCCTTTGGGCCTCACTAGAATTTACAGTCGGGCTCTGGTCCTCACTGTACCCCAAAGTCTGACACTGGGCCTCACTAGAGCCTAGAGTGTAACTCTGGTTCTCAGTGTAGACTACAGTCTGACACTGGTCCTCACTAGAGCCTAGAGTTAACCCTGGTTCTTACTGTAGACTACAGTCTGACTCTGGTCCTCACTAGAACCTAGAGTCTGACTCTGGTTCTGACTGTATCCTACAGTGTGATTTTGGTCCTCCTTGTAGCCTACAGTCTGACCATGGTCCTCTTTAAAGCTTACAGTTGAACTCTGGTTCTTACTGTAGCCTACAGTCTGACTTTGGTCCTCACTAGAATTTAAGTCTGATTCTCATCCTCACTGTAGCCTAAAATTTGACCCTGGTCCTCAATAGAGCTTACAGACAAACTCTGGTTTTTTTCTGTAGCCTACAGTGTGACCCGGTCCTCACTAGAGACTAAGGTCTGACAATGGTTCGTAACTTGGCTTACAGTCTGAACCTGGGCCTCACTAGTCTCTACAGTCTGATTCTGGTTCTCAGTGTAGGCTACAGTCTGAATCTGGTCCTCACTGTAGCCTAAAGTCTGACACTGGCCTTTACTAGAGCTTAAAGTCTGAATCTGGTTGTTACTGTAGCCTACAGTCTGACGTTGGCCCCATTGTAGCATACAGTCTGACACTGGTCCTCACTTGAGCCTACAGTCTGTCTACCGTCCTCACTGTAGCCTACAGTCTGACACTGGTCGTCACTAGAGCCTGCAGTCTGACTCTCGTCCTCACTGTAGCCTAGAGTCTTCCCCTGGTTTCCCCACTAGAGACCGAGTCTGCTCTGTTTCTTACTGTAGCCTACAGGGGCTGACTTTGGTCCTCACTAGAATTTAAGTCTATCTGGTCCTCACTGTACCTAAAGTCTGACACTGGTCCTCACTAGAGCCTAAGTGTAACTCTGGTTCTTATGTAGCCCACAGTCTACTCTGGTCCTCACTAGAATCTAGAGTCTGACTCTGGTTTTTTGACTGGGGGGATGGCCCTTTTCAGTGTGATTTTGGTCCTCATTTTTACCTACAGTCTGACCCTGGTCCTCACTAGAGCTTACAGTCGGACTCTGGTTTTTACTGTAGCCTACATTTTGATTTGGTCCTCAATAGAATTTACAGTCTGATTCTCGTCCTCACTGTAGCCTAAAATTTGACCCTTTGGGCCTCAATAGAGCTTACAGTCAAACTCTGGTTTGTACTGTAGCCTACAGTGTGACACAGGTCCTCACTAGAGACTACAGTCTGACAATGGTTTGTAACTTGCTTTCAGTCTGAACCTAGTCCTCACTTTGTCTCTACAGCTGATTCTGGTTCCCCAGTGTAGGCTACAGTCTGAATCTGGTCCTCACTGTAGTCCACAGTCTGACACTGGTTCACTAATTTTTTTAGAAAATCTGACTCTGGCTTACTGGAGCCAAGTCTGACCCTTTGGCCTCATTGAGCCCTACATCCGAAACCCTTTGGGCCTCACTTGAAACAGTCGGGCTCGGTCCTTACTGTACCCCCCAAATCTGACACTGGGCCTCACTAGAGCCTAAGTTAAATCTGGTTCCTTCGTGACTACAGTCTGACCTGGGCCTCACTAAAAATTAATTTTTTAGAAAATCTGACCCTGGTCCTTACTAAAAGCCTACCGGTTTCTGACTCTCCGTTTCCCCTCCCCTTTACCCTTCAGTCTGACCCTGGTCCTCACTTGAGCCTTTCAGTGGACTCTGGTTCTTAATGTGGCTACAGTCTGACTTTGGTTTCCCCAATGAATTTTGAGTCTGATTTTTTCCCCACTGTACCTAAAATTTTGGTCCTCAAAAAGGTTAAAAAACCCTTTTTCAGCCCCTGACCCTGGTCCTTTAAAAGAGCTTTTAAGGGCTGAAACTCTTTGGTTCCAAACCCCCTTTGCTACAGTCTGAACCCGGTTTTCCCGTAGGCCTACAGTTGAATCTGGTTCCCCACTGTAACCTACAGTCTAAAACCCGGTCCTTTACTAGAACTTTAAAAATTTACTCTGATTTTACTGTACCTACAGTTGATTTTTGGCCTCATTGGGAGCCTACAGTCTGACCCACCCGGTTCCCCACGGAGCCTACAGTTTTGTTTGGTCCTCACTGAACCTACAGTCTGACACTGGTCCTCACTAGAGCCTACAGTATGACTCTGGTTCTACTTAGACTACAGTCTGACTCTGGTCCTCACTAGAATATATAGAGTTTACACTGGTCCTTACTGAGCCTACAGGTCTGTCCCCTCACCCTTCAGTCTGACCCTGGTCCTCACTTGGCCTACAGTTGACTCTGTTCTTTAAAGTGGACTACGGGCTGACTCTGTTTCCCCACTGGGAAACCCAGAGTCTGACTCCGGTTCTGACTGTATCCTACAGTGTGATTTTGGTCCTCATTGTAGCCTACAGCCTGACCCTGGTCCTCACCAGAGCTGAGAGTCTGACTCTAGTCCTCACTGTAGCATACAGTCTGACACTGGTCCTCACTAGAGCCTACAGTGTGACTCTGGTTCTTACTGTAACCTACAGTCTGACTCTGGTCCTCCCTAGAACCTAGAGTCTGACTCTATTTCTGAATGTGTCCTACAGTGTGATTTTGGTCCTCATTGTTGCCTACAGTCTGACCCGGACTCCCTTTAGGTTCTTACGGTAGCCTAAGTATCAGTTTGGTCCTCACTAGAACCTACAGTCTGACACTGGTCCTCACTAGAGCCTACAGTCTGTCTGTCATTCTCACTGTAGCCTAAGTCTGACACTTGTCCTCAATAGAGCCTACTTTCTGACCTGGTTCTTACCTTTAAAAACAGTCGGACATTTTTTCCCCATTTAGCCTACAGTCTGACACTGGTCCTCACTAGATACAGTATGATTCTGGTCCTTACTGTAGCCTACAGTCTGACACTGGTCCACTGGGGCCTACAGTTGACTCTGGTTCTTACTGTAGCCTACAGTCTGACTCTGGTCCTAAATAGAATCTAGGTCTGACTCTGGTTCTGACTCTATCCTACAGTGGGGTTTTGGTCCTCATTGTAGCCTACAGACTGACCCTGTCCTCACTAAAGCTTACATTCGGACTCTGGTTCTTACTGTAGCCTACAGGCTGACACTGGTCCTCACTTGAATTTACAGTCTACCCTGGGCCTTACTGTACCTACGTCTGACACTGGTCCTCACTAGAGCCTCAGTTGATTTTGGCCCACATTTAGCCTACAGTCTGACCTTTGGTCCTCATAGAGCCTAGGGGGCTGACACTGGTCTCACTAGAACCTAGGTCTGACTCTGTCCTTTTGTAGCCTAAATCGACTCTGGTCCCTCCAGAGCCTACAGTCTGACTTCGTCCTCACTAGAATTTACAGTCTGACTCTGGTCCTCACTGTACCTCAGTCTGACCCTGGTCCTAACTAGAGCCACAGAGTGACTGGTTCTTACTGAAACCTACAGTCTGAATTTGGTCCTCACTAGAATTTACAGTCTGACTCTGTTTCTGACTTTAGCTTTAAATCTGACCCTGGCCTCACTAAAACTTACGTCCACTCTGGGTCTTACTGTGTACAGTCTGCCTTTGGTCCTCCTAGAATTTACAGTCTGATCTGGTCCAAATGTAGCCTACAGTTGACACTGGTCCTCACTAGAGCCTACAGTGTGACTCTGGTTCTTTTTTAGCCCACAGTCTACTCTGGTCCTCCTAGAACAAAGAGCTACTCTGATTCTGACTGTATCCTACAGTGTGATTTTGGTCCCATTGAGCCACAGTCTGACCCCTGGTCCTCATAAGCCTACAGTCTGACTGGGCTCCTAAGTAAAAACGGTTGACACAGTCCACACTGGCCAAAAGTTGAACCCGGTTCTAACTTAGACTACAGTCTTTTTTTCTTTGCCCAAGTCTGACCTGGTCCCCACTGAGCCTATAGTTGATTTTGGGTTTTTCCCGAACCTAAGTCTGACCTGGTTTTTCTTTCCTACAGTGTGTTTGGTTCCCATGTAGCTACAGTCTTACCTGGTCTCACTGAAAACGACTCTGGCTTACTGTCCCCAAGTCGACTTGGTCCTCACAGAATAAGTTGACTCTGGTTTACTGTATCCTACAGTGTGTTTTTGGTCCCCATTGAGCCTACAGTCTGACCCTGTCCTCACTAGACTTACAGGCGGACTCTGGCCCCTTTCCCCCCGTAGGCCCCTTTTTCAGTCTGACCCCCCCTTTGGTTCCTTCCCCCCCTAAGGGGGAATTTGTACAGTCTGATTTTGGTCCTCACTAAAAATTTTCAGTCTGATGCTGGTCCTCACTGTACCCTAAAGTCTGACACTGTCCTCACTAGAGCCTAGAGTGTAACTCTGGTTCTCAGTGTAGCTACAGTCTGACTCTGGTCCTCACTAGAACCTAGAGTCTGACTCTGGTTCACTGTAGGCTATAGTCTGACTCTGGTCCAAATAGAACTAGAGTCTGACTCTGGTTCTGACTGTTTCCCACAGTGTGATTTTGGTCCTCATTTTAGCCTATAGTCTGAACTGGGCTCACTAGAGCTTTTAATCTGACTCTGTTCTTACTGTAGCCTACAGTCGGGCTTTTGGGCCTCACTAGAAATTTTCAGTCTATCTGGTCTCATGTACCTACAGTCTGACTTTTGGCCCCCACTAGAATTTACAGTCTATCTGGTCCTCACTGTACCCCCAAATTGACACTGTCCTCACTAGAGCCTAGAGTTAACTCTGGGTTTTAGTGTGTTTTCAGTCTGACTTGGTCCTCACAGAACCTAGAGTTGATCTGGTTCTACTGTACCTACAGTTTGAGGTCCTCTTGAAATACAGTTGACCCTGGTCCTACAGAGCTTACAGTCGGGCTCTGGTCTTACTGTAGCCTACAGTCTGACTTTGGTCCTCAATAGAATTTACAGTCTGACTCTCCTCACTGTAGCCTAAAATTTGACCTGGTCCTCAATAGAGTTACAGTCAAACTCTGGGTTTTTTCTGTAGCCTACAGTTGACACCGGTCCTCACTAGAGACTACAGTCTGACAATGGTTTGTAACTTGGGTTAAGTCTGAAATTGTCCTCCTAGTTTACAGTCTGATTCTGGGCTCATGTAGGCTAAGTCTGAATCTGGGCCTCACTGTAGCCTACAGTTGACACGGTTACTAGAGCCCAAGTCTGACTCTTTTTACTGTACCTACAGTTACGTTGGCTCATTTTTGCTACAGTCTGAACTGGTCCTCACTGAGCCTACAGTCTGACCCGGTCTTACTGAGCCTAAGTCTGACTTTGGTTACGAGTTTTCAGTCTACTTGGCCCCATGACCTTTCAGTCTGACTGGTCCTCACTGAATTTTCAGTCTAAATCGGTCCTTACTGTAGCCTACATTTTGACACTGGTCCACTAGAGTTAAGTCGACTCTGGTTCTTACTGTAGGGTTTTGGGTTACAGTTTCTGACTTTTTGGGTCCCCTTTTTTTTCCCAGAATTTACAGTCTAATTGGTCCTTACTGTACCTAAGTCTGACACTGGCCATCATTTTACCTCAGTTGAAAAGGTCGTCCCTAGACCTAAGTCTGACTCTTTCTACTGTACCTAAATTGAATTTTGGGGTCCTCGTTTTTTTAGCCTACAGTCTGACCCTTTTGGGCCTCCTTTTGAGTTTTCAGTTACTCTGGTCCCAAATGTAGCTACAGTCTACTTTTGGGCCTCAATAGAATTTACAGTCTGTTCTCGCCTCACTTAGCCTAAATTTGACCGGTCCTCAATAGAGCTTACGGGAAACTCTGGTTTTACTGTAGCCTACAGTTGACAGGGCCTCACTAGAGACTAAGTCTGACAATGGTTCGTAACTTGGCTTTCAGTCTGAACCCTTTCCCCACTAGCCTAAGTCTGATTCTGGTTTTCTAGTGTAGGCTACAGTCTGAACTGGTCCTCACTGAGCCTACAGTCTACCTGGGCCTACTGAGCCTAAGTCTGGGCTCCCGGGTTACTTAGCCCAGTCTGACTTGGCCCCATGTATAAGCTGACACTGGTCCTACTTGAGCCCACAGTCTGACTCCGGGCCTTACTGTAGCCAAAGTCGACACTGGTCTCCAGAGCCTACAGTCTATCGGTTTTACTGAAACAGTCTGACTCTGGTCCTCACTGTATTAGCTGACCTGGTCCTTACTAGAGCTACAGTTGACTCCGTTACTGAGCCTACAGTCACCTGGGCCTCTCAGAGCCTACAGTCTGTTATGTCCTCATGAAATTTCAGTCTGACTCTGGTCCTCACTGTCCCCCGTCTGACCCTGGTCCCCACTAGACCCCAGTTGACTCAGGTTTTTACTGAGCCTACAGTTAATCTGGGCCTACTAGAAAATAAGTTACCTGTTCTCTTATCCTACAGTGTGATTTTGGTCCCCATTTAAACCCACAGTCTCCCTGGTCCTCACTGGCCTACGTCGACCTGTTCTTACCCTTTGCTTCAGTCTGACTTTTTCCTCATTTTAACCAAAGTCTGACCTGGGCCCCACTGACCTACAGTTAAATTTGGTCCTTATGTAGCTAATCTGACCTTCCTCCTAGGCCCACAGTGGATTTTGGTTCTTACTGTAGCACAGTCTTTTTGGGCCTCACTTGATAAGTCGATCCGGTCCTATGTAGCCTACAGTCGACTTGGTCCTCACTAGAATAATCTGACTCTGGTTCTGACTTATCCTACATTGTTTTGGTCCTCATTTAGGGTTAATCTGACCCTTCCTCACTAGAGCTTTCAGTCGGATCTGGTTCTTCTGTAGCCAAGTCTGACTTTGGGCCTCATAGAATTTTCATCTGATCTGGTCCTCATGTAGTACATCGGGCTTTTCCTCACTAGAATTTTAAAACTGATCTTCCTAAATGATACAGTTGATTTATCCTCACTAAATTTTTCATTCTCCTGGTCCTCACAGCTTTCAGTTGACCTGGTCCCATGAGCCTACAGTCTATTTTGGGTTCTTTCTGAGCCTAAATTGACTTTTTTTCTAGCTTCAGTTGGCCCCCTGGTTCCCCCCTCACTAAAAAGGGCCCCCCCAGTTTTTGTGAACTTTTTTTTTTTTTTTTTTTTTTTTTTTTTGGGGGGGGGGGGGGGGGGGGTTCCCCACTGGGTTAGGGCCCTTTTCCCCGTCTGACTCAGGTCCTCACTAGAACCTACAGGGGTTTTGGTTTTTAATGTAGCCTACAGTCTTACTCTGTTCCTCACTAGAGCCTTCAGTGTGCCCCTTGTTTTTCCGTAGCCTTCAGTATGACACTGGCCCTCACTAGAGACCACAGTCTGACTGTGGTTCTCACTGTAGCCTGCAGTCTGACTCAGGTCCTCACTAGAACCTAGAGTCTGACTCTGGTTCTGACGGTATACTACAGTGTGATTTTGTTCCTCACTAGAGCCTATATTCTGACTCTCATCCTCCCCCAGAGCCTACCGTCTGACTCTGTTTCTTACTGTAGCCTACAGTCTGACTTTGGAACTTTGCCAAGAAATCAAGCTCAGTAAGGTCTGGGGCACCGGTGAGGGCATACATTGCCCAGGGACAATGGGGGGTTTGGCCAGAGGAGTGATGCAGGCGACGTGGGGGGGGGCTGGGAGGCAGGCTGAAGAGAGTTAGGGGTTGGTGGTTGCCAAGTCACCACCCTCTATTACCTCACACCTCGGAGGTCATAATGATGTCGCTAGCTGCCAGCAGCTTGCTGTACAGCTGGCCCCCCGGGGGACAAAATACTTCATGTTCTATTTCCCCAACGAAGAATGGTTTACATAATTTTTCACATCATTTCACGTTCAAGCACCACTCATGCAGTTACTTAATATGTGTTTCCGCAATGGTTTAGACTTTGACTTGCTTTTTAAAATTACCATGAGCCTAAGCAATGTTATCAATATATGGTAGCTCTGGTATTTTAGTGTGTTTTTCCCCCGATGAATAACAATGAAAAGGCGCCTATTAAGCACAAAATGTTTATCCACGCGCCACCTGAACTCTATGTCATCCATTATAAAGAACACCGCGTTTTGGCGACAGTATTGTGACAGAAAGTGCTCCAAACTGGGAGCCGGGGAATTGGGTTCTAATACGAGTTCCACTTTGGCTGGGTCTCAGTCGGGCAGGCGAACGCCCTTCTCGGTTTTTTCAGTAAAGGTGGCTATGGCATTTTGAAGTCTCTCTCTCTCACACGGGGGAGCATTGTCACTTAGGAAATATAGTAGCATTAAGATTCTGTCTGCCTAATGAATATCATCGGTCTGTCGTCGGTTGGGTACTTTACTATAACCAGGCACTCTCCTAAAAGTTTTTTCTCTCAATCAGTTCTCACAAGAACTATTGCCAAATATGCCCCAAATTTGAATACTATGACATTCTAAAGAGCACAGGCCTACGTTCACGGTCATGATAAGTTCAGCGCCCAGGGTGAGTTCGCAGTAGCTCACAGTGACACTAATCACAGAGAATCAGACTATCCCCATCAGAACTTGGGATGGTCATTCCCCACATGACAAGTCTTTCCCCCACATGTATCTGAGACCCCACGGACTACAGATTGCCAGGCTTCTTTTGTCCGTAGGGTTTTCCAGCCAAGAATACGGGAGGGGGTTGCCATTTCCTGCTCCATGATGCATGCTATTGGATTTATATCATACACACATATCCCGCTCACTCAACACTTGCTCATTTGCACACTCAGAGACACACTGATATGCATACAATTTTACATTCACACACAAAATGCTAAGTATTCATACTACCATGCACACGCTAGCCTACACAAATGACAGAATACAGTGCACATGATGTCAGCCCATTATGACACACGCTTGCACACGGTGACATCTCACGTGCACTGCCCAAACCCATATGCATGCACACATGCGAAAGGCACTTTTTCACACACTCAGATCTGGGTTGACACATGTTCACGCTCATGAGTTAAAATGTGGTGTGCATGTAGACACCCCAACAGAGACACTGACACATTTTGACATGTGCTTAGCTCACATACTCAGATGAAATTGACAGTGATAAGACTCGTATGTAGTGTACAAATGTGCATACCCTAAGTTTTTGTAGCCGCCACTTGTGCTGAATGAGTAGTAATGAACACAATTGTGTGTGATGCGCCCATGCACATGCTAAAGGCCAAACCCCTAATCTGTGCCACTTTTAGGATGGAGTTTCTAAATAAATAGAGAGAAGAAGTAGCCTGGCCAGACTCTCATGCATGGGGTTATTCCTTTTTAGGCGGAGGGGTTAGTATGCTTTTTAAACAAACTCCCCTGATCCTCTAAGTGTCTTCAGTTGGTTTCGGAATGATCTTCAAACATATGCCCTACGTTTCCAACATGCACTCAGCCCTCAGCATGCATCTCTAAACACAAAGTAGGCGACAAAGAGGGAGCTGTCTGAGCCTGGATTGCCTAAATAACAGAACTCACAGCCGAAATCTGGAAGTAACAGAGGCCAAAAACACCAACAATGACCAGAGTTCCTCCAGTCCATCAGCCAAATATGCCATTAATCAGAGGACAGTATTTTTCCCCTGAAGGAAAATGTGTTATGAATGACCCGTCTTTCTATAACAACCAGTTATCTTCCCCGGTATTCCTGAAGACCCATAAGGAAGTCAAGAAATTAGGAGGTGCAAGTGAATTTCCTTCAATCTATCTCCCCCGTGGAGGCAAAGGAAAATCAGCCCCACAGTGTTGTGAGTAAGATCACTTCTGAAAGGGCCCCCGACGCTGTCAAGTGACCTCTGCAGAAACGCACCGCAATGGGGAGGAGTGTACAGATGGCAGTGGGGAAACCTTTCCGAATGGTGAATTATCCAACAGGAATAAAGGCGGAGACAAACAGATGGACCCAAGAGTCAGCAACGAATCTGCAGATTCCATCAGCAAAGGACACATGATCTGTGCCAATCGAGTGGCATCCGATATGATGGCGTCTGTCACGAAGACCTTGAACGTTCGTACCTCTGGGAACCCAGTTTCAGCCTGTGTGGTCCTAAAAAGGGTTCTGTTAAAACATACCCAGGAAATTGTGTCCGATTTGATTGACTCATGCTTGAAAAACACACATAATATCACAGGAGTACTGATGAGACCCAGACTTTGTCTCAGCCGTCAAGAGGAATCTGTTTCACCATGGGAAACAAAATGCTACTGATATCATGGAGGCTATGCTGAAACGTTTGGTCAATGCTCTTCTTGGTGAACAGCAGGAAACGGAATCACAGTGTTTCGCATTTTGCAGCCTTGAAAGCTAGCTCCCACGACCCCAAGGGCAAAACCAAGGTCTCAAAATCCTCAGCTCTGAAGGCCGAAATGAGGGAAAGAACAAGTGTAAAGTAAAGGGGAGAGGAATGCAAGTCTTTGACCAGTGCTGAGAAGGTAGGCGAACATATCCTCGAGGAGAGCCTGACGGTGTGGAACCAAAATCAGGGCAATAAAGGGCAAGCTCCTAGCAACCCATGTCCCAGTAAGGAGGAGAAGAGACAGAAGATCAGCCCTTCCACAGACTCACTGGCAAAGGACTCGATTGTCTCCGCCCTTAGGCTGATCCAGTACCATCTGACCCAGCGGGTCAAGGGCAAAGATGCATCTGAAGAAGACTGTCCTGTTTCCACAAGCTATACGACTCAGAGTGCCCGATACAAAAAGTGCGGAGGTACCCAATGTGCCAAGGCCCTTTCAATGAAACACCAAGAGCCTCGTGAAGCGCCTGAGCCATCCACCTCTAAAAAGGAGGATCGACACATGGACTCCCAGAAGGTAGATATGTCAACCCTCTTTATATCCCTGATTCAAAACTGCTCAATGAGACCCCCTTCACCTGTGAAGACATATGTGAAAGTGAGAACAAACGTTCTGAGGCCAAGACAAACAAGCCAGCCTCCGTGTGCACGCAGTCTCAGAGGCGGGAAGAACCCCCAGGACAATCAAGAATTTGACTTTATCGGTGGGATGAAGCAAGTGAACCGACAGTTTATAGATCAGCTGATACAATCTGTAATGAAGCTGCGCCTTATCATGGCTAAGTGTAGCAACAATGGTGGAAGCCTCGCTGACTTGGAAGAACAAGCATCCTTGGCCAACAATACTCTTTACCACGCCAGCAACTCCAGATGTAACCAGGAGCTGGAACATCGCAGAGCCACCAAGACTCTTCTGGACACAAACTCATCGTCAGAAATCAGTGCTCAATAAGCAATTTGCAAAAGCAGCTCCAAGCTGTCCTGCAGTGGATCGCAGCCTCACAATTTAACATACCCAGGCTCTACTTCATGGGAGACGATGATGGACAACTGGAGAAGGTGCGATAGTGATGCAACAAGGCACATGAAGACAGAGGGCTGGACTGGGTGGGGACGGGGAGGCAGTCTTGTCCTCCGAGACGTCCATTTTTTTTTCTGTCTATTCTTTTCACCATTAGGTCCTAGAATCGTAGGCAGGAAGGCGGCTGAGGTATAGTGGACTTTCTCCATCTGGGTCCCAGCTCCAAAAGCATCAACATGACTCAAGCTATCTCTGCTCTCTCCACAGCTTCCTGAAGTTTCGGCTCTGGCAGCAAAAAAGGGGGTACAGTGTTGGAGACCTTCTTCAGGAGGTCGTGACGTTCTCTAAGGAACTACAACTGGATGAAGTTGTGGAAAACACGACTGGGGAACAGCTGTTGACTGGCTGCTCACTCACCTGTGAGCAGACAACTCTCCACTGACCCCCCGCCCGACCAGCATTCCAACCCAGCTAGAACACCTCCTCCCGTCAGGCCAGCGAACTACTGCATGATAGTGTTTCTCAATACCTCCGGGTAGTAAGACTGTGTAAGTCTGGGGTACCCCGACAAGCTAGGCAAGAGCATGCTTTAAAAAAAAAAAAAAAAACATTAAAGAAAGGTGCTAGTGTTTGCTTGGTCAGATATATCTGAGGAAACTGGGTCCAATTTCAAGGAATGGTGATACAATGTTGGACTTGTGTCCAGATCTCACCCGGGGTTCTCTTCTAAACACCAAAGATGCAGGGATATAATCCATGTCCAAGTCCCTAAGTCATCTGGTTTATCCAGGTCACAGTTCACAAGTTATTTAGAGGTTTGCCAGCCATCGCCTCCTCTTCTTCCAGAAAATACGCACATAATTTGATAATCCCCATCTAATCCTCAGGATGCAAATCTCTTGGTCACTTATAAGATTTCTCAAATGGGAGCCTCGACGAAAAACCAAACCGAAGACAGTATGTTACCCATAGGCCCCATACACTCCCAGCATTCGCTGCACATGGCTAAACACTATAAAGAACTACACTGGGATACTGTAGCCTAACGTTTCACTCTGGTTCTTACTGTAGCCTGCAGTCTGAATTTGGTCCTCACTGTATCCTACATTCTGACACTGGTCCTCACTAGAGCCTGAGTTTGACACTTGTTCTTACTGTAGCCTGCAGTCTGAGTTTGGCAGTCTGACACTGGTCGTCACTAGAGCCTGTTCTATGACCCGGTTCTTACTGTAGATTACAGTCTGACTTTGGTTTTCACTAGGCCTACAGTCTGACATTGTTCCTCACTAGATTTTACAGTCTGACTCTGATCCTCACAAGATCCTACAGTCTGACTCTGGTTCTTACTGTAGACTACAGTCTCACTTTGGTCCTCCTTGTACAGTCTGACACTGGTTCTGACTAGAGCCTACAGTCTGACTCTGTTTCTTACTGTAGCCTACAGTCTGTCTTTGGTCCTCCCGTATCCTACAGTCTGACTCTGGTTGTCACTAGAGTCCACAGTCTGACAGTGGTTCTCACTAGAGCCTACAGCCTGATCTTGGTTCCTACCGTAGCCTATAGTGTGTTTTTTGGGCCTCACGTTAGCCCATAGTCTGACCCCCGTCCTCACTGGGCCCCACATTCTAACAGTGAATCTTAATGTAGCCTTCGGGTTGAATTTTCTCCTCACTGTAGCCTACAGTCTGACTCTGATCCTCACTGAGCCTACATTCTGACTCTGGTTGTTACTGTAGTCTACAGTTTGACTTTGTTCCACACTGTAGCCTACAGTTTGACACTGGTCCTCAGTAGAGCTTACATTATGACTCTGCTTCTTACTGTAGGCTACAGTCTGGTTTTGGTCCTCAGTAGACTCTACGATGTGACATTGGTTGTCAGTAGAGCCTACCGTCTGACTCTGGTTCTAACTGGAGGCTTCTATCTGACATTGTTACTCACTGTAGTCTACATCTGAAACTGGTCCACTCTAGAGCCTACCGTCTGACATTGGTCATCTTTAGAGACTACTGACTGACTCTGGTACTTACTGGTGACTTCATCCTGACATTTTTTACTCACTGTAGACCCAGTCTCACTATAGTCTTCACTGTAGCCGACATCAAACACTGGTCCTCACTAGATCCCACAGTCTGGCACTGGGCCCAGCTAGTACCTACAGTTTGACTCTGTTTCTTCCTGTGGCCTAAAAATCTGACTTTGGTCCTCACTGTAGCTTTCAGACTGACACTGTTCCTAACTAGAGCCTACAGTCTAACTCTGGTTCTTACTCTAGCTTACTGACTGACTTTGTTCCACACCATAGCCTACAGTCTGACTCTGGTCCTCAGTAGAGCCTACATTCTGACTCTGGTTCTTAATGTAGCCTACAGTCTGATTTGGCTCCTCACTGTAGCCTACAGTCTTACTCTGGTTGTCACTAGACTCTAAGTCTTACAGAAGTCCTCACTAGAGCCTACAGTCTTACTCTGTTTCTTACTGTACCCTAGAGTCTTTTTTTGGTCCTCACGATGGGCCCCTAGGCTGACACTCGTCCTCATTAGAGCCTACATTCTAACTATGGTTCTAACTTTTAGCCTACAGTTTGAATTTTGTCCTCACTGTAGCCTACAGTCTGACTCCAGTGCTTACTGTAGCCTAAGGTCTGACTTTGTTCCACACGTAGCCTACAGTCTGACACTGGTCCTCATTAGAGCCTACATTATGACTCTGGTTCTTACTTGTGTACAGTCTCACGTTGGTCCTCACTACAGCCGACAGTCAGATTTGATCGTCAGTAGAGCCTACAATCTGACTCTGGTCCTTACTGAAGACTTCAATCTTACATTGTTATTCACTGTAGTCTACATCTGAAACTGGTCCCCACTAGAGCCTACAGTCTGACATGGTCGTCATTAGAGACTGCTGTCTGACTCTGGTACTTAATGATGACTTCAATCTTACATTTTTACTCACTGTAGGCTACAGTCTGACTATGGGCTTCACTGTAGCCTACATCTGACACTGGTCCTCACTAGAGCCCACGGTCTGACCCTGGGCCTTGCTAGAACCTACAGTCTGACTCTTTCTTACTGTGGCCTACAGTCTGACTTTGGTCCTCACTGTAGCCTACAGTCTGAGAAAGGTCCTCACTAACGGCTACAGTCTGACTAGGTATCTTTCTCTAGCCTAAAGTCTGTCTTTGGACCTCACTGCAACCTAGCCTGTGACTTTATTCCTCACTCGTGCCTACAGTCTGAGACTGGTTCTTACTGTAGACTACATTCTGACTTTGTTCCTAACTGTTGCCTAGAGTCTGACACTGGTCCTCACTAGAGCCTACAAGTCTGAGTCGTGTTCTTACAGGAACCTACATCTGACTTTGGTCCTCACTGTAGCTTACAGACTGACTCTGTTCCTAACTAGAGCCGACAGTCTAACTCTGATTCTTACTATAGTTTACAGTCTGATTTTGGTCCTCACTGTAGCCTACTGTCAGACACTGGTCCTCACTACAGCTTACAGTCTGGCTCTGGTTCTGAAGGTATCCTAGAGTCGTCATTTGTCCCTCAATGTAGCCTACAATATGACACTGAAATTCACTAGAGCCTTCAGTCTGACTGTGTTTCTTAGTGTATTCTACAGTCATATTTTGTTCCTTACTGTAGACTACAGCCTGACACTGGGCTTCCCCAGAGCCAACAGTCTGACACTGGTTCTTCCTGTAGCCTTCAGTCTGACTTCTGTCTTCCATGTAGCCTACAGTCTGACACTGGTCCTCACAAGAACCTACAGTGTGACACTGGTCCTCGCCAGAGCCTACAGTCTTAATCTGGTTCTTACTGTAGCCTACTGTTTACTCTATCCTCACTTAAGCCTACAGTATGACAATGGTCCACACAAGAGCCTACAGTTTGACACTGGTCCCCAACTAGAGCCTACAGTCTGACTCTGGTTCTTGTGCAGCCTATAGTCTGACTTTGGTCCCCTCTAGCCTACAGTCTGAGAGTGGTCCTCACTAGAGCCTTCAGTCTTAATCTGGTTCTTACTGTAGCCTATTGACTATGTCCTCACTGAAGCCTACAGACTGACATTGTTCCTCACAAAAGCCTACAGTCTGACACTGGTCCTAGCTAGAGCCTACAGTCTGAGACGTGTTCTTACTTGGCCTACAGTCTGAATTTGGTCCTCAGTGTAGACTACAGATTCACACTGGTCCATAATAGAGCCTAGAGTCTCAGTCTGGTTCTTACTGTAGACTACATTCTGAATATTGTCCTCAGTGTAGCTTACAGCCTGATTTAGGTTCTCACTGTAGCCTACAGTCTGACACTGGTCCTCACTACAGCTTACAGTCTGGCTCTGGATCTGAAGGTTGATACCTTCAGAGTCGTAATTTTTTCCTCACTGTAGCCTACAGTCTGACACTGGTATTCACTAGAGCCTTCAGTCTGACTGTGTTTCCTAGTGTATTCTACAGTCATATTTTGTTCCTTACTGTAGCCTACAGTCTGACGATTGTCTTCACTGTAGCCTACATCTGACACTGGACCTCACTGGAGCCCAGAGTCTGACACTGATCCTAGTTTGAACCTACAGTCTGACTCTGTTTCTTTCTGTGGCCTACAGTCTGACTTTGGTCCTCACTGTATTTTACAGACTGACACTGTTCCTCACTAGAGCCTACAGTCTAACTCTCATTCTTACTTTAGCCTAAAGTCTGACTTTGGTCCTCACTGTACCCTATTATCTGACACTGGTCCTCACTAGAGTTAACAGTCTGACTCTGGTTCTTGCTATATCTACAGTCTGACTCTGGTCCCCACTGTACTCTACAGTCTGAGAAAAGTCCTCACTAGAGGCTACAGTCTCACTAGGGATCTTTCTGTAGGCTAAAAATCTGTCTTTGGCCCTCACTGGACTGACAAAACCCTAGTCAGACAGTAGGATTTAGTGAGGACAAGGGTCAGACTGTAGGCTACAAAGAGTACCAAAGTCAGACTGTAGGCTACAGTAAAAACAGAGTCAGACTGTAGGCTCTGGTGAGGATGAGAGTCAGAATATAGGCTCTAGTGAGGACCAGTGTCAGACTGTAGACTACAGTACATACGAGATTCAGACTGCAGGCTCTAGTGAGGACCAGTGTTAGACAGAAGGCTATAGTAAGAACCAGAGTCGTACAGTAGGCTATAGTGAGGGCCAGTGTCAGAATGTATGCGGCAATGAGGACCAACGTCAGACTGTAGGTTTCAGAAAGACCAAAGTCATACAGAAGTCTCTAGTGAGGACCAATGTCAGACTGTAGGCTAGAGTGAGGACCAAAGTCTGACCTGAGGAAACAGTAACAAGCAGAGTCAGACCGTAAACTCTAGTGAGGTCCAGTGTCAGACTGTAGGCTCAGTGAAGACCAATTTCAGAGTGTAGGCTACAGTGCAAACCAGAGTTAGACTGTCGATTCAAGTGAGGACCAGTGTCAGACTGTAGGCTACAGTGAATACCAAATCCCACTGTAGACTACAGTAAGAACCAGCGTCAGACTATTGGATCTAGTGAGGACTAGTGTCAGACTTTAGGCTACAGTGAGGACCAGAGTCAGACTGTAAATACTAGTGAGGTCCAAAGTCAGACTGTTGGCTGCAGTAAGAACCAGAGTCAGACTGTAGGCCCATGTGAAGTCCAGTGTCAGACTCTGGGGTGAGTAATAACCACAATCACATTGTAGGATCTAGTGAGGACCAGGGTCAGATTCTAGGCTACTGTGAGGACCATAATCGACTGTAGGCTACCGTAAGAACCAGATTAAACCTGTAGGATCTGGTGAGAACCAGAATCAGACTGTAAGCTCTATTGAAGTCATGTGTCAGACTGTAGGATCTGTGAGGACCAGGGTCAGAATGTAGGCTACAATGAGGTCCTAAATCAGACTGTAGGATACAGTCAGAACCAGAGTCATTCTCTAGGCTCTAGTGAGGACAAGAGTCAGAGTGTAGGCTACAGTGAGGACCAGATTCAGACTGTCGGCTTCACTGAGAACCAGAGTCAGACTCTAGACATTACTGAGGACTAGGTTCATACTGTAAGATAAGTTACGAACCATTGTCAGACTCTGGGTTTTTAGTGAGGACCAGTGTCAGACTGTAGGCTACAGTAAGAACCAGAGTCATACTTTAGGATCTAGTGAAGACCAAGTTCAGACTGTAGGGCAAAATGAGGACCAAAATCAGACTGTAGGCTACAGTAAGAACCAGAGTCATACTGTAGGGTCTAGTGAGGATTA
>JAIOJX010000018.1:6237217-6244717 GCA_022376925.1 Tragulus kanchil
TGTCTCTTAAGGTTTAAATCAAGCTCCATCTTTGTGGTGTGTTGTTGTTGTTGTTGTTGCTGTTCTTGCTCCAAGTTGTATTGCTCCTTTCCTAAGCTTGTTTGACTTGCTCCTTGTTCCCTCCCTAGGTTCTTTAGGCAGGAATTCATCGTTGCTGTTTTGTACTGATGCAACCTATCAGGGCTATACGTTCTCTGAGCACTGCCTTGGCCATCTCCCATAGAGAGGTCTTTCCATAAAATGTCTTGCCAGGTTTTCCTTTTACCTCGTGCTCCGTTAGGTTTTGTCCCGGCATTATCACTAATCCTCTGGTTTTATAATTTTTGACAGTTTGATACTTGGCATCGAGTTTGATTGTTTTTTAAAATCGTATGACAGAACCATTTTTAAAAAGGTTTGTTGATTTACTTTTGCTTTCGGCTGTTCTGGGTTTTCACTGCTGCTGCAGGCTCTTCTCTAGTTGCGGGGAGTGAGGGCTACTGTCTAGTTGAGCTGAGCAGGCTTCTTGTTGTGGTGACTTCTCTTGTTGTGGAACTTGGGCTCTAGGGCACGTGGGCTTCAGCAGTTGCAGCACGTGGGCTCAGCATTTGCGGCTCCAAGGCTCTAGAGCACAGGCTCCATAGTTGTGGCTCACGGGCTTAGTTGCTCCGCAGCCTGTGGGATCTTCCTGGATCAGGGACTGAACCCGTGTCTCCTGCATTGGCAGGTGACCTCTTCACCACTGAGCTACCAGGAGGCCCAACTTTGATATATATGTTTCAAGCTTTTATTTTACTTTTAAATTTACAGAGTTTTGTCGTGTACAGATATGTATGTTCCCAGGCTGGTCATATGGATATCCCTCCCATCCCACCCTCCAGACTAATTTTGATGGATCCAAAACACTATGGATTTAGGGAATTTGGGATTAGCAGAGGCAAACTATTGCATATACGGGGCAGATAAACAATGAAGACTTACTGGACAGCACAGGGAACTATGTTCAGTGTTCTGTGATAAACCATAATGGAAAAGAATATGAAAAGAATGTATCTATCTACATGGACAGATAAAGGGTAGATAGATAGATAGATAGATAGATAGATAGATAGGTAGGTAGATAGATAGTAGATAGATAGGTATGTATATGTAGACTTTCGTCCCTTTGCTTTACAGCAGAAATTAACACAACATTGTAAATCAACTCTACTTCAATGATAAAACTTTTTTTTCAACACTTTGGTTACTGAGATTTGGTTTTGCTGCTCATTTAAATTTCGTCCCTGAGGCAAATGCCTCTCTTTGCCTCGCCTCAGTCTAGGCCTGGCCCTTGTGGTAACCTCTTCACACAACTCTCTCTGTGAGTTGGGGGCCAGATGTCCAGAAAGACTGAAATTGTCAGAGAGAGCAAACCAGTGACACCGCCTGCCTGGTGATAACCATGTGTTCCTTCTTCTGTTCTTGTCATGCTTTCCTACTATTTGCTGGGATTTCAGCTCAGCAGTAGCCCTTGTCTGTTTCTGGCTGCTGACACTGGGCACAGCTACATCGCCAATAGGATGCCTGGGCTCATTTCTCCATTTAGAGAGGTGAAAGGCCAGGGTCTCACCCTCCCAGGAATAGACCCCAAGGACTGTTGCGCTCCTGCAGACCCTTGTCAGGGCCCTTTCTGGCCCAAAGCACTCCTTTCTCTGCTGGAGTCTGTCAGTTAGCTCTGGCAAACATCAAGTGTCCTCACCCTGAACTTACCCCACGCACACAAGGTTCCTGGGGAACTACGGAAGAGAAACACTTAGAATCTTCAAATGCCACAGTCGGAAGGGCCCTCCGAGATCATTTTGTCGCAGCGCCTCTTTTAACAGAATGCATATCTTCCTTGGCTCCATTTCGACCTTTCAAAGAATCCCCACGGCTGCCTCATAATAAAAATCAGGAATAAGTCAGGAGCCACGTTAATCAAGAAAGTAAATGACTATGGGACCCAGCTGTGCTCAGGGAGGACTGAAGCTTCAGAAATGTAGCCGTCATCTTAGGATTTGTTTCTTAGGGGGTTTTCTTCAAGGACAGTGAGAAGGATCTGTGGTGGCTCAACTCCGATGCTCTCCATTGAGTAGGGGTACAACTTGATTAACTTTATCAGGGCTGGGGAGTTACAAAAGTCCTGCTCTGAAGAAGCCTGCCTTTCCCTCTGACTGGTCCAGGCACTGTGAAGAAGCTGTCAGCGCTGGTCTCTGTGCTTCTCACCTCCCTCGACGTGTGCCCGTTTCAGGTCCCACACACAGAGAACCTTGTTTTCAGTTGGGGAATGTATCAAGAGCACTTGCAACCGTGTTAGCATGGGCTTTGGAAGGTACAGCTCCTATCCCATATCTAATTTGTAATAAGATCCTCCTTGCAAAGGTTTATAGAAAGAACTCTTGAAAGGGGGCCAGTGGCTCCAGGAGTGGCAACCAGGGGATTATGCATACTGAAAAAGACTGAGGGCTTCCCAGGTGGCTCCGTGGTGATGAATCCGCCTGCCAATGCAAGAGACCTAGGAGGTGTGGGCTCGATCCTGGGTCAGGAAGATTCCCTGGAGAAGGAAACCTGGGAGCCCACTCCCGTGAGCAGCAGAGCCTGGTGGGCTACAGTCCATGCAGTCGCAAAAGCGTCAGACACGACATAGCGACTAAACAGCCCCAGCAAGGAGACATAATTTAAAGGACTATCTCCAGCCTGAATGGAGAGGCCCTTTTCAGGTACCACCACAGTGAAACTGAAGGAAATTGACTCGAATAAATTTCTACTCACAAAGGGCCCTTGGATTGGACTGGATTATCGCGAGGAGAGCTGACCTCAAAATCACCTTAAAAGGACTCTCAGAGGAGAAACTCAATGCAACTTGTATGACCATTTGTAACGTTTTCTTGCCTTATTGGATATTTGCATATGAATCAAATGGGTGTCTATCAAAGACACAATCCTATGCTACTTTTAGAAATCAATCCAGTTGTTGGGTATGTATTCTAGTAACTTGTGTCTAGTGCTTCCAGGTTACCTGGGCGAATTTTGCACCTTGGGTGCACTCAAAACCCTAACGGATTGGTCCTGAGGAAATGTACTTTCAAAGGAAAACTACGGTTATGTTCAGGGGGCTGCTGACATTACCAGGCGGAATTCCCTCACCTGGCCAATTATTAATGCCTGCTCTGACTCTGACCATCAACATGTTTTCTTCTATTACTCAAGCTCAGTCAGAGCAACTAGCAAAATTTCAGCCAAGGAAAAAATCTCCCACGATTATGGGATGGATTGAGGTGGGTAACACCAGGCTACGGTAATTTAAATTTAAAGTCTCTACATTGGGAACAATTAAATCATGCTAAGGATAATCAGTCTAGTAACACGAGGAAATTTGGCTGTGTGCCTCGTGGACGATGCCAGTGTATAACTTCTCTGACAGATCAGGATTGGAGCAGTATAGACTAAGCCAAATGGCCTGGGATATGGCTGGGCTGGACCTAATGGATGCGCTTGAAGTAATTAGTATGACTTCCTTCATGTGGCTAGCTCTGTTGTTGGTATTGCACCTGCTGTACAAAATTGCTGTTTCTTACAATGCCAAACGTACAGCTGAGCCTCTGATACAATAATACGTAGTTCCGTATGAGACCGGTGATTGTAACAGTGTAAGTCTAGATATGGGAAGAAACAAGAAGAGGAGTATTTTCCTGGACCACCAGAGGCTAACATCGACAGGAGGTCCAGAGAATCTTGGATCCTGTCTTATGGCCCAGTCCACTAACAGCACATTGCATTATCATTGCCACCCTGGGGATGAGCATTCCTAGCACTATGGGATGAAATGGTCAAGAACTCCCCACCCCCGCCATCTCCACCAAAACCCATGGTCTGATTTATGACCATGAAGGAGCCCTGCCACCTGGAACCTGGCACGTGCCATTTGCCTCTGCAAAGATTAAGTCATGGCCATTGCAGCTGCTGAACTTCAACACACCGTGAAAGGAATTCGGGGTGCAGATCAAGCATGAAGCACTCTTCGGAGCATTAGATATTTTCAGGAGAAGACCTTATGAGTCCCAGTTCTTGCATATTCTGATAACTAGAGAAACCGTCTGAAACTGGCCTGACTAGAGGCTACAGTGTGACTCTGGTTCTTACTAGAGCCTACAGTCTAATGTTGGTCCCCATGTAGCCTACATTCTGACACTGGGAATCACTAGATCTTACAGTCTGGCTCTGGTTCTGAAGGCATCCTACAGTCATAATTTGGCCTCACTATGCCTACAGTCTGACACTCATCCTCACTAGAGCCTACAGTCAGACACTGGTTCTTACTGTAGCCTACAATTTGAATTTGGTCCTCACTGTAGCCTACAGTCTGACTCTGATCCTCACAAGACCCTACATTCTGACTCTGGTTCTTACTGTAGCCTATTATCTGAATTTGTTCCAAACTGTAGCCTACAGTCTGATACTGGTCCTCACTAGAGCCTACAGTCTGACTCTCTTCTTAATGTACAGTAGGTTCTGAGCCTTTTCTTCACTGTAGCCTACTGTCTGACACTGTTCCTCACTGTAGACTTCAGTCTGACACTGGTCTTCACTAGAGCCTACAGTTTGACACTGGACCTCATTAGAGCCTCCAGTCTGACTCTGGTTCTTAATGTAGCCTACAGTCTGTTTTTGGTCCTCACTGTAGCCTATAGTCTGACACTCGTCCTCACTAGAGCATACATTAAAACTTTTGTTCTTACTTTAGCCTACAATCTGATTTTGGTCCTCACTATAGCCTAAAGTACGACACTGGTCCTCTATATATTCTACATTCTGACACTGCTCCTCACTATAACCTACAGTCTGACTCTTGTTCTTACTCTAATCTACAGTTGGACTTTGGTCCTCACTGAAGCCTGCAGTATGACACTGGTCCTCAGTATAATCTACAGTCTGACACTGGTCCTCGCAAGAGCCGACAGTCTGACTATGGTTCTTACTGTAACCTACAGTTTGACTTTGCTCCTCACTAGAATTTACAGTCTGAATCTTGTCCTCACTAGAGCCTAAGTCAGACACTGGTCCTCATTAGAGCCTCCAGTCTGACTCTTGTTCTTAGTGTAGCCTACAGTTGGTTTGGTCCTAAACTGTAGCCTATAGTCTGACACTGGTCCTCAGTAGAGCCTACATTGACACTGGTCCTTACAAGAGCCACAGTCTGACTTTATGGTTCTTACTGTAGCCTACAGTCTGACTTTGGTCCTCACTAGAATTTACAGTTCTGAATCTTGTCCTCACTAGAGCCTAAGTCAGACACTGGTCCTCATTAGTGCCTACAGTCTGACTCTGGTTGTTACTGTAGCCTACAGTCTGAGGGTGGACCTCACTGTAGCCTACAGTCTGAAACTGGTCCTCATTTGAGCCTACAGTCTGACTCTTGTCCTCACTGTAGCCTACAGTCTGACTCTTATCCTCACTAGAATTTACAGTCTGACTCTCGTCCTCACCGTAGCCTAGAATCTCACACTGGTCCTCACTAGTGCCTAGAGTCTGACTCTGGTTCTGACTACCTGCTTGGAGCCTCATTGTATGCAACAGTCTGACCTGGTCCTCACTAGAGCTACAGTCTGACTCTGGTCCTACTGTATCCTACAGTCTGACACTGGTCCTCACTAGAGCCTACAGTCTGACTTGGTCCTCACTGTAGCCTAGAATCTCACACTGGTCCTCACTAGAGCTAGAGTCTGACTCTGGTTCTTACTGTAGCCTACAGTCTGAAATTGTTCCTCACTAGAATTCACAGTCTGACTCTGGTCCTCACTGAATCCTAGAGTCAGACACTGGTCCTCACTAGAGCCTACAGTCTGACTGTGGTCCTCACTCTAGCCTACAGACTGACATTGGTCCCACTTGAGCTTAGAGTCTGACTCTGGTTCTTACTGTAGTGTACAGTCTCACTTTGGTCCTCACTAGAATTTACAGTCTAACTCTGGTCCTCACTGTACCTTCACTCTGACCCTGGTCCTCATAGAATATATAGACTGACACTGGTCCTCACTAGAGACTACAGTATGATTCTGGTCCTTACTGTAGCCTACAGTCTGACACTGGTCCTCTCTATTGCCTACAGTGTGATTCTGGTTCTTACTGTAGACTACAGTCTTTCTCTGATCCTCACTTGAGCCTAATGTCAGACTCTGGTTCTTACTGCAGCCTACAGTCCGACTCTTTTCCTCACTAGAACCTAGAGTATTTCTCTGGTCGTGTGTATCCTACAGTGTGATTTTGGTCCTCATTGTAACCTACATTCTGATACTGGTCCTCACTAGAGCTTACAGTCGGTCCCTGGTTCTTACTATAGCCTACAGGCTGACTTTGGTCCTCACTAGAATTTGCAGACTGACACTGGTCCTCATGTAGCCTAGAGTCGGACTTTGATCCTCACTAGAATTTACACTCTGATGCTGGTCCTCACTGTAGCCTACAGTCTGACTTTGGTCCTCACTAGAATTTGCAGTCTCACTCTGGTCCTCACTTTAGCTTACAGTCTGACACTGGTCCGCACTAGAGCCTACAGTCGTATTCTGGTTCTTTCTGTAGCCTAGAGTCTGACTTTGGTCTTCAATAGAACTTACAGTCTGACTCTGGTCCTCACTCTAGCTGACAGTCTGACACTTCTCCTCACTAGAGCCTACAGTCTGACTCTCTTCCTCACTAGAATTTACAGTTTGAATCTTATCCTCACTGAGGCCTACATTCTGACACTGGTCCTCACAAGAGCCTACAGTGTGACTCTGGTTCTTACTCTAGACTACAGACTTACTCTGTTCCTCACTAGAGCCTTCAGTGTGATCCTTTTTTTTCCGTAGCCTAGAGTAGGACACTGGTCCTCACTAGAGCCTACAGTCTGACTGTGGTCCTCACTGTAGCCTACAGTCTGACACTGGTCCTCACTAGAGCCTACAGTCTGACTCTGGTTCTGACGGTATCCTACAGTGTGATTTTGGTCCTTGTTGAAGCATGCAGTCTGACCCTGGTCCTCACTAGAGCTTACACTCGGACTCTGGTCCTCACTGAAGCCTAGAGTCTGACTCTGGTTCTTACTGTAGCCTACAGTATAAATCTCGTCCTCACTGTAGCCTGTAGTCAGACACTGGTCCTCACTAGAGCCTACAGTCTGACTTTGGTCCTCACTAGTATGTACAGTCTGACTCTGGTCCTCACTGTAGCATACAGTCTGACAGTGGTCCTCACTAGATCCTACACTGTGACTCTGGTTCTTACTGTAGACTGCAGTGTGACTCTGGTCCTCACTGGAACCTAGAGTCTGACTCTGGTTCTGACTGTATCCTACAGTCTGATGTTCATCCTCCTTGTAGCCTACAGTCTGACATTGGTCCTCACAGATCCTACAGTCTGACTGGGTTCTTCATATAGCCTACAGTATGACACTGGTCCTCACCAAAGACTACATTCTGAGTCTCATCCAGAAGATCCTACAGACTGACTCTGGTTTTAAGAGAG
>JAIOJX010000018.1:6257217-6261677 GCA_022376925.1 Tragulus kanchil
CCCACACACACACCCACACACCCACACACCTGTCCCACCATCTTTGGGGGAAACTTTAGCTAAACACATTGAGGAACCCTCCTCTGGTATGTAGAGGGCACTCTAAGCATCAGCACTATGAAGGAGGCCTCCGACAAAGATTGGAGCCCCCCTACACCTGAGAAAGCATAAGGGTGACAAGAAAATGCTCAAATACTGCAAACTAGGATGAACTACCTAGGCCTTAGCTTCACAGGCCAGAGAAGCCCACCCCGGGGAAGGAAAGAAACCATTTTCAGCCTCTCTCCTCCTAAAACTGAAAAACAGCTTAAGGGCTTCCCAGAAACAGCCAGGTTTTCTCACAACTGGATCCCTAAATATGGTTTAATAGCTAGGCCTCAGTATGAAGAACTGAAATGAAAGGATGAATGCAATTAAAAACCTAAAAGGGCCTTTGAAGAAGTGAAAAGCAACTAGTCTAGGCCACTTCCTGGCTGTCTCAGAATTAGCTCAACCCTTTGACCTTTACCCTTATAAGAAAAGGGGGAACTGCCACTGAAAGACTTGAGCCTACAAACTGGGACACTTTACTCAGGCGGTTGCTTATTTCTCTGAACAATCAGAGCACACCACCAAGGGAGGGCCCTTTCTTGTCTGCTAACAACTGCTACAGCCCTGCTAAAGGAAGCTGAATAGCTCATGTTTGGTCAGCCAATCATACGGACTCCGTACCAGGTTCAGGCTTTCGTAAGTTCTAAGGGAATGGACAGCTATTCCTGCAATGTCTATTCAAGTTCAGACTCTGCTTGCTAAATCCTGCCACCCTGATATCCAGAGAAACGAGGCCTCTGGATTATGACTGTATAGAGATCAGTCAGTGATCAGTCAGAAATAGATGAGTGGCTGTTTTCAGTCACCCAGACCTAGGCAGTGGGCCTCTCCCAAATGCCAAAGAAGAATGACTCCCAGACAGGAGGAGTTTTATGAGAGACAGGAAAAAGCTGACGAGCTACGTACTCACTTCCCAGACTCAAGTCACAGAGGCACAAGACGCACTGCTACAGACTTTTCCCCAAAAAGGTAGAACTAATAGCTTCTACCGGAACCTACGAGCTTGCAACAGGGAAGATCTTCAGGGTTTACACGGATTCCCAGTAATTGTCTGCCATCCTCCACACACACAGGGCTATTTGGAAGAAAAGAGGAACATTTACTGCAGAGAACAGCAGGGAGCCTCGGTCCGGGGGCACTTTTTACCTATGTGCAAAAGAGCTAGAGATCTTCTTTTTTAGGAACACTGATGGCCATTGTTCTCTTGCTGACATTTGGGCTGCTATTTTAAATTGGGGTCAGTTGTTCAGGGCTACACGAGGCAGAGTCGAAGAAGACAGAACTGAGGCGGCGGGAAGTTCTGCTCCTGCACCCGTGCCGTCAGGAGGATGGCCACATGCAGCAGGGCGCAGAGACACAAGATGATCCGGGGCCGCTCGGTGCCCTCGAGCACAGGAGCAGGACACAAGGCAGAGGAATGTGGCATTCCCTGCTCAGGCCATTAACAAAGCGCAGGAAATACTGAGTCTGAGTAATACAATAAAGTCTAACCTTTTTTCCTTTGAGCTCAGTCCAGTTCCACTTGCTCACAGGTGGTTGTGCCCAGAGTCCTCCCACATCGCTCTTCAGACCAGAGTCCAGGGAGAAGTGGGAGCACGGACACCTCGGCTCTCCCCGCCTTGGGCAGTTCCCACGCAGGCACTCAAGATGGCGGGCTGTGTGAAGGGCACCCCTGCGCGCGGAGAGCCCGAGCACGCGCCTGTGGCTGTGCCAATGGCTGCGCCGGCCTCGTGAGAACTCCTCCGCACCCTTCCTAACTGCGGAGAGCCCTGAAAGCCGCCCCCCCCGTCTCTGCAGCCTCAGTTTGGAGCTGCTGGAAACCCAAAGGGGCTTCAGGCAAGAGACTGAGGCTGGTTCTCGGGCAGGAGGGCAACGAGTGCTGGCCCCTGGACCAGCGGTTACGGACAAGGCCCTGGCTCTGCAGGTTTGCCAAAGAGAATTCCCACAGAGACAGAAGGTCGTTAAGTCAGTAGGGCCTATTAGGAGAAAAATAGTGCAGTGCATGTGGATCCATGGACCCAGAGGCGGACCCCCGTGGTCATTTGTATTAGCTTCACAGAAAAATATAAATGTATTAAATATGTCATTATTTTAAGAAAGAACATTTGTAAAGAAGTGAAAAACCCCAAACCATTTTTCTTTAAGAACCAAGGGATATCCCTGGCTCATTCAGGCTCACTACTGAAGTTTTACAGCAATTTTACCTCATTCCTCTAATTATGTAAGACAGCAATATGAGAAAACCATACATGTTTATAACCTTTACGTTTATTTTGATGAAGAGAACAGTTTATCTAAACTTCTCAAATTTTTATGCTCATCTATAGATCAGATATACTAATGTTATGTTCACATAGTTCAAAGTTATGAACAATTTTTAAGTATGTGCTTCAATTAGGCTGAGTCATAATTGTGACAAATGATTCTATAGTAAAAATAATTACCTTGCGTGGTATTTCAGATTAAGCAAATTTTACATTATCTTTATTATCTTTATTTAGCTTTAAGACCTGAGGATAACATATAAACAGAGTGAATTAGCCTTTGTATGTTTGAGTACTTTCTAGGTAAAAGAACATGTTAAAAAATTTAATCAAAAAAGGGCTGGATATACGTGTGTTCTTTATTTTTATCTTATTGAGTGTCTAGACCTTAGAGTTATGATAACAATCATGTGAATTATTGCCATTCTAACATAATATAACAATGATGTATGCGACTATAGAGGTAGTATTAAATAAAGAGCGGATAGATATACAAACCTTGAAGTACCATAGAGACATTTATAAGAGAATACAATTGTTCTTCTACGGAGATAATTGACATTTCTCAATTATTTGGGTTGTAGTTTTCTCAGTGAAAGAGAATCAGTAACTTTGCTTAAACATTTTATTTAGTATATGTTCAAGACTAAGCTAGAAATATGAATAGCAAAGAAATATTATTGTACATGAACAATCATAGTATTTACACTTCAAGTACAAAAGAGTTTTTTGTGTGTGTGTTGAAGTTTTTGGCTTTGCATATTGAAAGAGAAGGCAAAGAAGAACAAAACTTAATGGACATTAAATTTCTAGAAAGTTTGCAGCAAGTGTACTTCATTTTCTTTTTTATATTTTCTGCAAATAATGACCCTCAACATAAACCATAAAATATACTGAAACTTTGAAAAAGTCTGCTCAGCTGGGTAGGTGTATTTATATCAAAAAGAGATATAATTACTCAACCTTCAAATATCATACGAAGACAAGTTTAGAATTCGTTTTAATCATTGCCCAAATAGCAAGTTTGTCTAGAAGTACCTCAGTCTAGTGTGTTCATGAAAGAGTAGAGGGGGTCCCTGGTGTCTCTTGGTAAAGAATCTGCTTGCCAATGCAGGAGAGATGGGTTCAATCCCTAGGTGGGAAAAATCCTCTGGAGAACAGAATGGTTACCCACTCAAGGATTCTTGCCTAGAGAATTCGATGGGGAAAAGGGGCCTGGCTAAGAGCAGCAGAAACACAGCCTCCAGAGTTGGCATTATGCAGAAAACCCTGAGACATTCTTTGTACCAAAACAAAACCCAAATCCTCTACTACTTTCTGTAGACCAGAAACAGCTTAGGTTCCATAGCAGATTAGTAACACAAGTGCTAGTGGGACAAGAACATAGAATTAAGTAAGCAATGAAAGAAATCTAATTGTGATTAGGCTGTTTGAAAATTGTAGAAATCATTCTTTGTTATATTTTTTTCTGGCACATATAATGAAGGTTTTCAGTGCTGGCTTTTTTTTTTTTTTTTTTCTATCTCTAACCTTTGACTTAGACTATGTGATTGCAAATGGAAACAAAATATTTCAAAACTCAGCCATAGATAGTTTCACTGAGTCTTTTTCATTTTTTAACAGCTTCATTGAGATAAATCTCACAAAACAACCTGTACATATTTAAAGTATATAATTTGATAAGTTTTTAAAATTTTTATTGGTGTGTGTTGTTCAGTCACTCAGTCCAACTGTTTGTCACCTCATGGACAGAAGCAGAACAGGCTTCCCTGTCCTTCACTGTCACTCAGAATATGCTCAAACTCATGTCCATTGAGTTGGTGATGCCATCGAGATCTCTCATCCTCTGCCTTCCTTGTCTCCCTTTGCCTTCTCTTTTCCCAGTGTCACGGTCTCTTCCAATGAGTCAGTTCATTACATCAGCTGGCCAAAGTATTGGAGATACAGTATCAGTCCTCCCAATGAATATTCAGGGTTGATTTTCTTTAGGATTGATTGGTTAGAGCTCCTTGCTGTCTGAAAGCCTCTTAAGAGGCTTCTCCAGCAGTTTGAAAGCCTCAGTTCTTTGGTGCTCAGCCTTCTTTATGGTCCAACTCTCATTCATAC
>JAIOJX010000018.1:6274677-6279588 GCA_022376925.1 Tragulus kanchil
AAGACCAAAGTCATACAGAAGTCTCTAGTGAGGACCAATGTCAGACTGTAGGCTAGAGTGAGGACCAAAGTCTGACCTGAGGAAACAGTAACAAGCAGAGTCAGACCGTAAGCTCTAGTGAGGTCCAGTGTCAGACTGTAGGCTACAGTGAAGACCAATGTCAGAGTGTAGGCTACAGTACAAACCAGAGTCAGACTGTCAACTCAAGTGAGGACCAGTGTCAGACTGTAGGCTACAGTGAATACCAAATCCCACTGTAGACTACAGTAAGAACCAGCGTCAGACTATTGGATCTAGTGAGGACTAGTGTCAGACTTTAGGCTACAGTGAGGACCAGAGTCAGACTGTAAATACTAGTGAGGTCCAAAGTCAGACTGTTGGCTGCAGTAAGAACCAGAGTCAGACTGTAGGCCCATGTGAAGACCAGTGTCAGACTCTAGGCTAGAGTAATAACCACAATCACATTGTAGGATCTAGTGAGGACCAGGGTCAGACTCTAGGCTACTGTGAGGACCATAATACGACTGTAGGCTACCGTAAGAACCAGATTAAACCTGTAGGATCTGGTGAGAACCAGAATCAGACTGTAAGCTCTATTGAAGACATGTGTCAGACTGTAGGATCTGTGAGGACCAGGGTCAGAATGTAGGCTACAATGAGGTCCTAAATCAGACTGTAGGATACAGTCAGAACCAGAGTCATTCTCTAGGCTCTAGTTAGGATAAGAGTCAGAGTGTAGGCTACAGTGAGGACCAGATTCAGACTTTAGGCCTTAGTGAGAAACAGAGTCAGACTGTCGAGACTAGTGAGGACTATGTTCTGACTGTAAGCTAAGATACAAACCATAGTCAGACTCTAGTCTCTAGTGAGGACCAGTGTCAGACTGTAGGCTACAGTAAGAACCAGAGTCATACTTTAGGATCTAGTGAGGACCAAGTTCAGACTGTAGGGCAAAATGAGGACCAAAATCAGACTGTAGGCTACAGCAAGAACCAGAGTCATACTGTAGGGTCTAGTGAGGACTAGTTTCAGACTGTAGGCCAAGGTAAGAACCAGGGTCAGACTGTAAGCGATAGTGAGGACCAGTGTCAGAGTGTATGCTACAATGAGGTCCAATGTCAGACTGTAGGCTACAATAACAACCAGAGTCAGACTGTAGGCTCTAGTGAGGATAAGTTTCAGACTGAAGGCTCTCGCAAGAACCAGAGTCAGTCTGTAGGATCTCGTGTGGATGAGACTCAGACTGTAGGCTTTGCTGAGGACCAGTGTCATACTGTAGGCTATATGAAGAACCCCAGTCAGACTCTAGGATCTGTGAGGACCAGCGTCAGACTGTAGGCTACAATGAGGATGAAAATCAGACTGTAGGATACAGTCAGAACCAGAGTCAGACTCTAGGCTCTAGTTAAGAAAGAGTCAGAAATTCACTCCACAGTAAGAACCAGAGTCACACTGTACGCTCTAGTGAGGACCAGTGTCAAACTGTAGGCTACAGTGAGGAGCAGATTCAGACTGTAAATTCTAGTGAGGACGAGAGTCAGACTGTAGGCTCTAGTGAGGACCAGTGTCTGACTATAGGCTACAGTGAGGACGAGAGTCAGTCTGTAGGCTCTATTGCGGACCAGTGCCTGACTATAGGCTCCAGTGAGGACGAGAGTCCGACTGTAAGCTCTAGTAAGGACCAGGGTCAGACTGCATGCTTCAACAAGGACCAAAATCACACTGTAGGATACCGTCAGAACCAGAGTCAGACTCTAGGTTCTAGTGAGGACCTGAGTCAGACTGTAGGCTACAGTGAGGACCACAGTCAGACTGTGGTCTCTAGTGAGGACCAGTGTCCTACTCTAGGCTACGGAAAACAAGGATCACACTGAAGGCTCTAGTGAGGAACAGAGTAAGTCTGTAGTCTAGAGTAAGAACCAGAGTCACACTGTAGGCTCTTGTGAGGACCAGTGTCAGAATGTAGGCCTCAGTGAGGATAAGATTCAAACTGTAAATTCTAGTGAGGAAGAGAGTCAGACTGTAGGCTCTAGTGAGGAGAAGTGTCAGACTGTCAGCTACAGTGAGGACCAGAGTCAGACTGTAAGTTCTATTGAAGACCAAAGTCAGACTCTAGGCTACAGAAAGAACCAGAATACGACTGTAGGCTCTAGTGCGGACCAGTGTCAGACTGTAAGCTAAAGTGAGGACCAGAGTGAGACTGTAAATTCTAGTGAGGACCAAAGTCAGACTGTAGGCTACAGTGAGGACCAGCATCAGAGTGTAAATTCTAGTGAGGATCAAAGTCCGACTCTAGGCTACATGAGGACCAGCATCAGACTGTAAATTCTAGTGAGGTCCAAAGTCCAACTGTAGGCTACAGTAAGAACCAGAGTCCGAATGTAAGCTCTAGTGAGGACCAGAGTCAGACTATAGCCTACAATGAGGACCAAAATCACACTGTAGGATACAGTCAGAACCAGAGTCAACTCTAGGTTCTAGTGAGGACCAGAGTCAGACTGTAGGCTACAGTAGGAACCAGAGTCTGACATTAGGCTCAAGTGAGGACCAGAGAAAGACTGTAGTCTACAGTAAGAACCAGAATCACACTGTAGGCAATAGAGAGGACCAGTGTCAGACTGTAGGCTACAGTAAGGACCAGAATCATACTGTAGTCTCTAGTGAGGACCAGTGTCAGTCTATATATTCTAGTGAGGACCAGGGTCAGACTGAAGGGTACAGTGAGGACAAGAGTCAGACCGTAAATTCTAGTGAGGACCAAAGTGAGACTGTACACTACAGTAAGAACCAGAGTCAGACTCTAAGCTCAAGTGCGGACCAATGTCAGTCTGTAGGCTAGAGTGAGGACCACAGTCAGACTGTAGGCTCTAGTGAGGACCAGTGTCTGACTCTAGGATTCAGTGAGGACCAGAGTCAGACTGTGAATTCTAGTGAGGAACAATTTCAGACTGTAGGCTACAGTAAGAACCAGAGTCAGACTCTAGGTCTCTAGTGAGGACCAGTGTGAGATTCTAGGCTACAGTGAGGACCAGTGTCAGACTAGGTAGGAGGACCATGTCAGACTGTAGGTACAGTAGGACCAGAGTCAGACTGTAGGCTCAAGTGTGGACCAGTGTCAGACTGTAGGCTACAATGAGGTCCAACGTCAGACTGTAGGCTACAGTAACAACCAGAGTCAGTCTGTAGCCTCTAGTGAGGACCAATGTCAGACTCTAGGCTTCAGTGAGGACCAGAGTCAGACTGTAAATTCTAGTGAGGAGCAAGGTCAGACTCTAGGCTACAGTCAGAACCATAGTCAGACTCTTGTCTCTAGTAAGGACCAGTGTGAGATTCTAGGCTACAGTGAGGACCAATGTCAGACTGTAAATTCTAGGGAGGACCAATGTCAGACTGTAGGATACAGTCAGAACCAGAGTCAGACTGTTAGCTCTAGTGAGGACCAGGATCAGACTGTTGGATACAATGAGGACCAAAATCACAATGCAGGATAGTCAGAACCAGAGTCAGACTCTAGGTTCTAGTGAGGACCAGTGTGAGATTCTAGGCTACAGTGGGGACGAGAGTCAGACTGTATGCTCTAGTGAGGACCAAAGTCAGACTGTAAGTTCTAGTGAGTACCAGGGTCAGACTGTAAGCTACAGTGAGGACCAGTGTAAGACTGTATGCTACAATGAGGTCCAATGTCAGACTGTAGGCTACAATAACAACCAGAGTCAGACTGTAGGCTACAGTAAGAACCAGTGTCCGACTCTAGGCTCTAGTGAGGACAAGATTCAGACTGTAAATTCTAGTGAGGAGCAAAGTCAAACTGTAGGTTACAGTAAGAACCATAGTCAGACTGTCGGCTCTTGCGAGGACCAGTGTCAGACTGCAGATTATACTGAGGACCAGTGTCATACTGCAGGCTTCAGTGAGGACCAAAATCCAACTGTAGATTAGAGTAAGAACAAGAGTCAGACTGTAGGTTATAGTGAGGAGCAGTGTCAGAATGTAGAATATTTAGAGGACCAGTGTCGTACTGTAGGCTACAGTGAGGACCAAAATCAGACTGTAGGCTACAGTAAGGACCAAAGTCTAAATAGAGGCTCTACTGAGAACGAGTGTCAGACTATAGGCTACAGTGAGGACCAAAAACAGACTGTAGGCTACACTAAGAACCAGAGTCAGACTGAAGGCTCTAATGAGGACCTGTGTCAAACTGTAGGCTCTAGTGAAGACCAGTGTCAGACTGAGGTCTACAGTGAGGAACAGTGTCAGACTGTAGGCTCCAGTGAAGAAAAGACTCAGAATCTAATGTACATTAAGAAGAGAGTCAGACTGTAGGCTCTAGTGAGGACCAGTATCAGACTGTAGGCTACAGTTTGGAACCAAATCAGATAATAGGCTACAGTAAGAACCAGAGTCAGAATGTAGGGTCTTGTGAGGATCAGAGTCAGACTGTAGGCTACAGTGAGGACCAAATTCAAATTGTAGGCTACAGTAAGAACCAGGTCTGACTGTAGGCTCTAGTGAGGATGAGTGTCAGACTGTAGGCATAGTGAGGCCAAATTATGACTGTAGGATGCCTTCAGAACCAGAGCCAGACTGTAAGATCTAGTGATTCCCAGTGTCAGAATGTAGGCTACATGGGGACCAACATTAGACTGTAGGCTCTAGTAAGAACCAGAGTCACACTGTAGCCTCTAGTCAGGCCAGTCTCAGACGGTTTCTCTAGTTATCAGAATATGCAAGAACTGGGACTCATAAGGTCTTCTCCTGAAAATATCTAATGCTCCGAAGAGTGCTTCATGCTTGATCTGCACCCCGAATTCCTTTCACGGTGTGTTGAAGTTCAGCAGCTGCAATGGCCATGACTTAATCTTTGCAGAGGCAAATGGCACGTGCCAGGTTCCAGGTGAGGGCTCCTTCATG
>JAIOJX010000018.1:6282588-6306323 GCA_022376925.1 Tragulus kanchil
GACTGTAGGATCTGTGAGTACCAGGGCCACAACGTAGGCTACAAGGATGACCTAAATCAGACTGTAGGATACAGTCAGAACCAGAGTTTTCCTCTAGGCTCCATTGAGGACCAGAGTAAGACTTTAGTCTACAGTAAGAACCAGTGTCAGACTGGAGGCTCTAGTGAGGACCAGTGTCAGACTGTATGCTACAGTGAGGTCCAAAGTCAGACTGTATGCTACAGTAACAACCAGAGTCAGACTGTAGGCTCTAGTGAGCATAAGTGTCAGACTGAAGGCTCTCTTAAAACCAGAGTCAGTCTGTAGGATCTTCTGGATGAGACTCAGAATGTAGTCTTTGGTGAGGACCAGTGTCATACTGTAGGCTATATGAAGAACCCAGTCAGACTGTAGGATCTGTGAGGACCAGGGCCACAACGTAGGCTACAAGGATGACCTAAATCAGACTGTAGGATACAGTCAGAACCAGAGTTTTCCTCTAGGCTCCATTGAGGACCAGAGTCAGACTTTAGTCTACAGTAAGAACCAGAGTCACACTGTAGGCTCTAGTGAGGACCAGGGTTAGACTGAAGGCTACAGTGAGGACCAGAGTCAGACTGTACATACTAGTGAGGACCAAAGTCAGACTGTAGGCTCTAATGAGGACCAGTGTCTGACTATAGGCTACAGTGAGGACGAGAGTCAGACTGTAGGCTCTATTTAGGACCAGTGTCTGACTATAGGCTACAGTAAGAACCAGAGTCACACTGTACGCTCTAGTGAGGACCAGTGTCAGACTGCATGCTTCAACAAGGACCAAAATCACACTGTAGGATACCGTCAGAACCAGAGTCAGACTCTAGGTTCTAGTGAGGACCTGAGTCAGACTGTAGGCTACAGTGAGGACCACAGTCAGACTGTGGTCTCTAGTGAGGACCAGTGTCCTACTCTAGGCTACGGAAAACAAGGATCACACTGAAGGCTCTAGTGAGGAACAGAGTAAGTCTGTAGTCTAGAGTAAGAACCAGAGTCACACTGTAGGCTCTTGTGAGGACCAGTGTCAGAATGTAGGCCTCAGTGAGGATAAGATTCAAACTGTAAATTCTAGTGAGGAAGAGAGTCAGACTGTAGGCTCTAGTGAGGAGAAGTGTCAGACTGTCAGCTACAGTGAGGACCAGAGTCAGACTGTAAGTTCTATTGAAGACCAAAGTCAGACTCTAGGCTACAGAAAGAACCAGAATACGACTGTAGGCTCTAGTGCGGACCAGTGTCAGACTGTAAGCTAAAGTGAGGACCAGAGTGAGACTGTAAATTCTAGTGAGGACCAAAGTCAGACTGTAGGCTACAGTGAGGACCAGCATCAGAGTGTAAATTCTAGTGAGGATCAAAGTCCGACTCTAGGCTACATGAGGACCAGCATCAGACTCTAAATTCTAGTGAGGACCAAAGTCAGCCTGTAGGCTACAGTAAGAACCAGAGACCGACTGTAAGCTCTAGTTAGGACCAGGGTCACACTGTAGGATACACTGAGGACCAAAATCACACTGTAGGATACAGTCAGAACCAGAGTCAGACGCTAGGATCCAGTGAGGACCAGAGTCAGACTGTAGTCTACAGTAAGAACCAGAGTCTGACATTAGGCTCAAGTGAGGAACAGAGTAAGTCTGTAGTCTAGAGTAAGAACCAGAGTCACACTGTAGGCTCTTGTGAGGACCAGTGTCAGAATGTAGGCCTCAGTGAGGATAAGATTCAAACTGTAAATTCTAGTGAGGACGAGAGTCAGACTGTAGGCTCTAGTGAGCACCAGTGTCAGACTGTAGGCTACAGTCAGAACCAGAGTCAGACTGTAAGCTCTAGTGAGGAACAAAGTCAGACTGTAGGCTACAGTAAGAACCAGAATACGACTGTAGGCTCTAGTGCGGACCAGTGTCAGACTGTAAGCTAAAGTGAGGACCAGAGTGAGACTGTAAATTCTAGTGAGGACCAAAGTCAGACTGTAGGCTACAGTGAGGACCAGCATCAGAGTGTAAATTCTAGTGAGGATCAAAGTCCGACTCTAGGCTACATGAGGACCAGCATCAGACTGTAAATTCTAGTGAGGTCCAAAGTCCAACTGTAGGCTACAGTAAGAACCAGAGTCCGAATGTAAGTTTTAGTGAGGACAGGGTCAGTCTGTAGTAAGGGCCTACAAGTGGAGGACCAGAGAATCACACTGTAGGCATACAGTAAGAACCAGAATCACACTGTAGGCTAGTGAGGACCAGTGTCAGACTGTAGGCTACAGTAGGACCAGAATCATACTGTAGTCTCTAGTGGGGAAATCCAAAGTGAGGACCAGGGTCAGACTGAAGGGTACAGTGAGGACCAGAGTTAGACTGTAAATTCTAGTGAGGACCAAAGTGAGACTGTACACTACAGTAAGAACCAGAGTCAGACTCTAAGCTCAAGTGCGGACCAATGTCAGTCTGTAGGCTAGAGTGAGGACCACAGTCAGACTGTAGGCTCTAGTGAGGACCAGTGTCTGACTCTAGGCTACAGTAAGGACGAGAGTCAGACTGTGAATTCTAGTTAGGAACAATTTCAGACTGTAGGCTACAGTAAGAACCATAGTCAGACTCTTGTCTCTAGTAAGGACCAGTGTGAGATTCTAGGCTACAGTGAGGACCAATGTCAGACTGTAAATTCTAGGGAGGACCAATGTCAGACTGTAGGATACAGTCAGAACCAGAGTCAGACTGTTAGCTCTAGTGAGGACCAGGATCAGACTGTTGGATACAATGAGGACCAAAATCACAATGCAGGATATCAGAAACAGAGTCAGACTCTAGGCTCTAATGAGGACCAGTTAAAGACTGTAAGCTACAGTGAGGACGAGAGTCAGGCTGTAGGTTCTAGTGAGGACCAGTATCAGACTGTAGGCTACAGTGAGGACCAGTGTCAGACTGTAGGCTACAGTGTGGACCAGTGTCAGACTGTATGCTACAATGAGGTCCAATGTCAGACTGTAGGCTACAATAACAACCAGGGTCAGACTGTAGGCTCTAGTGAGGATAAGTGTCAGACTGTAGGCTACAGTGAGGATTAGACTCAGACTGTAAATTCTAGTGAGGACATAAGTCAGACTGTAGGATCTGTGAGGACCAGGGTCACACTGTAAATTATAGTGAGGACCAGTGTCAGACTGTAGGCTACAGTAAGAACCAGAGTCCGACTGTAAGCTCTAGTGAGGACCAGGGTCAGACTGTAGGTTACAATGTGGACCAAAATCACACAGTAGGATACAGTCAGAACCAGAGTCAGACTCTAGGTTCTAGTGAGGACGGGGTCAGACTGTAGGCTACAGTAGGAACCAAAGTCTGACATTAGGCTCAAGTGAGGACCAGAGAAAGACTGTAGTCTACAGTAAGAACCAGAATCACACTGTAGGCAATAGAGAGGACCAGTGTCAAGCTGTAGGCTACAATAAGGACCGGAATCATACTGTAGGCTCTAGTGAGGACCAGTGTCAGACTGTAGCCTATAATGAGGAAAATGTCAGACTGTAGTCAAAGGGAAAACAGTGTCAGACAGTAGGATCTAGTGGGACCAGTGTCAGACTGTAGGCTACAGTGAGGATGACAGTCGAACTGTAGGCTCTAGTGAGGACCAGAGTTAGACTGTAGGCTCCAGGAAGAACCTGCGTCCCACTGTAGGCTCTTGTGAGGACCAGTGTCAGACTGTAGGGTACAGTGAGGACCAGAGTCAGACTGTAAATTCTAGTGAGGATGATAGTCAGACTGTAGGCTCTGGAGAGGACCAGAGTCAGACTGTAGTCTACAGTAAGAACCAGAGTCAAACTGCGGGCTCTAGTGAGGACCAGTGTCAGACTCTAGGCTACAGTGAGGACCAAAATCACACTGTAGGATCCAGTCAGAACCAGAGACAGACTCTAGGTTCAGGTGAGGACCAGAGTCAGACTGTAGTCTACAGTAAGAACCAGAGTCAAACTGTGGGCTCTAGTGAGGACCAGGGCCAGACTGTAGGCTATAGTGAGGACCAGCAGCAGACTGTAAATTCTAGTGAGGACGATAGTCAGACTGTAGGCTCTGGAGAGGACCAGTGTCTGACTGTAGGCTACAGTGAGGACCGTAGTCAGACTGTAGGCTCAAGTGAGGACCAGTGTCAGACTGTATGCTCCAATGAGGTTCAACGTCAGAATGTAGGCTACAGTAACAGCCAGAGTCAGACTCTAGGCTCTAGTGACCAGTGTCAGACTGTAGGCTACAGTGAGGACCAGATTCAGACTGTAGCCTACACTGAGAACCAGAATCAGACTGTAGAGACTAGTGAGGATTAGGTTCAGACTATAAGCCAAGTTACGAACTATTGTCAGACTGTAGTCTCTAGTGAGGACCGGTGTCACACTGTAGGCTACAGTAAAACCAGAGATTGACGGTAAGCACTATTGAGGACCAGCTGAATCTTTAGGCTACAGTGAGGACGAGAATCAGACTCTAAATTCTACTGAAGACCAAAGTCAGACTGTGGGTACAGAAGGCCAGAGTCCGACTGTAAGCTCTAGTGAGGACCGGGGTCAGACTTTTGCTTCAACAAGGCCCAAAAAATCACACTGTAGGATACAGTCAGAACCAGAGTCAGACTCTAGGCTCTAGTAAAGACCAGTGTCAGACTGTAGGCTACAGTGAGGACCAGATTCAGACTGTAGCCTACACTGAGAACCAGAATCAGACTGTAGAGACTAGTGAGGATTAGGTTCAGACTATAAGCCAAGTTACGAACTATTGTCAGACTGTAGTCTCTAGTGAGGACCGGTGTCACACTGTAGGCTACAGTAAAACCAGAGATTGACGGTAAGCACTATTGAGGACCAGCTGAATCTTTAGGCTACAGTGAGGACGAGAATCAGACTCTAAATTCTACTGAAGACCAAAGTCAGACTGTAGGCTACAGTAAGAGCCAGAGTCCGACTGTAAGCTCTAGTGAGGACCAGGGTCAGACTGTATGCTTCAACAAGGACCAAAAATCACACTGTAGGATACAGTCAGAACCAGAATCAGACTCTAGGTTCTAGTGAGGACCAGAGTCAGACTGTAGTCTACACTGAGAACCAGACTTACACTCTAGGCTCTAGTGAGGACTAGTGTCAGAATGCAGTCTATACTGAGAACCAGAGTTACACTCTAGGCTCTAGTGAGGACTAGTGTCAGACTTTAGAGTACAGTGAGGACCAGCATTAGACTGTAATTTCTAGTGAGGACCAAAATCAGACTGTACACTACAGTAAGAACCAGAGTCAGACTCTAAGCTCTAGTGCGGACAAGTGTCAGACTGTAGGCTACTGTGAGGACCACGGTCAGACTGTGGTCTCTAGTGAGGCCCAGTCAGACTGTAGGCTACAGTTCGGACCAGTGTCAGACTGTAAATTCTAGTGAGGACCAAAGTCAGACTGTACGCTACAGTCAGAACCAGAGTCAGAAATTAGGCTCAAGTGAGGACCAGAGTAAGACTGCAGACTACAGTATGAACCATAATCATACTTTAGGCAATAGAGAGGACCAGTGTTAGACTGTAGGCTACAGTAAGGACCAGAAACATACTGTAGGCTCTAGTGAGGACAAGTGTTAGAATGAAGGCTATAATGACGAAAAATATCAGACTGTAGTCTGAGGTAAGTACCTGTGTCAGACAGTAGGCTCTAGTGAGGACCAGTGTCAGACTGTAGGCTAAAATGAGGACAAAAATTACTGTAGGATACAGTCAGAACCAGAGTCAGACTCTAGGTTCCAATGAGGAACAGAGTCAGATTGTAGTCTACAGTAAGAACAGTAGTCACACGGTAGGCTATAGAGAGGGCCTTTGTCAGACTGTAGGCAACAGTGAGGACCAGCATCAGACTGTAAATTCTAGTGAGGTCCAAAGTCCGACTGTAGGCTACAGTAAGAACCAGAGTCCAACCTTAAGCTCTAGTGAGGATCAGGGTCAGACTGTAGGCTACAATGAGGACCAAAATCACACTATAGGATACAGTCAGAACCAGAGTCAGACTCTAGGTTCTAGTGAGGACCAGAGTCAGACGATAGGCTACAGTAAGAACCAGAGTCAGACATTAGGCTCAAGTGAGGACCAGAGTAAGACTGTAGTCTACAGTAAGTACCAGATTGACACTGTAGGAAATAGAGAGGACCAGTGTCAGACTGTAAGCTACAGTAAGGACCAGAATCACACTGTAGGCTCCAGTGAGGACCAGAGTAAGCCTGTAGCCTACAGTAAGTACCAGATTCACACTGTAAGCAATAGGGGGACAGTGTCAGACTGTAGGCTCCAGTAAGTACCAGAATCATACTGTAGGCTCTAGTGAGGACCAGTGTCGGACTGTACGCTATAATGAGGAAATATATCAGACTGTACTCTAAGGTAAGAACCAGTGTCAGACAGTAGGCTCTAGTGAGGACGAGTGTCAGACTGTAGGATACTGGGGATGACAGTCATACTGTAGGCTCTAGTGAGGACCAGTGTCACACTGTAAATTCTAGTGAGGCCCAAAGTCAGACTGTAGTCTACAGTAAGAACCAGAGTCCGACTGTAAGCTCTAGTGAGGACCAGCGGCAGACTGTAGGCTACAATGAGGACCAAAATCACACTATAGGATACAGTCAGAACCAGAGTCAAACTCTAGGCTCTAGTGAGGAGCAGTGTCTGACTCTAGGCTACAGTAAGAACCAGAGTCAGACTCTAGGCTCTAGTGAGGACCAGTGTCAGACTGTAGGCTACAGTAAGTACCAGATTGACACTGTAGGAAATAGAGAGGACCAGTGTCAGACTGTAAGCTACAGTAAGGACCAGAATCACACTGTAGGCTCCAGTGAGGACCAGAGTAAGCCTGTAGCCTACAGTAAGTACCAGATTCACACTGTAAGCAATGGGGGACAGTGTCAGACTGTAGGCTCCAGTAAGTACCAGAATCATACTGTAGGCTCTAGTGAGGACCAGTGTCGGACTGTACGCTATAATGAGGAAATATATCAGACTGTACTCTAAGGTAAGAACCAGTGTCAGACAGTAGGCTCTAGTGAGGACGAGTGTCAGACTGTAGGATACCGTGGGGATGACAGTCAGACTGTAGGCTCTAGTGAGGACCAGTGTCAGACTGTAAATTCTTGTGAGGACTGAAGTCAGACTGTAGGCTACAGTAAGAACCAGAGTCCGAATGTAAGCTATAGTGAGGACAGGGTCAGTCTGTAGGCTACAATGAAGACCAAAATCACACTGTTGTATAGAGTCAGAACCAGAGTCAAACTCTAGGCTCTAGTGAGGACCAGTGTCAGAATTTAGGCTACAGTAAGGACAAAAATAACACTGTAGATTACAGTCAGTACCAGAGTAGGAATTTAGGTTTTGTCAGGTCTAGAGTCAGACTGTAGGCTACAGTTCGGACTAGAGTCCGACTCTGAATTCTAGTGAGGACCAAGGACAGACTGTAGGCTACAGTAAGAACCAGAGTGTGAGTGTAAGTTCTAGTGAGGTCCAGGGTCAGACTGTAGGCTACAGTGAGGACCAGAGTCAGACTGTAAATTGTAGTGAGGACCAAATTCAGACTGTAGGCTACAGTCAGTACCAGAGTCAGACTGTAGGCTCTAGTGAGGCCCCGGTTCAGACTGAAGGGTACAGTGAGGACCAGAGTCATACTGTAAATTCTAGTGAGGACGATAGTCAGACTGTAGGCTCTGGAGGGACCAGTGTTTGACGGTAGGCTACAGTAAGAACCAGAGTCAGACTGTAGGATCTAGTGAGGACCAGTGTCAGACTGTAAATTCTATTTAGGACCAAATTCAGACTGTAGGCTACAGTAAGAACCAGAGTCCTACTGTAAGCTCTAGTGAGGACCAGGGTCAGACTGAAGGGTACAGTGAGGACCAGAGTCAACTGTAAATTCTAGTGAGGACGATAGTCAGACTGTAGGCTCGGGAGGGACCAGGGGACTGTAGGCTACAGTAAGAACCAGAGTCAGACTGTAGGCTCAGTAAGGACCGTGTCAGCTATATATTCTAGTGAGGACCAGAGTCAGATTTCTTAAAACCCAGAGTCATACTGTAGGCTCTAATGACGACCAGTGTCAGACTTCAGGTTACAGTAAGGCCCGGGAGTCAGACTGTAGGTTCAAGTGAGGACCTTTGTCAGACTGTATGCTACAATGAGGTCCAACGTCAGACTGTAGGCTACAGTAACACCCAGAGTCAGACTCTAGGCTCTAGTGAGGACCAGTGTCAGACTGTAGGCTACAGTGAGGACCAGATTCAGACTGTAGCCTACACTGAGAACCAGAATCAGACTGTAGAGACTAGAGGACTAGGTTCAGACTGTAACCCAAAGTTACGAACCATTGTCAGATTGTAGTCTCTAGTGAGGACCAGTGTCACACTGTAGGCTACAGTAAACACCAGAGTTGACTGTAAGATCTATTGAGGACCAGGATCAAATTTTAGGCTACAGTGAGGACGAGAAACAGACTGTAAATTCTATTGAGGACCAAAGTCAGACTGGGCTACAGTAAGACCAGAGTCCGACTGTAAGCTCTAGTGAGGACCACGGTCAGACTTAGGCTACAGTCAGAAACAGAGTCAGACTGTAAAGTCTAGAGGGACCAGATTCAGACTGTAGGCTACAGTAAGAACCTGAGTCACATTTTAGGTTCTAGTGAGGACCAGGTTCAGACTCTAGACTACAGTGAGGACGAGAGTCAGACTGTAGGCTCTAGTAAGGACCAGTGTCAGTCTATATTTCTAGTGAGGACCAGAGTCAGACTGTAGTCTACAGTAAGAACCAGAATCATACTAGAGTCTCTAGTGATGACCAGTGTCAGACTTTAGGCTACAGTAAGGAACAGTGTCAGACTGTATGCTACAATGAGGTCCTACATCAGAATGTAGGCTACAGTAAAACCAGAGTCAGACTCTAGGCTCTAGTTAAGACCAGTGACAGACTCTAGCTGCAGTGAGAACCAGCATCAGACTGTAAATTCTAATGAGGACCAAAGTCAGACTGTACTACAGTAAGAACCAGAGTCAGACTCTAAGCTCTAGTGGGACCAGTGTCAGACTGAAGGCTACAGTAAGGACCAGAGTTAGACTGTAAATTCTAGTGGGGAAAAAAGTAAAGGCTACAGTGAGGACCAGAGTGAGACTGTAAACTCTAGTGAGGCCCAAAGTCAGACTGTAGGCTACAAAAAAAAAACAGAGTAGACTGTCTCTAGTGAGGACCAGGTCAGACTTAGGCTACAGTGGGGAAAGAGTCAAAATTGGGGCTCTAGTGAGACAGTGTCAGACTCTGGGTTTCAGTGAGGACGAGTCAGACTTAGGCTCAAGTGAGGACCAGTTTCAGACTTAGCTAAAATGAGGCAAGTCAAAATGTAGGCTAAAAAAAAGCCGGGTCAGACTTAGGCTCTAAAAAAAACCCTTTCAGATGTAGGCTAAGTAACCAGTTTCAGACTTAGCTAAAGAGGTTAAAGTCAGAATGTAGGCTAAAGTAACAGCCAGAGTCAGACTCTAGGCTCTAGTAAAGACCAGTGTCAGACTGTAGGCTAGAGTGTGGACCAGATTCAGACTGTAGCTACACTGAGAACCAGAATCAGACTGTAGAGACTAGTGAGGACTACCTTCAGACTGTAAGCCAAGTTACGAACCATTGTCAGACTGTAGTCTCTAGTGAGGACCGGTGTAACACTGTAGGCTACAGTAAAACCAGAGTCTGACTGTAAGCTCTATTGAGGTCCAGGGTCAAATTTTAGGCTACAGTGAGGACAGAATCAGACTGTAAGCTCTAGTGAGGACCAGGGTCAGACTGTAGTTCAACAAGGAGCAAAATCACACTGTAGGATACAGTCAGGACCAGAGTCAAACTCTAGGTTCCAGTGAGGACCAGAGTCAGACTATAGTCTACACTGAAAAACAGAGTTACACTTAGGCTCTTGAGGACAGTGTCAGCCCTTAGGGTACAGTGAGGACCAGCATCAGACTGTAAATTCTAGTGAGGACCAAAGTCAGACTGTACACTACAGTAAGAACCAGAGTCAGACTCTAAGTTCAAGTGGGACCAGTGTCAGACTGTAGGCTACAGTGAGGACCACAGCCCCGGGGGGGGTCAGACTTTTGGCACAGTAAAGACAGAGTCAGACTGTAAATTCTAGTGAGGCCCAAAAGGGCAGACTGTAGGCTACAGTAAGAACCTGAGTCACACTGTAGGCTCTAGTGAGGACCAGGGTCAGACTAAAGGGGTACAGTGAGGACCAGAGTCAAACTGTAATTCTAGTGAGGTCGATAGTCAGACTGTAGGCTCTGGAGAGGACCAGGTCAGACTGTAGGCTACAGTAGCCCAGAGTCAGACTGTAGGCTCTAGTAAGGACCTGTTTCAGTCTATATATTCTAGTGAGGACCAGAGTAAGACTGTAGTCTACATTACGAACCAGAGTCATACTGTAGGCTCTAGTGACGGCTGTATCAGACTTTAGGCTAGGTAAGGACCGGAGTCAGACGGTAGGCTCAAGTGAGGACCAGCGTCAGATTTTAGGGTACAGTGAGGTCCAACATCAGACTGTAAATTCTAGTGAGGACCAAAGTCAGCCCGCCTACAGTAAGAACAGAGTCAGACTCTCAGCCCCAGTGGGACCAGTGTCAGACTGTAGGCTTCAGTGAGGACGAGTATCAAACTGTAGTCTACAGAAAGAACCAGAATCACACTGTAAATAGGAGGACCAGGCCCGACTGTAGTCTACAGTAAGGACCAGAATCAACTGTAGGCTCTAGTGAGGACCAGTGTCAGACTGTAGGCTATAATGACGAAAAATCAGACTGTAGTCTAAGGTAAAAACCCAGTGTCAGACGTGGGCCCCTAGTGAGGACCAGTGTCAGACTGTAGGCTACAGTGAGGATGACAGTAAGACTGTAGGCTTTAGTGAGGACCAGGGTCAGACTGTAGTCTACAATGAGAACCAGAGTTACACTCTAGGCTCTAGTGAGGAAAGTGTCAGACTTTGGGGGTACAGTGAGGACCAGCATCAGACTGTAAATTCTAGTGAGGACCTCAGCCCTACACTACAGTAAGAATCAGAGTCAGACTCTAAGCTCCAGTGGGACCAGTGTCAGACTGTAGGCTACAGTAGGACCAAGTCAGACTTTTTTAAAACCCCCTTGGGGTGAAGGACCAAATTTTTCGGGGCCCTGGGGAGGCTACAGTGAGGACCAGCATCAGACTGTAAATTCTAGTGAGGACCAAAATCAGACTGAAACCTAAGTAAGAAAGAGCAGACTCTAAGCTCTAGTGGGACCAGTGTAAGATTGTAGGCTACAGTAAGGACCAGATTTAGACTTTAAATTCTAGTGGACCAAAGTCAGACGGGAGGCTACAGTGAGGACCAGCATCAGACTGTAAATTCTAGTGAGGACCAAAATCAGACTGAAACCTAAGTAAGAAAGAGCAGACTCTAAGCTCTAGTGGGACCAGTGTAAGATTGTAGGCTACAGTAAGGACCAGATTTAGACTGGAAATTCTAGTGAGGACCAAAGTCAGACTGAAAGCTACAGTGAGGACCAGAGTGGGACTGTAAATACTAGTGAGGACCAAAGCCCAACTGTAGGCTACAGTAAGAATCAGAGTCAGAATCTTTTTAGTGAGGACCAGTGTCAGACTCTAGGCTACCGTGAGGACGAGAGTCAGACTGTAGGCTTTTGTGAGACCAGTGTCAGACTGTAGGCTACAGTAAACACCAGAGTTTGACTGTAAGCTCTATTGAGGACCATGTCAAACTTTAGGCTACAGTGAGGACAGAATCAGACTTAAATTCTATTGAGGACCAAAGTAAACTGTAGGCTACAGAAATTGCAGAGTCCGACGACTGTAAGGCCCAGGGAGGCCCCGGGTCAGACTGTATGCTTCAACAAGGACCAAAATCACACTGTAGGATACAGTCAGAACCAGAGTCAGACTCTAGGTTCTAGTGAGGACCAGAGTCAGACTATAGGCTACAGTAAGAACCAGAGTCAGACATTAGGCTAAAGTGAGGACCAGAGTAAGACTGTAGTCTACAGTAAAAACCCAGAATCACACTGTAGGCAATAGGAGGACCAGTGTCAGACTGTAGTCTACAGTAAGGACCGGATTCAGACTGTAGGCTAAAGTGAGGACCAGTGTCAGAAAGTATGCTACAATGAGGCCAACGTCAGACTGTAGGCTTCAGTAAATACCAGAGTCAGACTCTAAGCTCTAGTGAGGACCAGTGTCAGACTGTAGGCTATAGTAAGAACTCCAGTCAGACTGTAAATTCTAGTGAGGACCAGTGTCAGACTGTAGGCATCAGTGAGGACCAGAGTCAGACTGTAAATTCTAGTGAGGCCCAAAAGTCAGACTGTAGGCTGAAAAACAGAGACAGACTCAGTCTCTAGTGAGGACCGGGAGTCGGGACGGGGGGGTAATTAATTCAACCCAGTGTCAGACTGTAGGCTACATGGGGGTTCAGACGTAGGCTCAAGTGAGGACAAGTGTCAGACTGTATGCTACAATGAGGCCAACGTCAGACTGTAGGCTACAGAAACCCACCAGAGTCAGCTCTAGGTTCTAGTAAGGACCATTGTCAGACTGTAGGCTACAGTGAGGACCAGTTTCAGACTGTAGCCTCATGAGAACCAGAATCAGACTGTAGAGACTAGTGAGGACTAGGTTCAGACTGTAACCCAAGTTACGAACCATTGTCAGACTGTAGTCTCTAGTGAGGACCGGTGTCAACTGTAGGCTACAGTAAAACCAGAGTTTGTCTGTAAGCTCTATTGAGGACCGGGGTCAAATTTTAGGCTACAGTGAGGACGAGAATCAGACTGAAAAATCTATTGAGGACCAAAGTCAGACTGTAGGCTACAGTAAGAGCCAGAGTCCGACTGTAAGCTCTAGTGAGGACCAGGGTCAGACTGTATGCTTCAAGAAGGACCAAAATCACACTGTAGGATACAGTCAGCCCCTCAGACTCTAGGTTCTAGTGAGGACCAGAGTCAGACTGTAGTCTACACTGAAAACCCCGATTTCACTCTAGGCTCTAGTGAGACAGTGTCAGACTTTGGGGTACAGTGAGGACCAGCATCAGACTGTAAATACTAGTGAGGACCAAAGTCAGACTGTACACTCCAGTAAGAACCAGAGTCAGACTTAACCTCTAGTGGGACCAGTGTCAGACTGTAGGCTACAGTGAGGACCACAGTCAGACTGTGGTCTCTAGTGAGGACCAGTCAGACTGTAGGCTACAGTAAGGACCAGAGTTAGACTGTAAATTCTAGTAAACCCAAAAGTTAGACTGTAGGCTACAGTGAGGACCAGCATCAGACTGTAAATTCTAGTGAGGACCAAAGTCAGACTGTACACTACAGTAAGAACCAGAGTCAGACTCTAATCTCTATTTGGACCAGTGTCAGACTGTGGGCTACAGTGAGGACCACAGTCAGACTGTGGTCTCTAGTGAGGACCATCAGATTTTTGGTAAAAATTCCCTTTTTGAGAGGACCAAAGGCAGACTGTAGGCTACAGTAAGAACCTGAGTCACACTGTAGGCTCTAGTGAGGACCAGGGTCAGACTCTAGGGTACCTGTCAGAAACAGAGTCAGACTGTAAATTCCATTGAGGACCAAAGTCAGACTTTAGCTACAGTAAGAACCAGAGTCCGAAGGTAATCTCTAGTGAGGACCAGTCAGACTGTATCCTTCAACAAGGACCAAAATCACACTGTAGTATACAGTCAGAACCAGATTCATACCCTAGGTTCCAGTTAGAACCAGAGTCAGACTGTAGGCTTCAGTAAAAACCAGAGTAACACTCTAGGCTTTTGTGAGGACAGTGTCAGACTTTAGGGTACAGTGAGGACCAGCATCAGACTGTAAATTGTGGAGGACCAAAGTCAGACTGTCCCTACAGTAAGAACCAGAGTCAGACTCTAAGCTCTATTGCGGACCAGTGTCAGACTGTAGGCTACAGTGAGGACCACAGTCAGACTGTGGTCTCCAGTGAGGACCAGTCAGACTGTAGGCTACAGAAAGGACCAGAGTTAGACTGTAAATTCTAGTGAACAAAATTTAGACTGTAGGCTACAGGAGGACCAGCATCAGACTGTAAATTCTAGTGAGGACCAAACCTTACCCAGTAAGAACCGAGTCAACTGTAGGCTCTAGTGAGACCAGGGTCAGACTAAAGGGGACAGTGAGGACCAGAGTCAGACTGTAAATTCTAGTGAGGCCCAAAAGGGCAGACTGTAGGCTACAGAAAGAACCGAGTAAAGATTTGTAGGCCCCCTGGGGGTGGAGGACCAGGTCAAAAAAAACTGTAGGCTTCCGGGGGGGAGGGACCAGTGTCCGACTGTAGGCTACAGTCAGTACGAGAGTCAGACTGTAGGCTCTAGTAAGGACCTGTGTCAGTCTATATATTCTAGTGAGGACCAGAGTCAGACTGTAGTCTACATTACGAACCAGAGTCAACTGTAGGCTCTAGTGAGACCGTGTCAGACTTTAGGCTAGTGAAGGGAAACGGAGTCAACGGTAGGCTCAAGTGAGGACCAGTGTCAGACTGTATGCTACAATGAGGTCCAACGTCAGACTGTAGGCTACAGTAACCCAGAGTCAGACTCTAGGCTCTAGTGAGAACCGTGTCAAACTGTAGGCTACAGTGAGGACCAGATTCAAACTGTAGCCTACACTGAGAACCAGAATCAGCTGTAGAGACTAGTGAGGACGGTTCAGACTGTAAGCCAAGTTACGAACAATTTCAGACTGTAGTCTCAAATGAGGACCGGTGTCACACTGTAGGCTACAGTAAAACCAGAGTTTGCTGTAAGCTCTATTGAGGACCAGGGTCAAATTTTAGGCTACAGTGAGGACGAGAATCAGACTGAAAAATCTATTGAGGACCAAAGTCAGACTGTAGGCTACAGTAAGAGCCAGAGTCCGACTGTAAGCTCTAGTGAGGACCAGGGTCAGACTGTAGTTTCAAAAAGGACCAAAATCACACTGTAGGATACAGTCAGAACCAGATCAGACTCTAGGCTCTAGTGAGGACCAGAGTCAGACTGTACTCCCTCCAAAACCTTGGGTTAAATTTCCTTTGGGGTGGAGGACCAAAATTTTTTCGGGAACCTGTTACACTACAGTAAGAATCAGAGTCAGACTCTCAGCTCCAGTGGGACCAGTGTCAGACGGTAGGCTACAGTGAGGACCAGAGTAAGACTGTAGTCTACTTTAAGAACCAGAATCACACTTAGGCAATAGGAGGACCAGAGTCAGACTTTAGGTTACAGTAAGAACCAGAGTCACACTGTAGGCTCTAGTGAGGACCAGTGTCAGACTGTAGGCTACAGTGAGGACCAGAGTCACACTGTAGGCTCTAGTGAGGGCCAGGGTCAGACTGTAGGCTACAGTAAGAACCAGAGTTAGACTTTAAATTCTAGTGGACCAAAGTCAGACGGGAGACTACAGTGAGGACCAGCATCAGACTGTAAATTCTAGTGAGGACCAAAGTCAGACTGTACACTACAGTAAGAACAGAGTCAGACTCTAAGCTCTAGTGGGACCAGTGTAAGATTGTAGGCTACAGTAAGGACCAGAGTTAGACTGGAAATTCTAGTGAGGACCAAAGTCAGACTGTAAGCTACAGTGAGGACCAGAGTGGGACTTTTAATACTAGTGAGGACCAAAGTCCGACTGTAGGCTAAAGTAAGAATCAGAGTCAGACTCTAGCTCTAGTGAGGACCAGTGTCAGACTTAGGCTCCCGTGAGGACCAGAGTCCAAAGGGAACTGTAGGCTCTGGGGGTGAGGAACCAAAGGGGGGTTCAGACTGTAGCTAAAATGAGGCCAAGTCAGACTGTGGGCTAAAAAAAGCCAGGTCAGACTTAGTACATGAGGACAATTTCAGATTTGGCTACAGTGGGGACCAGATCAGATTTAAAATTCTAGTGAGGCCAAAGCAGACTGAAACCTACAGTAAGAACCAGATCAGACTTAATCTAGTGGGACCAAGGCAGACTGTACTCAGTAGAACCAAGTCAGACCTGGCTCTAGTGAGGACCAGTCAGACTGTAGGCTCAGTAAGAACCAAGTAAAAATGGCTTTAGGAGGACCGGGGTCAGACTTAGGCTACAGTAAAACAGAGTGACTGAAAATTCTAGTGAGGCCCAAAATTCAGACTGTAGGCTACAGTAAGGACCAGATTTAGACTGTAAATTCTAGTGAAAAAGTTAGACTGTAGGCTACAGTGGGGACCAGCATCAGATTGTAAATTCTAGTGAGGACCAAAGTCAGACTTACACTACAGTAAGAACCAGAGTCAGACTCTAAGCTCTAGTGGGACCAAGGTCAGACTGTAGGCTGCAGTGAGAACCACAGTCAGACTGTGGTCTCTAGTGGGGACCAGTCAGACTGTAGGCTACAGTGAGGACCAACATCAGAGTGTAAATTCTATGAGGACCAAGCCCGACTGTAGGCTACAGTAAGAACCAGAGTCCGACTGAAAGCTCTAGTGAGGATCAGGGTCAAAATGTAGGCTACAATGAGGACCAAAATCACACTGTAGGATACAGTCAGAACCAGAGTCAGACTCTTGGTTCTAGTGAGGACCAGTGTCAGATTTGGCTACAGTAAGAACCAGAGTCAGACATTAGGCTCAAGTGAGGACCAGAGTAAACTGTAGTCTACAGTAAGAACCAGAATCACACTGTAGGCAATAGAGAGGACCAGTGTCAGACTGTAGTCTACGTAAGGACCAGAATCATACTGTAGGCTCTAGTGAGGACCAGTGTCAAAATGTAGGCTAAAATGAGGACCAAAATCAATGTAATCAGTAGAACCAAGTCAGACTTTGGTTCAGTGGGGACCAGGTCGACTTAGGCTCAGTAAGAACCAGGTCAGACTTAGGCTCAATGAGGACCAAAATACTGTAGTTACAGTAAGAACCAAAATCAACTTGGCTAGGAGGACCAGTGTCAGACTGGCTACGAAAGGGACCAAAATCAACTTAGGCTCAGTGAGGACCAGGTAGACTGCAGGCATAATGAGAAAAAACATCAGACTGAGTCAAAGGTAAGAACGGGTTCAACGTAGGCTCTAGTGGGGAAACAGTGTCAAAATGGGCTAATGAGGAACATCAGACTGGGGTCTGTGGGGCCCAGGGTCAGACGTAGGCTAAAATGAGGAAAAAATCAACTGTAGGTAAGTAGAATAAAGTAAGCTTAGTCTAGTGAGGACCGGGTTTGGACTGTAGGCTACATAAGAACCAATCACACTGTAGGTTAGTGGGGACCAGGGTAGTCTCTAGGTACAGTAAAAAACAGAGTGGACTGAAAATTCAGTGGGGGAAATTCAGACTCTAAAAAGTAAGACCGAGTCAACTGTAGGCTCTAGTGAGGACCGGTCAGACTGAATGGTACAGTGAGGACCAGAGTCAGACTTTAAATTCTATTGAGGACGATAGTCAGACTGTAGGCTCTGGAGGGACCAGTGTCCGACTGTAGGCTACAGTGAGGACCAAAATCAGACTGTAAACAAAGGTACGAACAGAGTCAGACTGTAGGCTCATTTAGGACCAGTGTCAGTCTATATATTCTAGTGAGGACCAGAGTCAGACTGTAGTCAAAGTAAGAACCAGAGTCATACTGTAGGTTCTAGTGAGACCAGTGTCAGACTTTAGGCTACAGTAAGGACCAAAATCAGCCCCCTGAAACCCTTAGGTTAAACAGTGAGGACGGGTTTCAGACTGAAAGCCAATTTAAAACCATTGTCAGCTTATTTAGTGAGGACCGGGTCAATGTGGGCAAAGTAAAACCAGAGTTTACAAAAAGTCAATTGGGGACCAGTGAAACTTTAGGCTACAGTAGGACAAAATCAGATTTAAAATTCATTGGGGACCAAATCAGACTTTAGGACAGTAAGGCCAGGTCCGACTGAAAACCAGTAGGACCAGGGTCAGACTGTAGTTCCCAAAGGACCTCACACTGTAGGTACAGTAAACCAGAGTAGACTCTTGGTTCTAGTGAGGCCCAGATCAGACTTATTCAAATGAGAACCAATTTAACTTAGGCTCAGTGGGGACCAGGTCGACTTTATCAGTGAGGACCAGTCAGACTGAAAATTCAAGGACCAAATCAACTGTAATACAGTAAGAACCAGAGTCAGACTCTTGTCTAGTGGGACCAGGTCAGACTGTACTACATGGGGACCAAGTAACTTGGCTCTAGTGAGGACCAGTCAGATTTGGTACAGTAAGGACCAGATTAGACTGTAAATTCTAGTGAGGACCAAGTCAGACTGTACTACATTTGGACCAGAGTCAGATTTAAAATTCTAGTGAGGCCCAAAAGGCAGACTTTTGGCTACAGTAGAACCGGGGCAACTGTGGCTCTATTTAGGACCGGGGTCAGACTTAGGCTACAGTAGAACAGAGTCAGACTGTAAATTCTAGTGAGGACCAAATTCAGACTGTCTACAGTAGAACCTGAGTCACACTTAGGCTCTAGTGAGGACCAGGATCAGACTGAAGGGTACAGTGAGGACCAGAGTCAGACTGTAAATTCTAGTGAGGACGATAGTCAGACTGTAGGTTCTGGGAGGACCAGTGCCCGACTGTAGGCTACAGTGAGAACGAGAGTCAGACTGTAGGCTCTAGTTAGGACCAGTGTCAGCTGTATATTCAAGTGAGGACCAGATTTAGACTGTTGTCTACAGTAGAACCAGAGTCATACTGTAGGCTCTAGTGAGACCATTGTCAGACTTTAGGCTTCAGTAAGGACCGGTGTCAGACTGTAGGCTCAAGTGAGGACCATAGTCAGACTGTATGCTACAATGAGGTTCAACGTCAGACTGTAGGCTACAAAAAAGCCAGGTCAGACTTAGGCTCTGGTGAGGACCAGTGGCAGACTGTAGGATACAGTGAGGAACAGAGTCAGACTGTAAATTCTAGTGAGGACCAAATTCAGACTGTAGGCTAATTGAGGACCAGAGTGAGACTGTAAACTCTAGTGAGGCCCAAAAGTCAGACTGTAGGCTACAGTAAGAAACAGAGTCACACTTTAGGCTCTAGTGAGGACCAGTGTCAGACTCTAGGCTACAGTGAGGACCGAGTGAGACTGTGGGTTCAGTTAGGACCAGTGTCAAACTTATGCTACAATGAGGCCAACGTCAGACTGTAGGCTGCAAAAAAGCCAGAGTCAGACTGTAGGCTACAGTGAGGACCAGTGTCAGATTGTAGGCTACAGTGAGGACCAGATTTAGACTGTAGGATACACTGAGAACCAGAGTCAGGCTGTAGACACTAGTGAGGACAAGGTTCAGACTGTAAGCCAATTTAGAACCATTGTCAGACTGTAGTCTCTAGTGAGGACCGGTGTCACACTGTAGGCTACAGTAAAACCAGAGTTTGTCTGTAAGCTCTATTGAGGACCAGGGTCAAATTTTAGCTACAGTGAGGACGAGAATCAGACTGAAAAATCTATTGAGGACCAAAGTCAGACTGTAGTCTACAGTAAGTGCCAGAGTCCGACTGTAAGCTCTAGTGAGGACCAGGGTCAGACTGTGGTCTACAGTATAAAACAGAGTCATACTGTAGGCTCTAGTGAAACCAGTGTCAGACTTTCCCTACAGTAAGGCCCGGGAGTCAGACTGTAGGCTCAAGTGAGGACCAGTGTCAGACTGTATGCTACAATAAGGCCAACGTCAGACTGTAGGTTACAGTAACAGCCAGAGCAGTCTCTAGGCTTTAGTGAGCACCAGTGTCAGACTGTAGGCTACAGTGAGGACCAGATTCAGACTGTGGCCTACACTGAGAACCAGAATCAGACTGTAGAGATTTCTGGGTTGAGGACCCGGTGCCCCAAACCCCCCTGTAGGCTAAAAAAAGAGTTTGACTGTAAACTCTATTGAGGACCATGTCAAACTTTAGGCTACAGTGAGGACGAGAATCAGACTGAAAAATCTATTGAGGACCAAAGTCAGACTGTAGTCTACAGTAAGTGCCAGAGTCCGACTGTAAGCTCTAGTGAGGACCAGGGTCAGACTGTGGTCTACAGTATAAAACAGAGTCATACTGTAGGCTCTAGTGAAACCAGTGTCAGACTTTCCCTACAGTAAGGCCCGGGAGTCAGACTGTAGGCTCAAGTGAGGACCAGTGTCAGACTGTATGCTACAATAAGGCCAACGTCAGACTGTGGGTTTAAAGTAACAGCCAGACAGCCAGGGGGAACCAGGTCAGACTTAGGCTAAGTGGGGACCAGTTCAGACTGTGGCCCTACATGAGAACCAAAATCAGACTGTGGCTAAACTGGAGACGAATTAAAACCTTGTAGAGATTTTCTAGTGAGGACCGGTGTCACACTGTAGGCTAAAAAAAGAGTTTGACTGTAAACTCTATTGAGGACCATGTCAAACTTTAGGCTACAGTGAGGACGAGAATCAGACTCTAAATTCTATTGAGGACCAAAGTCAGACTGTAGGCTACAGTAAGAGCCAGAGTCCGACGACTGTAAGGTCCAGGAGAACAAGGGTCAGACTGTATGCTTCAACAAGGCCCAAAAATTTACACTGTAGGATACAGTCAGAACCAGAGTCAGACTCTAGGTTCTAGAGAAGACCAGAGTCAGACTTAGGCTACAGTAAGAACCAGAGTCAGACATTAGGCAAAAGTGAGGACCAGAGTAAAACTGTAGTCTACAGTAAGAACCAGAATCAACTGGGTGGGGGAAATTTCAGACTGTAGTCTACAGTAAGGACCAGTCAGACTGTAGGCTCAAGTGAGGACCAGTGTCAGAAAGTATGCTACAATGAGGTCCAACGTCAGACTGTAGGCTACAGTAAAGCCAGAGTCAGACTTAGGCTCTAGTGAGGACCAGGGGCGACTGTAGGCTACAGTAAGGACCAGATTTAGACTGTAAATTCTAGTGAGGACCAAAGTCAGACTGTAGCTGAGTGAGGACCAGATTGAGACTGTAAATTTTAGTGAGGCCCAAAGTCAGACTGTAGGCTACAATAAAAAACAGAGTCAGACTCTAGGCTCTAGTGAGGACCGGGTCAACTGTAGGCTACAGTAAACACCAGAGTTTGACTGTAAACTCTATTGAGGACCATGTCAAACTTTAGGCTACAGTGAGGACGAGAATCAGACTGTAAAATCTATTGAGGACCAAAGTCAGGCGGTAGGCTATAGTGAAGACCAGGGTCCGACTGTAAGCTCTAGTGAGGACCAGGGTCAGACTGTAGCTTCAAGAAGGACCAAAATCACACTGTAAAAACAGTCAGAACCAGAGTCAGACTCTAGGTTCTAGTGAGGACCAGAGTCAGACTGTAGTCTACACTGAGAACCAGAGTTACACTCTAGGCTCTAGTGAGTACAGTGTCAGACTTTGGGGTACAGTGAGGACCAGCATCAGACTTTTTCTAGTGAGGACCAAAGTCAGACTGTACCCCAAAGAACCAGAGTCAGACTCAAAGGTTTGGGGCCCAGTGTCAGTTAGGCTACAGTGAGGACCACAGTCAGACTGTGGTCTCTAGTGAGGACCAGTCAGACGTAGACTACAGTAAAGACCAGAGTTAGACTGTAAATTCTAGTGATTTCCAAATTTAGACTGTAGGCTACATTTGGACCAGAGTCAGACTGTAAATTCTAGTGAGGACCAAAAGCAGATGTAGGCTACAGAAAAACCTGAGTCAAAAGTAGGCTCTAGTGAGGACCGGGGTCAGACTAAAGGGGTACAGTGAGGACCAGAGTCAAACTGAAAACTAGTGAGGTCGATAGTCAGAATGTAGGCTCAGAGGACCAGTGCCCGACTGTGGCTCTCAGTACGAGAGTCAGACTGTAGGCTCTAAAGGTCCGGTCAGTCTATATATTCTAGTGAGGACCAGAGTCAGACGGTTCAGACAACCACAGTAAACTGTAGGTTCTGGGACGACAGTGTCAGATTTTAGGCCAGTAAGGACCAGATTCAGATTTCCACACTGAGAACCAGATTCGGGCTGTAGAGACTAGTGAGGACAGGTTCAGACTGTAAGCCTTACGAACCATTGTCAGACTGTAGCCCAGTGAGGACCGGTGTCACAGTGTAGGCTACAGAAAAAACCAGAGTTTGACTGAAAGCTCAATTGAGGACCAGTGAAACTTTAGGCTACAGTGAGGACGAGAATCAGACTCAAATTTTATTGAGGACCAAAGTAGACAGGCTGAAGGGCCAGAGTCCGACTGAAAGCTCTAGTGAGGACCAGGGTCAGACTGTATGTTTACAAGGACCAAACTCACACTGTAGGATAGAGTCAGAACCAGAGTCAGACTCTAGGTTCTAGTGAGGACCAGAGTCAGACTGTAGGCTACAGTAAGAATCAGAGTCACACTGTAGGCTCTAGTGAGGACTAGTGTCAGACTGAAGGCTACAGTGAGGACGCGATTCAGACACTAAATTCTAGTGAGGACCAAAAGCTGTACACTACAGTCAGAACCAGAGTCAGACTCTAGGTTTTTGTGAGGACCAGAGTCAGACAAAGGCAAAGTAAGAACCAGAGTCAGACATTGGGCTAAAGTGAGGACCAGAGTAAGACTGTAGTCTACAAAAACCAAAACCCTGTAGGCAATAGAGAGGACCAGTGTCAGACTGTAGTCTACAGTAAGGACCAGTCAGACTGTAGGCTCAAGTGAGGACCAGTGTCGGGTATCACAATGAGGCCAAAGTCAGACTGTAGGCTACAGTAACAGGAGTCAGACTCTAGGCTCTAGTGAGGACCAGGGAACTGTAGGCTACAGTAAGGTCCAGAGTTAGACTGTAAATTCTAGTGAGGACCAAAGTCAGACTGTATGCTACAGTGAGGACCAGAGTGAGACTGGAAACTCTAGTGAGGACATAAGTCAGACTGTAGGCTACAGTAAGAAACAGGGTCAGACTCTAGTCTCTAGTGAGGCCAGTGACAGACGTAGGCTACAGTGAGGACGAGTCAGACTGTGGGTTTAAGTGAGGACCAGTGTCAGACTGTATGCCAATGAGGACCAAGTCAGACTGTAGGCTACAGTAAAACCAGAGTCAGTTTTAGGCTCTAGTAAGGACCAGTGTCAGCTGTAGGCTACAGTGAGGACCAGATCAGACTGTAGCCTACACTGAGAACCAGAATCAGACTGTAAAACTAGTGAGGACGGGTTCAGACGGGCCAAGTTACGAACCATTGTCAGACTGTAGACTCTAGTCAGGACCTTCCCCTGTAGGCTACAGAAACCAGAGTCCGACTGTAAGCTCTATTGAGGACCAGGGTCAAATTTTAGGCTACAGTGAGGACGAGAATCAGACTGTAAAATCTATTGAGGACCAAAGTCAGACTGTAGGCTACAGTAAGAGCCAGAGTCCGACTGTAAGCTCTAGTGAGGACCAGGGTCAGACTGTATGCTTCAAGAAGGACCAAAATCACACTGTAGGATACAGTCAGAACCAGAGTCAGACTCTAGGTTCTAGTGAGGACCAGAGTCAGACTGTATTCTACACTGAGAACCAGAGTTACACTCTAGGCTCTAGTGAGGACAGTGTCAGATTTTGGGGTACAGTGAGGACCAGCATCAGACTGTAAATTGTAGTGAGGACCAAAGTCAGACTGTCCTACAGTAAGAACCAGAGCGATTTAAGCTCAGGGGGACCAGGTCAGACTGAGGCAAGGAACCAAGTCAGACTGTTTCTAGTGAGGACCAGCAGACTTGGCAAGTAGGACCGAGGAAGACTGTA
>JAIOJX010000018.1:6306823-6359818 GCA_022376925.1 Tragulus kanchil
GTCTCACTAGGAGGCCTACAGTCTGACCTGGTTTTTAACTGTGGCCTTAAACAGTCTGACTTTGGTCCTTTCCTCACTAGAATTTACAGTCTGACCGGGTTTCCCTCACTGTTGCCTACAGTCTGACCTGGTCCTCACTAGCAAGTCTGACTTGGTCCTCACTGATACAGTTGACTCGGTTACTGTAGCCTACAGTCTGATTTGGTCCTAGCAGTTTTTACGTTCTCGATTTTCCCAGACCAAGTCTGACCTGGTCCTCACTAGAGCCACAGTTGAGGTCTTACTGTAGCCTAAGTCTGAATGGTCCTAAAATTTGTGATCTGTTCTACTGTAGCCAGCTGATTTGGTCCTCACTAGTACAGTTGATCTGGTCTACTGAGCTAGTCTTTGCCCCTAGAATAAGTCTACTTGTTCTGACTGTATCCTACAGTGATTGGTCCTCATTAGCTACAGTCTGACTGGTCCTCACAGACCCAGTCTGACTCTGTCACTGTAGCCTAAGTCTGCCCTTTGGTCCTCACTAAAATTTTTAAGTCTGATCTGGTTTTACTGTAGCCTACAGTCTGACCTTGGTCCTCACTAGATCAGTCTAATCTGGTCCTACTGTAGCCTACAGTCTGACACTGGTCCCACTAGACCCTACAGTCTGATTTGGTTTCCCTCAGTGCTAAGTCTGACCTGGTCCTCACTAGAGCTTAAGTCTGACTCTGGTTTTACTGTAGCTACAGTCTGACTTTGGTCCTCACTAGAATTTACAGTCTGACTCTGGTCCTCACTGTAGCCTACAGTCTGATTTGGTCCTCACTAGTTTTCAGTCTGACTCTGCCCTTTACTGTAGCCTACATTTCTGACCTGGTCCCACTAGAGCTTAAGTCACTCTTTTTTTTTTAGAAAGTCTGCCCTGGTCCCACTAGATAAGTCTGATCTGGTTTTTCTTGGTCGTCTGACTTTGGTCCTCACTAGAATTTAAGTCTATCTGGTCCTACTGTACCCAAGTCTGACCTGGTCCTCACTAGAGCCACGTTAAACTTGGTCCTACTGTAGCCTACAGTCTGACCTGGTCCCACTAAAACAAGTCTGACTCGGGTTTTTACTGAAAAGTTTGGGGGGCACTTTGGTCCTCACTAAAATTTACAGTCTGATCTGGCCTACTGTACCTAAGTCTGCCCTTCCTCACTAAAATAAGTTAATCGGGTTTCTATGTAGCCTACAGTCTGACCTGGTCCTCACGGGCCTAAGTCTGATTTCTTCCTACTGAGCCTACAGTCTGCCCTGGTCCTCATTGCCTACGTCTGACACTGGTCCTCCTAGCCTACAGTCTGATTTTTCCTCATTTTTTAGCCTCAGTCTGACCTGGTCCTACTGAGCCTAAGTCTGACTCTGGTTTTATTTAGTACAGTCTACTTGGCCTCACTGACCTACAGTCTGCCCTGGCCCTACTGACCCCCAAGTCTGACTCGGTTTACTTACCTAAGTCTGACCTGGCCCTCCAAAAAGGTTCCCGGTTTTTGGACTAAATCTGACCTTTCCCACTAGAATTTAAGCTGACCGGTCCTACTGACCCAGTCTGACTGGTCCTACTGAGCCTACATTTGGACCTGGTTCTTACTGTAGCCTACAGTCTGATTTTGGTCCTCACTAAAATTTTACAGTTGACTCTGGTCCTACTGTACCCTCAGTCTGCCTGGTCCTCACTAAAATTTTTTACTCGGTTTTACTGTAGCCTACAGTCTGTTTTGGTCCTCACAAAAGGAATTACTTGGTCCTACTGTAGCCTACAGTCTGACACTGGTCCTCACTAGAGTTTAAGTCTGACTCTTTTCTTCTTGACAGTCTGACTTTGGTCCTCACTAGAATTTACAGTCTATTTGGTTTCTCACTGTAGCCTACAGTCTGATTTTGGCCCCACTAAATTTACAGTCTACCTGGTCCACTGTAGCCTACAGTCTGATTTGGTCCTCACTAGAGACCACAGTCTGACTTGGTCCTCACTGTAGCCTACAGTCTGACACTGGTCCCATACCCTAAGTCTATTTGGTTCTTACTGTGGTACAGTCTGACTTTGGTCCTCACTAAATTTACAGTCTGATCTGGTCCTCACTGTACCTAAGTCTGACCTGGTCCTCACTAGAGCCTAAGTGTAACTCTGGTTCTTTAGACAGTCTGACTCTGGTCCTCACTAGAACCTAGAGTCTGACTCTGGTTCTGACTGTACCTACAGTGTGTTTTTGGTCCTTTTAGCTACAGTCTGACCTGGTCCTCACTAGATTACAGTCGGACTCTGGCTCTTACTTAGCTACAGTCTGACTTTGGTCCTAAATGAATTTACAGTCTGACTCTTTTCCTACTACCAAAGTTGACCCTGGTCCTCACTAGACCTACATTTGGACTCGGTTCTTACTGTAGCCTACAGTCTGACTTTGGTCCTCACGAGAATTTACCGTCTGACTTGGCCCTTTACTGTAGCCAAGTCTGCCCTGGCCCTCCTAAGAACAGTCTGACTCGGTCCTCACTGTAGCCACAGTCTGCCCTGGTCCCACTAGATAAGTCTGACTCGGGTTTCTTACTGTAGTACAGTCTGACTTTGGTCCTCATGAATTTACAGTCTATTGCCGGTTTTCCGGGGTTTAAAAATTTACAGTTGACTTTTTGGAAACCCCACTAGAATTTAAGTCTACTCTTCCTTACTGTAGCCAAGTCTGACTGGTCCTCACTAAATTTTCCAGTCTACTCTGGTCCTACTGTAGCCACATCTGACACTGGTCCGCACTAGAGTTTAGAGTCTGACTCTGGTTCTTATGTAGTGTACAGTCTGACTTTGGTCCTCACTAGAATTTAAGTCTGATGCTGGTCCTCACTGTAGCCTGTCTGTTTTTAACCTAGAATTTAAAGTCTAACTCTGGCCCTTTACTGTAGCCTACAGTCTGACTTGGTCCTCACTAGAGACCACAGTCTGACTGTGGTCCTCACTGTACCCTACACCTGCTGGTCCGCACTGAGCTTAGAGTCTGACTCTGATTCTTACTGTAGTGTACAGTCTGACTTTGGTCCTCACTAGAATTTACAGTCTGATGCTGGTCCTCACTGTACCTAAAGTCTGACACTATCCTCACTAGAGCCTAGAGTGTAACTCTGGTTCTATGTAGCTACAGTCTGACCCTGGTCCTCACTAGAGCCTACAGTCTGACTGTCTCCTCACTGTAGCCTACAGTCTGACACTGGTCCTCACTAGGCCTACTGTCTGACACTAGTTCTTACCTAAGACTACAGTCTGAGGTTTTCGTCATTATACCTACAGTCTGACCCCTGGTCCTCACTAGAGCCTACAGTCTGATTCTGGTCCTTACTGTAGCCTACAGTCTGACTCTGGTCCTCATTGCCTATAGTGTGATTCTGGTTCTTACTGTAGACTACAGTCTTACTCTGGTCCTCACTGTAGCCTACCGTCTGACACTGGTCCGCACTGGAGCTGAGAGTCTGACTCTGATTCTTACTGTAGTGTACAGTCTGACTTTGGTCCTCACTAGAATTTACAGTCTGATGCTGGTCCTCACTGTACCTAAAGTCTGACACTTCCTCACTAGAGCCAGAGTGTAACTCTGGTTCTATGTACAAAGTCTGCCCCTGGTCCTCACTAGAGCCTACAGTCTGACTGTCCCTCACTGTAGCCAAAGTCTGACACTGGTCCTCACTAGCCTCCGTCTGACACTGTTCTTACCAAAGCTACAGTCTGTTTTTTCCCTCATTTACCTACAGTCTGACACGGTCCTCACTAGAGCCTACAGTTGATTCTGGCCCTTTACTGTAGCTACAGTCTGACTCTGGTCCTCATTGCCTAAGTGTGATTCGGGTTTCCTACTGAGACTACAGTCTACTCTGGTCCTCACTGTAGCCTCCCCTCTGACACTGGTCCGCACTGGGGGAGAGTCTGACTCTGTTCTTACTGGTGTACGTCTGACTTTGGTCCTCACTAGAATTTACAGTCTGATCTGGTCCTCACTGTCCCCTAAAGTCTGACACTGGTCCTCACTAGAGCCTAGAGTGTTACTCTGGTTTTTACTGTAGACTACAGTCTGACACTGGTCCTCACTAGAGCCGAGAGTCGGACTCTGGTTCTTACTGAATCCTACAGTGTGATTTTGGTCCTCATTGTACCCTACAGTCTGACCCTGGTCCTCACTAAAGCTTACATTCGCGCTCTCGTTCTTACTGTAGCCTACAGGCTGACTTTGGTCCTCAATAAAATTTTACAGTCTGACCTCGTCCTCACTGTAGCCTAAAATTCTGACCCTGGTCCTCAATAGAGCCTACAGAAAACTCGGGTTTTTTACTGTAGCCTACAGTTGACACTGGTCCTCATTAGAGACTACAGTCTGACAATGGTTCGTACTTGGCTACAGTCTGAACCAGTCCTCACTAGGCTCTAAGACTGATCGGGTTTCTGGTAGTACAGTCTGAAATCTGGTCCTCACTGTAGCCTACAGTCTGACACTGGTCCTCACTAGAGCCAGAGTCTGACTCTGGCTGTTACTGTACCCTACAGTCTGACGTTGACCTTCATTGTAATACAGTCTGACTCTGGTCCTCATTTGAGCCTACAGTCTGACTCGGCCCTTTCACTAGTTTAAAGTCTGACAAAGGACGTCACTAGAGCCTACAGTTGACTCTGGTTCGTAATGTAGACTACAGTCTGACTCGGGTCCTCACTAGAATATATAGACTGACAGGTCCTTACTAGAGCCTACAGTCTGACTCTGTCCTCACTGTAGCCTACAGTCGGACACTGGTCCTCCAGAGCCTACAGTCTGACTATGGTCCTCACTAGAATTTACAGTCTGACTCTGCCTCACTGTACCTCAGTCTGACCCTGGTCCTCACTAGAGCCTACAGAGTGACTCAGGTTCTTACTGTAGCCTACAGTCTGACTTTGGTCCTCACTAGAATTTACAGTCTGACTCTGTTTCTGACTGTAGCCTAGATTCTGACCCTGGTCCTCACTAGAGCCTACAGTGTGACTCGGTTCTTACTGTAGCCTACAGTCTGACTTTGGTCCTAAATAGAATTTACAGTCTGATTCTGTCCTCACTGTAGCCAAAATTTGACCCTGGTCCTCAATAGAGCTTACAGTCAAACTCTGGTTTTACTGTAGCCTACAGTTGACCCCGGTCCTCACTAGAGACTAAGTCTGACTTTTTATTTGGTTACAGTCTGAACTGTCCTCACTAGTCTCTACAGTCTGATTCGGTTCTCAGTGTAGGCTACAGTCTGAATCTGGTCCTCACTGTAGCCTACAGTCTGACACTGGTCTTACTAGAGCCTAATCTGACTGGTTACTGAGCTACAGTCTGACTTGCTCATGTAGACTACAGTCTGACACTGGTCCTCACTAGAGCCTACAGTGTGACTCAGGTTCTTACTGTAGTCTACAGTATGACTCTGGTCCTCAATAGAATTTACAGTCTGATTCTGTCCTCACTGTAGCTAATTTGACCCTGGTCCTCAATAGAGCTTACAGTCAAACTCTGGTTTTTACTGTAGCCTACAGTCTGACACCGGTCCTCACTAGAGACTACAGTCTGACAATGGTTCGTAACTTGGCTTACAGTCTGAAGCTAGTCCTCACTAGTCTCTACAGTCTGATTCTGGTTCTCAGTGTAGGCTACAGTCTGAATCTGGTCCTCACTGTAGCCTACAGTCTGACACTGGTCTTACTAGAGCCTAGAGTCTGACTCTGTGTAGCATACAGTCTGAAACTGGTCCTCACTTGAGCCTACAGTCTGACTACTGTCCTCACTGAAGCCTAGAGTCTGACACTGATCGTCACTAGAGTCTGACTCTCGTCCTCACTGTAGCCTAGAGTCTGACACTGGTCCTCACTTAAGACTAGAGTCTGACTCTGTTTCTTACTGTAGCCTACAGTCTGACTTTGGTCCTCACTAGAGTTTACAGTCTCACTCTGGTCCTCACTGCTGTACAGTCTGACTTTGTTCCTCACTATAATTCACAGTCTAACTCTGGTCCTTACTGTAGCCTTCAGTCTGACACTGGTCTGCACTAGAGCTTAGTGTCTGACTCTGGTTCTTACTGTAGTGTACAGTCTGACTTTGGTCCTCATTAGTATTTACAGTCTGATGCTGGTTCTCACTGCAGCCTAGAGTCTGTCACTGGCTGCTTAACTAGTAGCCCAGTCTGAGTCTGACTCATTGTAGCCTACAGTCTGACGTTGGACCTCATTGTAGCATACACTCTGACACTGTTCCTTACTGTAGCCTAAAGTCTGACACTGGTCGTCACTAGAGACTCTAGTATGACTCTGGTTCTTATTGTAGACTACAGTCTGACTCTGGTCCTCACTAGAATATATAGACTGACACTGGTCCTTACTAGAGCCTACAGTCTGACTCGGTCCTCACTGTAGTCTAGAGTGTGACACTGGTCCTCTCCAGAACCCAAAGTGTGACTCAGGTTCTGACTGTAGCCTACAGTCTGAATCTGGTCCCCACTAGACTTTACAGTCTGACTCTGTTTCTGACTGTAGCCTTCAGAGTCTGACCGTGGTCCTCACTAGAGCTACAGTCGGACTCTGGTTCTTACTGTAGCCTACAGTCTGACCTTTGGTCCTCAAATAGAATTTACAGTCTGTTTCTCGTCCTCACTGTAGCCTAAAATCTGAACCTGGTCCTCAATAGAGCTTACAGTCAACTCTGGTGTTTACTGTAGCCTACAGTCTGTGACGGTCCTCACTAGAGACTACAATCTGACAATGGTTCGTAACTTGGCTTACAGTCTGAACCTATTCCTCTCTAGAATCTACAGTCTGATTCTGGTTCTGACTGTAACCTACAGGCTGAGGTTGGACCTCATTGTAGCCTACAGTCTGACACTGGTCCTCACTAGAGCCTAGAGTCTGACTCTCTTTCTTATTGTAGCCTACAGTCTGACGTTGGACCTCATTGTAGCATACAGTCTGACCAAGGTCCTCACTTGAACCTACATTCTGACTCCGGTCCTTACTCTAACCTACAGTCTGACACTGGTCCTCATTAGAGCCTACATTCTGTATGACTCTGGTCCTCACTGTAGACGACAGTCTGACTCTGGTCCTCACTAGAATATATAGACTGACACAGGTCCTCACCAGAGCCTAGAGTCGGACACTGGTTCTTACTGTAGCCTACAGTCAGACACTGGTCCTCTACAGAGCCTACAGTCTGACACTATCCTCACTTACTAGAATTTACAGTATGACTCTGGTCAACTGTACTTCAGTCTGACCTGGTCTCACTAGAGCTACAGTGTGACTCAGGTTCTCACTGTAGCCTACAATCTGAATTTTGTCCTCACTAGAATTTACAGTCTGACTCTGTTTACTGCAGCCTAGAGTCTGACCCTTGACCTCACTTTCCTACACTCACACTCTGGTTCTTACTGTAGCCTACAGTCTGTCCTTGGTCCTCACTAGAATTCAGAGTCGGACTCTGGTCCAAACTGTAGGCTACAGTCTGACTCTAGACCTGACAAAACCTAAATTTTACTCTGGTACTGACTGTATCCTACAGTGTTATTTTTGTCCTTACTGTAGCCTAAATTGACACTGGTCCTCACTAGAGCCTACAGTGTGACTCTGGTTCTGACTGTAGCCTACAGAGTGTGATTTTGATCCTCATTGTAGCCTACAGTCTGACCCTGGTCCTGACTATAGCCTACATTCGGACTCTGGTCTCTCACGGTAGCCTACAGTCCTCCTTTGGTCCTCACTAGATCTACAGTATGACACTGGTCCTCACCTAGAGTCTGACAGTCTGACTGTATCTCACAGTGACCTCATTTGTAGCCTACAGTCTGACACTGGTCCTCACTAGAGCCTACTGTCTGACACTGGTTCTTACCTTAGAGTACAGTCTAATATTTTTCTCATTATAGCCTACAGTCTCACACTGGTCCTCACTAGAGCCTACAGTATGAGGCAGGTCCTCACTAGAGCCTACCGTCTGACACTGTCCTCCCCTATTGCTTACAGTGTGATTCTGGTACTGTAGGCTACAGTCTTACTCTGGTCCTCACTGGAGCCTACAGTGTGATTCTGGTCCTTACTGTAGCTACAGTCTGATACTGGTCCTCACTAGAATTTCCTACAGTGTGAATCTGGTACTTACTGTAGACTACAGTCTTACTGGTCCTCACTTGAGCCTAATGTCTGACTCTGGTTCTTACTGTAGCCTACAGTCTGATTCTGGTCCTCACTAGAACCTAGAGTCTGACTCTGGTCCTGACTGTATCCTATAGTGTGATTTTGGTCCTCACTGTAGCCTCACAGACTGACCCTGATCCTCACTAGATCTTAAGGTTGGACTCTGGTTCTTACTGGAGCCTACAGTCGGACATTGACCTCACTAGAATTTACAGTCTGATGCTGGTCCTCAGTGTAGACTACAGTCTGACTCTGGTCCTCACTAGAACCTAGAGTCTGGTTCTGGTTCTGACTGTATCCTACAATCTGATTTTGGTTCCTCATTGGAACCTAGAGTCTGACTCTGGTCCTGACTGTATCCTACAGTGATTTTTGTCCTCATTTTAGCCTACAGTCTGATAGTGGTCCTCACTAGAGCCTACTGTCTGATTCTCGTCCTCACTGTAGCTACATTCTGATATTTTCCTCAATTATAGCTCTTCATTCTAATACTTGTCCTCACTAGAGCCTACAGTCTGTTTCTGGTCCTTACTGTAGCCTACAGTCTGACACTGGTCCTCTATTGCCTAAAGTGTGATTATGCTCATACTGTAGTCTGAGTCTTACTCTGGTCCTCACTTGAGCCTGATTTCTGACTCTGGTTCTGAGTGTAGCGACAGTCTGACTTTGGTCCTCACTAGCATTTACAGTCTGACACTGGTCCGAACTGAAGCCTACAGTCTGACTGGGCCTCACTAGAGACCACAGTCTGACCGTGGTCCTCACTGTAGCCTACAGTCTGACACTGTCCGCACTAGAGCTTAGAGTCTGACTGGTGGTTCTTACTGTAGTGTACAGTCTGACTTTGGTCCTCACTAGAATTTACAGTCTAATGCTGGTCCTCACTGTACCCTAAAGTCTGACACTAGTCCTCACTAGAGCCTAGAGTGTAACTCTGGTTCTCAGTATAGACTGCATTCTGACACTTTTCCTCACTAGAGCCTAGAGTGTAAGTCTGGTTCTCAGTAGACTACAGTCTGACTCTGGTCCTCACTAGAACCTGCAGTCTGATTCTGGTTCTGACTGTATCATACAGTGTGATTTTATTCCTCCTTGCAGCCTACAGTCTGACCCTGGTCCTCGACTCTGGTCCTCACTGTAGCCTACAGTCTGACTTTGGTCCTCAGTAGAATTGAGAGTCTGATTCTCGTCCTCACTGTAGCCTAAAGTTTCACCTGGTCCTCAATAGTGCTTACCGTCAATCTCTGGTTTTTACTGTAGCCTACAGTGTGACACCGGTCCTCACTAGAGACTACAGTCTGACAATGGTTCGTAACTTGGCTTATAGTCTGAACCTAATCCTCACTAGCCTCTACAGCCTGACTCTGGTTCTGAGTGTAGGCTACAGTCTGAATCTTGTCCTCACTGTAGCCTACAGTCTGACACTGGTCCTCACTAGAGCCTATAGTCTGACTCTGGCTGTTACTGTAGCCTACAGTCTGACGTTGAACCTCATTGAGCATACAGTCTGACACTGGTCCTCACTTGAGCCTACAGTCTGACTACGGGTCCTCACTGTAGCCTACAGTCAGACACTGGTCCTTCCAGAGCCTACAGTCTGACCTTGGTCCTCACTAGAAATATCATTCTGACTCTGGTCCTCACTGTACCCTTCAGTCTTACCCTGGTCCTCACTAGAGCCTACAGTGTGACGAGGTTCTTTCTGGAGCCTACAGTCTAACTCTGGTCCTCACTAGAACATAGAGACATACTCTGATTCTGACTGTATCCTACAGTGTGATTTTGGTCCTCATTGTAGCCTACAGTCTGACCCTGGTCCTCACTAGAGCCTACAGTTTGACTGTCATCCTCACTATAGCCGACAGTCTGACACTGGTCCCCACTAGATCCTACTGTCTGACACTGTTTCTTACCTTAGCTTACAGTCTGACATTTTTCCTCATTATAGCCTACAGTCTGACACTGGTCCTCACTAGAGCCTACAGTGTGACTCTGGTTCTTACTGTAGACTACAGTCTGACTCTGGTCCTCACTATTGCCTACAGTGTGATTCTGGTTCTTACTGTAGACTACAGTCTTCTCTGGTCCTCACTTGAGCCTAATGTCAGACTCTGGTTCCTACTGTAGACTACAGTCTGACTCTCGTCCTAACTGGAACCTAGAGTGTGACTCTGCTTCTGACTGTATCCTACAGTGTGATTTTGGTCCTCTTTGTAGCCTACAGTCTGACCCTGGTCCTCACTAGAGATTACAGTCGGACTCTGGTTCTTACTATAGCCTACAGTCTGACTTTGGTTTTCACTAGAATTTACACTCTGATGCTGGTCCTCACTGTAGCCTACAGTCTGACTTTGGTCCTCACTAGAATTTACTGTCTCACTCTGGTCCTCACTTTAGCTACAGTCTGACACTGGTCCGCACTAGAGCCTACAGTCGATTCTGGTTCTTTCTGTAGCCTAGAGTCTGACTTTGGTCTTCAATAGAACTTTCAGTCTGACTCTGGTCCTCACTGTAGCTGACAGTCTTACGTCTCCTCACTAGAGCCTACAGTCTGACTCTCTTCCTCACTAGAATTTACAGTTTGAATCTGATCCTCACTGAGGCCTATATTCTGACACTGGTCCTCACAAGAGCCTACAGTGTGACTCTGGTTATTACTCTAGACTACAGTCTTACTCTGTTCCTCACTAGAGCCTTCAGTGTGACCCTGTTTTTCCGTAGCCTAGAGTAGGACACTGGTCCTCACTAGAGACCACAGTCTGACTGTGGTCCTCACTGTAGCCTACAGTCTGACTCAGGTCCTCACTAGAACCTAGAGTCTAACTCTGGTTCTGACGGTATCCTACAGTGTAATTTTGGTCCTCATTATACCCTACAGACTGAGCCTGATCCTCACTAGAGCTTACAGTCGGACTCTGGTTCTTATTGTAGTGTACAGTCTGACCCTGGTCCTCACTCGAGCCTACAGTCTGACTCTCGTCCTCACTGTAGCCTATAGTCAGACACTGGTCCTCACTAGAGCCTACAGTCTGACACTGGTCCTCACTAGAATTTACAGTCTGACTCTTGTCCTCTGTAGCCTTCAGTCTAACCCTGGTCCTCACTAGAGCCTACAGTGTGACTCTGGTTCTTACTGTAGACTAAAGTCTGACTCGGGTCCTCAATGGAGCTTAGAGTAAAACTCTGGTTCTGACTGTATCCTACAGTCTGATTTTGGTCATCATTGTAGACTACACTCTGACCCTGGTCCTCACAGATCCTACTGTTTGACTGGGGTTCTTATTCTAGCCTACAGTATGACAGTGTTCCTCACCAAAGCCTACATTCTGAATCTCATCCCCACGAGATCCTACAGACTGACTCTGGTTTTTACGAGAGCCTTCAGTCTGACCCTTATCCTCACTAGAGCCTACAGTCTGACTCTGGTTGCCACTGTAGCCTACAGTCTGATTTTGGTCCTCATTGTAGCCTACAGTCTGACACTGCTCCTCACTAGAGCCCACAGTCTGACACTGGTTCTACCTTAGCCTAGAGTCTGAAACTAGTCCTCACTAGAGCCTACAGTATGTCTCTGGTTCTTACTGTAGCCTACAGTCTGGCATTTGTCCTCATTATACGCTACAGTCTGAACCTGGTCCTCACTTGATCTTAGAGTATGACTCTGGTTCTTACTGTAGCCTACAGTCTGACTCTGGTCCTCACTAGAGACTACAGTCTTACTATGGTTCGTAAGTTAGCTTACAGTGGGAACGTAGTCCTCGCTGGTCTCTCCAGTCTGTCTCTGGTTTTCGGTGTAGCCTACAGTCTGAATCTGGTCCTCACTGTAGCCTACACTCTGACTCTTGTCCTCACTAGAGCCTAGAGAATGACTCTGGTTCTGACTGTATCCTGCAGTCTGATTTAGGACCTCATTGTAGCCTACATTCTGACCCTGGTCCTCACAGATCCTACAGTCTGACACATGACTTCAATAGAGCTTACAGTCTGATTCTGGTTCTCACCAGATCCTACAGGTTTAATCTGATTCTTACGGTAGCCTACAGTCGTATTATGGTCCTCACAGTAGCCTAGAGTCTGACCCTGGTCCTCACTAGATCCTCCAATGTGATTGTGGTTATTACTCTAGCCTAGAGTCTGACACTGGTCTTCACATGGGCCTACAGTCTGACTCTGGTTCTTACTGCAGCCAACAGTCTGACTTTGGACCTCACTAGTATTTACAGTCTGACTCTGGTCCTCACTGTAGCCTAAAGTCTGACACTAGTCCTCACTAGATCCAATAGTCTGACGCTGGTTCTTACTGTAGACTACAGTGGGATTTGGTATTCACTGTAGCCTACAGTCTGACACTGGTCCTCACTTGAGTCGACAGTCTGACTCTGGTTTGTACTGTAGCTCACACTCTGACATTGGTCTCACTGTAGCCTACAGTCTGACACTGGACCACACAGAGCTCATATTCTGACTCTCATCCTCACCAGAGCCTACCGTCTGACTCTGTTTCTTATTGTAGCCTACAGTCTGACTTTGGTACTCTTTGTACCCTACAGTCTGACCCTTGTCCTCACTAAATCCTACAGTCTGACTAGAGTTTTGTCAGTCCAGTGAGGGCCAAAGACAGACTTTAGCCTACAGAAAGATCCCTAGTGAGACTGTAGCCTCTAGTGAGGACTTTTCTCAGACTGCAGAGTACAGTGGGGACCAGAGTCAGACTGTAGACTACAGTACATACGAGATTCAGAATGCAGGCCTCTAGTGAGGACCAGTGTTAGACAGAAGGCTATAGTAAGAACCAGAGTCGTACAGTAGGCTATAGAGAGGCCAGTGTCAGAATGTATGCTTCAATGAGGACCAACGTCAGACTGTAGGTTTCAGAAAGACCAAAGTCATACAGACGTTGGGCTCTAGTGAGGACCAGTGTCAGACTGTAGGCTACGTGTGGAACAAAGTCAGACCTTAGGCTACAGTAAGCACTGGAGTCAGACTGTAGGCTACAGTGAGGACAAAATTCAAACTGTAGGCTACAGTTAGAACCATAGTTAGAATGTAGGCTCTAATGAGGACGAGTGTCAGCCTATGGGCTATCGTGAGGACCACAAACAGACTCTAGGGTACAGTAAGAAACAGAGTAAGACTGTAGGCTCTAGTGAGGACTTCTGTAAGACTTAGAGTCTGGTGACAACCAGAGTAAGACGGTAGGCTACTGTGAGGAGCCAAATCAGACTGTAGGCTACATTAAGAAACAGAGTCAGACTGTAAACTCTAGTGAGGACCAGTGTCAGACTATAGGCCCCAATGAGGACCAAATTCAGACTGTAGGCTATAGTAAGAATCAGAGTTAGACTGTAGGCTCTAGTGAGGAACAGTGTCAGTCTGTAAGCTACAGTGAGGACCAAAGTCAGACTGTAGGCCACAGTATGAAACAGAGTCAAACTGTAGGTTCTAGATAGGCCCAGTGTCAGACAGTGGGATCTAGTGAGGACCAGTGTCTGATGTCGGCTACAGTGAAGACTATAGTGAGACTGTAGTCTACAGTGAGTAACAATGTCAGGATGAAGTCACCAGTAAGTACCAGAGTCAGTCAGTAGTCTCTAATGATGACCAATGTCAGACGGTAGGCTCTAGAGTGGACCAGTTTCAGATGTAGACTACAGTGAGTAACAATGTCAGATAGAAGCCTCCAGTTAGAACCAGAGTCAGACGGTAGGCTCTACTGACAACCAATGTCACATCGTAGAGTCTACTGAGGACCAAAGCCAGACTGTAGGCTACAGTAAGAACCAGAGTCATAATGTAAGCTCTACTGAGGACCAGTGTCAAACTGTAGGCTACAGTGTGGAACAAAGTCAAACTGTAGACTACAGTAACAACCAGAGTCAGAATGTAGGCTCTAGTGAGGATCAGAGTCAGACTGTAGGCTACAGTGAGGAGAAAATTCAATCTGAAGGCTACATTAAGATTCACTGTTAGAATGTAGGCCCTAGTGAGGACGAGGGTCAGACTATGGGCAACGTGAGGACCAAAACACACTATAGGCTACAGTAGGAACCAAGATCAGGCTGTAGGCTCTAGTGAGAACCACTGTCAGACTGTGGACTCTAGTGACAACCAGAGTCAGACTGTAGGATACTGTGAGGACCAAAGTCAGACTGTAGGCTACAGTAAGAAACAGAGTCAGACTGGAAGGTCTTGTGAGGACAAGTGTCAGACTGTAGGCTAAAGTAAGGACCATTGTCAGACTGTAGTCTACAGTGAGGAAAAGGGTCAGACTGTAGACTACAGTAAGACAAAGAGTCAGACTGTATGCCAGAGTAAGGACCAAAGTCAGACTGTAGGCTACAGTAAGAAACAGAGTTAAACTGTAAACTCTAGTGAGGACGAGTGTCAGACTATAAGATAAAGTGTGGACCAAAGTCAGACTGTAGGCTAAAGTAATAAACAGAGTTAGACTGTATGCTCCAGTTAGGAACAGTGTCAGTCTGTAGGCTACAATGAGGACCAAAGTCAGGCTGTAGACCAGAGTAAGAAACAGAGTCAGACTGTAGGTTCAAGCAAGGCCCAGTTTCAGACTGTAGGCTCCAGTGAGGACCATTTTCATACTGTAGGCTACAGTCAGGACCACAGTCAGACTGCAGACTACAGTAAGAACCAGATTCAGACTATAGGGTCTATTGAGGATTAGTGTCAGACTGTAGGCTCTAGTGAGGAACCGTGTCAGTCTGTAGGCTACAGTCAGGACCACAGTCAGACTGTAGGATACAGTAAGAAGCAGAGCCATACTATGGGCTCTAGTGAGGGTCCAGTGTCAGACTTTAGGTTACAGTGAGGTCAAGAGACAGACTTTAAAGTCTATTGAGGTCCTGTGTCATATTGTAGGCTACAGTAAGAACCAGAGTCAGACTGTAGGCTCAAGTGAGGACCATTGTCAGACTGTAGACTACAATGAGGACCAACGTCAGACTGTAGGCTAAGGTAAGAACCAGAGTCAGACTGTAAGCTCTAGTGAGGACCAGAGTCAGACTGTAAAATCTAGTGAGGAACAATGTCAGACTGTAGGCTCTAGTGAAAACCAAAGTCAGACTGTAATCTACAGTAAGAACCGGGGTCATAGAACAGGCTCTAGTGACGACCAGTGTCAGACTGCCAAACTCAGACTGAAGTCTACAGTAAGAACAACTGTCAGACTTGAGGTTCTAGTGAGGACCAGTGTCAGACTGTAGGATATACTGAGGACCAAATTCAGACTGTAGGCTACAGTAAGAACCAGAGTGAAACGTTAGGCTACAGTAATCCCAATGTAGTTCTTTATAGTGTTTAGCCATGTGCAGCGAATGCTGGAGTGTATGTGCCTATGGGTAACATACTGTCTTCGGTTTGGTTTTTCGTCGAGACTCCCATCTGAGAAATCTTATAAGTGACCAAGAGATTTGCATCCTGAGGATTAGATGGGGATTATCAAATTATGTGTACATTTGGAAGAACAGGAGGCGATGGCTGGCAAACCTCTAAATAACTTGTGAACTGTGACCTGGATAAACCAGATGACTTAGGGACTTGGACATGGATTATATCCCTGCATCTTTGGTGTTTAGAAGAGAACCCCGGGTGAGATCTGGACACAAGTCCAACATTGTATCACCATTCCTTGAGATTGGACCCAGTTTCAGATATATCTGACCAAGCAAACACTAGCACTTTTTTTTTTTTAATGCAGGCTCTTGCCTAGCTTGTCGGGATACCCCAGACTTACACAGTCTTACTACCCGGAGGTATTGAGAAACACTATCATGCAGTAGTTCGCTGGCCTGACGGGAGGAGGTGTTCTAGCTGGGTTGGAATGCTGGTCGGGGCGGGGAGTCAGTGGAGAGTTGTCTGCTCACAGGTGAGTGAGCAGCCAGTCTAGCAGCTGTTTTCCAGTCGTGTTTTCCACAACTTCATCCAGTTGTAGTTCCTTAGAGAACTTCACGACCTCCTGAAGAAGGTCACCGACACTGTACCCCTTTTCTGCTGCCAGAGCTGAAACTTCAAGAAGCTGTGGAGCGAGCAGAGTTAGCGTGAGTCACGTTGATGCTTTTGGAGCTGGGACCCCGATGGAGAAAGTCCACTATACCTCAGCCGCCTTCCTGCCTACGATTCTAGGACTAAAGGGTGAAAAGAATAGACAGAAAAAGAAGAATGGACTGCTCTGAGTACAAGACTGCCTCCCGTCCCCACCCAGTCCAGCCCTCTGTCTCCGTGTGCCTTGTTGTATCACTATCGCTTACCTTCTCCAGTTGTCCATCATCGTCTCCCATGAAGTAGAGCCTGGGTATGTTAACTTGTGAGGCTGCGATCCACTGCAGGACAGCTTGGAGCTGCTTTTGCAAATTGCTTATTGAGCACTGATTTCTGACGATGAGTTTGTGTCCAGAAGAGTCTTGGTGGCTCTGCGATGTTCCAGCTCCTGGTTACATCTGGAGTTGCTGGCGTGGTAAAGAGCATTGTTGGCCAAGGATGCTTGTTCTTCCAAGTCAGCGAGGCTTCCACCATTGTTGCTACACTTAGCCATGATAAGGCGCAGCTTCATTACAGATTGTATCAGCTGATCTATAAACTGTCGGTTCACTTGCTTCATCCCACCGATAAAGTCAAATTCTTGATTGTCCTGTGTGGTTCTTCCCGCCTCTGAGACTGCGTGCACACGGAGGCTGGCTTGTTTGTCTTGGCCTCAGAACGTTTGTTCTCACTTTCACATATGTCTTCACAGGTGAAGGGCTCTCATTGAGCAGTGTTTGAATCAGGGATATAAAGAGGGTTGACATATCTACCTTCTGGGAGTCCATGTGTCGATCCTCCTTTGAGAGGTGGATGGCTCAGGCGCTTCACGAGGCTCTTGGTGTTTCATTGAAAGGGCCTTGGCACATTGGGTACCTCCGCACTTTTCGTATCGGGCACTCTGAGTCGTATAGCTTGTGGAAACAGGACAGTCTTCTTCAGAGGCATCTTTGCCCTTGGCCTGCTGGGTCAGATGGTACTGGATCAGCCTAAGGGCGGAGACAATCGAGTCCTGCCAGTGAGTCTGTGGAAGGGCTGATCTTCTGTCTCTTCTCCTCCTTACTGGGACATGGGTTGCTAGGCAGCTTGCCTTGATTGCCCTGATTTTGGTTCCACACCGTCAGGCTCTCCTTGAGGATATGTTCGCCTAACTTCTCAGCCCTGGTCACAGACTTGCATTCCTCTCCCTTCACTTTACACTTGTTCTTTCCCCTCATTTCGGCCTTCAGAGCTGAGGATTCGAGACCTTGGTTTTTGCCCTTGGGGTCGTGGGAACTAGCTTTCAAGGCTGCATATGAGAAACGCTGTGATTCCGTTTCCTGCTGTTCACCAAGAAGAGCATTGACCAAACGTTTCAGCATAGCCTCCATGATATCAGTAGCATTTTGTTTCCCATGGTGAAACAGATTCCTCTTGACGGCCGAGACAAAGTCCTGTGATATTATGTGTGTTTCAAGCATGAGTCAATCAAATCGGACACAATTTCCTGGTATGTTTTAACAGAACCCTTTTCAGGACCACACAGGCTGAAACTGGGTTCCCAGAGGTACGAACGTTCAAGGTCTTCGTGACAGACGCCATCATATCGGATGCCACTGATTGGCACAGATCATGTGTCCTTTGCTGATGGAATCTGCAGATTCGTTGCTGACTCTTGGGTCCATCTGTTTGTCTCCGCCTTTCTTCCTGTTGGATAATTCACCATTCGGAAAGGTTTCCGACTGCCATCTGTACACTCCTCTCCATTGCGGTGCGTTTCTGCAGAGGTCACTTCGACAGCATCGTGGGCCATTTCAGACGCGATCTTACTCATAACTCTGTGGCGGCTGATTTTCCCTTTGCCTCCACGGGGTAGATAGATTGCAGGAAATTCCCTTGCACCTCCTAACTTCTTGATTTCCTTATGAGTCTTCAGGAATACCAGAGAAGATAACTGGTTGTTATAGAAAGATGGGTTATTCATAGCACATTTTCCTTCAGGGAAGAATACTGTCCTCTGATTAATGGCATATTTGGCTGATGGACTGGAGGAACTCTGGTCAGTTGGTGTTTTTGGCCTCTGTTACTTCCAGATTTCGGCTGTGAGGTCCGTTATTTAGGCAATCCAGGCTCAGACAGCTCCCTCTATGTCGCCTACTTTGTGTTTAGAGATGCATGCTGAGGCTGAGTGCATGTTGGAAACCTAGGCATACGTTTGAAGATCATTCAGAAACCAACTGAGGACACTTGGAGGATCAGGGGAGTTTGTTTAAAAAGCATACTGACCCTCCGCCTAAAAAGGAATAACACCCATGCATGAGAGTCTGGCCAGGCTACTTCTTCTCTATTTATTTAGAAACTCCATCCTAAAAGTGGCACAGATTAGGATTTGGCCTTTAGCATGTGCATGGGCGCATAACACACAATTGTGTTCATTACTACTCATTCAGCACAAGTGGCGGCAACAAAAACTTAGGGTATGCACATTTGTACACTACATACGAGTCTTATCACTGTCAATTTCATCTGAGTATGTGAGCTAAGCACATGTCAAAAATGTGTCAGTGTCTCTGTTGTGTCTACATGCACACCGCATTTTAACTCATGAGCGTGAACATGTGTCAACCCAGATTTGAGTGTGTGAAAATGTGCCTGTGTGCATGTGTGTGCATGCATATGCGTTGGTCAGTGCACGTGTGAGATGTCACCGTGTGCAAGCGTGTGTCATAATGGGCTGACATCATGTGCACGGTATTCTGTCATTTGTGTAGGCTAGCGTGTGCATGGTAGTATGAATACTTAGCATGTGTGTGTGAATGTAAAATCGTATGCATGTCAGTGTGTCTCTGAGTGTGCAAATGAGCAAGTGTTGAGTGAGCGGCATATGTGTGTATGATATAAATCCAATAGCATGTATCATGGAGAAGGAAATGGCAACCCGCTCCAGTATTCTTGGCTGGAAAACCATACGGCCAGAGAGGCCTGGCAATCTGTAGTCCGTGGGGTCTCAGATACATGTGGGAGATGACTTGTCATGTGCGCGAATGACCATCCCACGTTCTGATGGGGATAGTCTGATTCTCTGTGATTAGTGTCACTGTGAGCTACTGCGAACTCACCCTGGGCGCTGAACTTATCATGACCGTGAACGTAGGCCTGTGCTCTTTAGAATGTCATAGTATTCAAATTTGGGGCCTATTTGGCAATAGTTCTCTTCCTATCTCTGAACCGGAGCCCTCAGATTCAGCCTTGGGCTGTGGGAATGAGAAAGGCTAGACTGAGAGGTTTAAGTCCTGTACCTTAGACTGGACTTGCTTCTCAGGATGCATGATCACAGTGATTTCTTTCTCTTCAAGATTCAAAGTACCTTCTGAAAAGCTGCTTTTTGAGATTTCTCCAAGCTGGCCCCCCAGGCTGCCACTTCAAAGCAAGAATGACGGCTTCTCACCTGCGTGCCCTCCGCCTTCCCACCCTCTGCCACCACCTTTCCCTTTCTCATGATGTCACTCGTAACCCTTCTCAGCAGCAGCAGCAGCTCCCCACCCCATCCCAACCCTGAGGGGAGCAGAGGGTACCCACCTGAGAATCTTTATCTTCCCATTTAAAGTGGAGACATCACCAAAGTGTATCTGCGCCAGATTAGAAGGGTGAGTTTAGAAAACCCCTCAGAAAAGGCCTTAATTTCCCGGGAGATGATAGCAGCACCTACCTTATTAGTTCTTGTGAGAACTGATTGAGACAAAAGCTTTTAGGAGAGTGCCCGGTTATAGTAAAGTACCCAACAGACGACAGACCGATGATATTCATTAGGCAGACAGAATCTTAATGCTACTATATTTCCTAAGTGACAATACTCCCTGTGTGAGAGAGAGAGTTCAAAATGTAATATCTACCTTTACTGAGAGAACCGAGAAGGGAGATGGCTTGCCCGACTGAGACAGAGTCAAAGTGGAACTCGTATTAGAACCCAATTCCCCTGGCTCCCAGTTTGGAGCACTTTCTATCACAATACTGTCACCAAAAAATGGTGTTTTTTACAATGGATGACATAGAGTTTAGGTGGCACGTGGATAAACATTTTTGTGCTTAATAGGCGCCTTTTCATTGTTACTCATCGGGGAAATACACATTAAAATACCAGAGCTACCATATATTGATAGCATTGCTTAGGCTCATGGTAATTTTAAAATGCAAGTCAAAGTCTAAACCATTGCGGAAACACATATTAAGTAACTGCATGAGTGGTGCTTGAACGTGAAATGATGTGAAATATTATGTAAACCATTCTTCATTGGGGAAATAGAACATGAAGTATTTTGTCCGCGCGAGGGAGGCCAGCTGTACAGCAAGCTGCTGGCAGCTAGCGACATCATTATGACCTCCGAGGTGTGAGGTAATAGAGGGTGGTGACTAGGCAACCACCACCCCCTAACTCTCCTCAGCCTGCCTCCCCAGCCCCCCACCCCCACGTCGCCTGCATCACTCCTCTGGCCAAGCCCTCCATTGTCCCTGGGCGATGTATGCCCTCACTGGTGCCCCCCAGACCTTACTGAGCTTGATTTCTTGGAAAAGTCACTATCCTTTAGCTTATCCCGGGCCAGAAAGTCTATACCCAAAGGCTAATGTTGTCCACTCCTGGGCAGGAGTCATTTCGTATCTCACCACTTTCCAGTCCTGGCCTTGTTGTCCAGTTGGGCTGTAGAGATCCACCTTGCACATGCCCCTGCGGCTGTGCAGCCAGTCAATTTCCTCAGACATCTGGAAAGAGAAATACAGTCAATCTGAAAGTCTAACGTGATTTCAAGAAATGGAATCGGTCGATTAAGAATCCCTGGGTGGCTTCTGGAAACTCATCTCTGCGTTTAGTACGAACTAAGCTTAGGCTAGGAACTGGGGAGGGGTAAGCCATGGGGAAGGACACACTGAAATGCTTGGACCTGAAGATCAAGATCGCTATCTGTCAGCCCAACCCACAGTCTTCCTTAACTTCGATTCCCCACCCCAACTCGTTGAAAGCACGCGAGTGTCATACTCACTTGGGAAAATGCCCGTGAGGGAGAATGACAGGCTGGGAAACATGTTTGAAAGGGGTCTAGGGACTGTGGGCTACTCAAGCCCACCTCATCCCCTTTAACTGAGTTTTAGCTAAACCGAGGCTAACCCATGTCTTTCTCATTACATTCAAGTGAAATGAAGTTAAGCGCTATAATACTTACCACATAGAGCCACTGGAGAAGCCTAAGATCAATACTAGTAAAGTGAATATAGATTTCAACATACAGAACAAGTTTCTGAATACTGAACCCACTCAGTCTAATAGCTATAGCTAAGAGACAAATGTCTGTGGCAAGAGCAGACCCTGATCCCGTAGGACAAAGTTTGGCTTTACTCTGGAAAGGGAAGAGTCTCTGCCAACTTCCTTCAAACCCTTTGCCACCTCCCACCCCTTCTCTCCTCCTCTTTCCTTCAGCCCCCCCTCCCCCCCCTCCTCTACTCTCTCCCCCTCTTTTCCTCCTTTTCTTCTCTTCCCTTCTACCTTTCCTCCTTTCCTCCCTCTCTCCTCCTTCCTCCCCCCTCTTTCTCCTTCCCCATCCTCCCTCCCTCCCTCTCTCCTTCCCTCTGTCTGTCTCAACATCTTAATAACTATTTTCTGATGGCTAGCCTGTCACCGGATAAGACTACATTTCAATAGTCTGCCATTTCCCCCCAGCGCCTCCATTTCATTCCCCTAAGGTCTCAGGCTCTCCTTCAAAATGGGAGGAGGCATAGAGATGCCTCGTGTGATCTGGATATAGCTAAGTCCAAATCCTTAACAAAACCATAAAAGAAAGAAAAGTTTTGAGTTCATTACCTCGATAATGAAGTTCTTTAGACTGAAGCTGAAAATGTGCCACCTAGAAGGTAGGTGTGTCCCTTGAGATGGAAGTGGGCAGTGCCGAGTTCTTGGGCACGTGCAGCTGGCTGCCAGCCCTGTCAGCTGTTGGATGAGACTGAGGGAGCCAGGCTCTGCCTGGCTGCTTTTGACCCCTGGCCGTATGCCATCAGGCTTTGTTGAGTCATACTGCCTGAAACCGTAGCAACCCAGCAGAGGCGGGGCAGGCTGGCAAACTCAGTAGCCCTTCAGATCAAAAGCATATCAGGCTTTCCACTGTACATCACATTTTCTAATATTCTGTCTAGAAGGGTACACGTGCTTTTTTTTTTTTTTAACTTTTTGTCCAGCTCACCAATGTCAGACTGTAGGATACAGTCAGAACCAGAGTCAGACTGTTAGCTCTAGTGAGAACCAGGATCAGACTGTTGGATACAATGAGGACCAAAATCACAATGCAGGATAGTCAGAACCAGAGTCAGACTGTAGGCCCTAGTCAGGACCAGTGTCCGACTATAGGCTACAGTGAAGACAAGAGACAGACTATGGGCTCTACTGAGGACCAGTGTCAGACTGCAGGCTACAGTTAGGACCAGAGTCAGACTGTAGGCTCAAGTGTGGACCAGTGTCAGACTGTATGCTACAATGAGGTCCAACGTCAGACTGTAGGCTACAGTAATAACCAGAGTCAGACTGTAGGCATTAATGAGGACCAGTGTCTGACTGGCTCTAGTGAAGACAAGATTCAGACTGTAAATTCTAGTGAGGACCAAAGTCAGACTGTAGGCTACAGTAGGAAATATAGTCAGACTGTCGGCTCTTGCGAGGACCAGTGTCAGACTGTAGATTATACTGCGGACCAGTGTCATACTGCAGGCTTCAGTGAGGACCAAAGGCCAACTGTAGATGACAGTAAGATCAAGAGTCAGACTGTAGGTTCCAGTGAGGAGCAGTGTCAGAATGTAGAATATATAGAGGACCAGTGTCGTACTGTAGGCTATAGTGAGGACCAAAATCAGACTGTATGCTACAGTAAGAACCAAAGTCTTAATGTAGGCTCTAGTGAGGACGAGTGTCAGACTATAGGCTACATTGAGGACCAAAACAGACTGTAGGCTGCACTAAGAACCAGAGTCAGACTGGAGGCTCTAATGAGGTCCAGTGTCAAACTGTAAGCTCTAGTGAAGACCAGTGTCAGACTGAAGTCTACAGTGAGGAACAGTGTCAGACAGTAGGCTACAGTGAAGAAAAGGCTCAGAATCTAATGTACATTAAGAAGAGAGTCAGACTGTAGGCTCTAGTGAGGACCAGTATCTGACTGTAGGCTACAGTTTGGAACAAATTCAGATAATAGGCTAAAGTAACAACCAGAGTCAAAATATAGGGTCTAGTGAGGACCAGAGTCAGACTGTAGGCTACAGTAAGGTCCAAATTCAAATTGTAGGCTACAGTAAGAACCAGAGTCTGACTCTAGGCTCTAGTGAGGATGAGTGTCAGACTGTAGGCACAGTGAGGCCAAATTATGACTGTAGGATGCCTTCAGAACCAGAGCCAGACTGTAAGATCTAGTGATTCCCAGTGTCAGAATGTAGGCTACATGGGGACCAACATTAGACTGTAGGCTACAGTAAGAAACAGAGTCACACTGTAGCCTCTAGTCAGGCCAGTTTCAGACGGTTTCTCTAGTTATCAGAATATGCAAGAACTGGGACTCATAAGGTCTTCTCCTGAAAATATCTAATGCTCCGAAGAGTGCTTCATGCTTGATCTGCACCCCAAATTCCTTTCACGGTGTGTTGAAGTTCAGCAGCTGCAATGGCCATGACTTAATCTTTGCAGAGGCAAATGGCACGTGCCAGGTTCCAGGTGGCAGGGCTCCTTCATGGTCATAAATCAGACCTTGGGTTTTGGGGAGATGGCGGGGTGGGGAGTTCTTGACCATGTCATCCCATAGTGCTAGGAATGCTCATCCCCAGGGGTGGCAATGATAATGCAATGTGCTGTTAGTGGACTGGGCCATAAGACAGTATCCAAGATTCTCTGGACCTCCTGTCGATGTTAGCCTCTGGTGGTCCAGGAAAATACTCCCTCTTCTTGTTTCTTCCCATATCTAGACTTACACTGTTACAATCACCGGTCTCATACGGAACTACGTATTATTGTATCAGAGGCTCAGCTGTACGTTTGGCAATGTAAGAAACAGCAATTTTGTACAGCAGGTGCAATACCAACAACAGAGCTAGCCACATGAAGGAAATCATACTAATTACTTCAAGCGCGTCCATTAGGTCCAGCCCAGCGATATCCCAGGTCATTTGGCTTAGTCTATACTGCTCCAATCCTGATCTGTCAGAGAAGTTATACACTGGCATCGTCCACGAGGCACACAGCCCAATTTCCTCGTGTTACTAGACTGATTATCCTTAGCATGATTTAATTGTTCCCAATGTAGAGACTTTAAATTTAAATTACCGTAGCCTGGTGTTACCCACATCAATCCATCCCATAATCGTGGGAGATTTTTTTCCTTGGCTGAAATTTTGCTAGTTGCTCTGACTGAGCTTGAGTAATAGAAGAAAACATGTTGATGGTCAGAGTCAGAGCAGGCATTAATAATTGGCCAGGTGAGGGAATTCCGCCTGGTAATGTCAGCAGCGCCCTGAACATAACCGTAGTTTTCCTTTGAAAGTACATTTCCTCAGGACCAATCCGTTAGGGCCTTGGAGTGCACCCAAGGTGCAAAATTCGCCCAGGTAACCTGGAAGCACTAGACACAAGTTACTAGACTACAAACCCAACAACTGGATTGATTTCTAAAAGTAGCATAGGATTGTGTCTTTGATAGACACCCATTTGATTCATATGCAAATATCCAATAAGGCAAGAAAACGTTACAAATGGTCATACAAGTGGCATTGAGGTTCTCCTCTGAGAGTCCTGTTAAGGTGATTTTGAGGTCAGCTCTCCTCGCGATAATCCAGTCCAATCCAAGGGCCCTTTGTGAGTAGAAATTTATTCGAGTCAATTTCCTTCAGTTTCACTGTGGTGGTACCTGAAAAGGGCCTCTCCATTCAGGCTGGAGATAGTCCTTTAAATTATGTCTCCTTGCTGGGGCTGTTTAGTCGCTATGTCGTGTCTGACGCTTTTGCGACTGCATGGACTGTAGCCCACCAGGCTCTGCTGCTCACGGGAGTGGGCTCCCAGGTTTCCTTCTCCAGGGAATCTTCCTGACCCAGGGATCGAGCCCACACCTCCTAGGTCTCTTGCATTGGCAGGCGGATTCATCACCACGGAGCCACCTGGGAAGCCCTCAGTCTTTTTCAGTATGCATAATCCCCTGGTTGCCACTCCTGAGCCACTGACCCCTTTCAAGAGTTCTTTCTATAAACCTTTGCAAGGAGGATCTTATTACAAATTAGATATGGGATAGGAGCTGTACCTTCCAAAGCCCATGCTAACACGGTTGCAAGTGCTCTTGATACATTCCCCAACTGAAAACAAGGTTCTCTGTGTGTGGGACCTGAAAAGGGCACACGTCGAGGGAGGTGAGAAGCACAGAGACCAGCGCTGACAGCTTCTTCACAGTGCCTGGACCAGTCAGAGGGAAAGGCAGGCTTCTTCAGAGCAGGACTTTTGTAACTCCCCAGCCCTGATAAAGTTAATCAAGTTGTACCCCTACTCCATGGAGAGCGTCGGAGTTGAGCCACCACAGATCCTTCTCCCTGTCCTTGAAGAAAACCCTAAGGAACAAATCCTAAGATGACGGCTACATTTCTGAAGTTTCAGTCCTCCCTGAGCACAGCTGGGTCCCATCGTCATTTACTTTCTTGATTAACTTGGCTCCTGACTTATTCCTGATTTTTATTATGAGGCAGCCGTGGGGATTCTTTGAAACGTCGAAATGGAGCCAAGGAAGATATGCGTTCTGTTAAAAGAGGCGCTGCGCAAAATGATCTCGGAGGGCCCTTCCGACTGTGGCATTTGAAGATTCTAAGTGTTTCTCTTCCGTAGTTCCCCAGGGAACCTTGTGTGCGTGGGGTAAGTTCAGGGTGAGGACACTTGATGTTTGCCAGAGCTAACTGACAGACTCCAGCAGAGAAAGGAGTGCTTTGGGCCAGAAAGGGCCCTGACAAGGGTCTGCAGGAGCGCAACAGTCCTTGGGGTCTATTCCGGGAGGGTGAGACCCTGGCCTGTCACCTCTCTAAATGGAGAAATGGGCCCAGGCATCCTATTGGCGATGTAGCTGTGCCCACTGTCAGCAGCCAGAAACAGACAAGGGCTACTGCTGAGCTGAAATCCCAGTAAAGAGTAGGAAAGCATGACAAGAACAGAAGAAGGAACACATGGTTATCACCAGGCAGGCGGTGTCACTGGTTTGCTCTCTCTGACAATTTCAGTCTTTCTGGACATCTGGCCCCCAACTCACAGAGAGAGTTGTGTGAAGAGGTTACCACAAGGGCCAGGCCTAGACTGAGGCGAGGCAAAGAGAGGCATTTGCCTCAGGGACGAAATTTAAATGAGCACCAAAACCAAATCTCAGTAACCAAAGTGTTGAAAAAAGTTTTATCATTGAAGTAGAGTTGATTTACAATGTTGTGTTAATTTCTGCTGTAAAGCAAAGGGACGAAAGTCTACATATACATACCTATCTATCTACCTACCTATCTCTCATCTATCTACCTATCTATCTATCTATCTATCTGTCCATGTAGATAGATACATTCTTTTCATATTCTTTTCCATTATGGTTTATCACAGAACACTGAACATAGTTCCTGTGCTGTCCAGTAAGTCTTCATTGTTTATCTGCCCCGTATATGCAATAGTTTGCCTCTGCTAATCCCAAATTCCCTAAATCCATAGTGTTTTGGATCCATCAAAATTGGTCTGGAGGGGTGGGATGGGAGGATATCCATATGACCAGCCTGGGAACATACATATCTGTACACGACAAAACTCTGTCAATTTAAAAGTAAAATAAAAGCTTGAAACATATATATCAAAGTTGGGCCTCCCTGGTAGCTCAGTGGTGAAGAGGTCACCTGCCACTGCTGGAGACACGGGTTCGGTCCTTGATCTGGGAAGATCCCACATGCCACAGAGCAACCAAGCCCATGAGCCACAACTATGGAGCCTGTGCTCTAGAGCCTCGGAGCCGCAAATGCTGAGCCCACGTGCTGCAACTGCTGAAGCCCACGTGCCCTAGAGCCCAAGTTCCACAACAAGAGAAGTCACCACAACAAGAAGCCTGCTCAGCTCAACTAGACAGTAGCCCTCACTCCCCGCAACTAGAGAAGAGCCTGCAGCAGCAGTGAAAACCCAGAACAGCCGAAAGCAAAAGTAAATCAACAAACCTTTTAAAATGGTTCTGTCATACGAAATTAAAAAACAATCAAACTCGATGCCAAGTATCAAACTGTCAAAAATTATAAAACCAGAGGATTAGTGATAATGCCGGGACAAAACCTAACGGAGCACGAGGTAAAAGGAAAACCTGGCAAGACATTTTATGGAAAGACCTCTCTATGGGAGATGGCCAAGGCAGTGCTCAGAGAACGTATAGCCCTGATAGGTTGCATCAGTACAAAACAGCAACGATGAATTCCTGCCTAAAGAACCTAGGGAGGGAACAAGGAGCAAGTCAAACAAGCTTAGGAAAGGAGCAATACAATTTGGAGCAAGAGCAGCAACAACAACAACAACAATACACCAGAAAGATGGAGCTTGATTTAAACCTTAAGAGACATTCAACGGTGAGGAGAGGGATACTGCAGCGTTCTCTGTCTTGCTTGAGTGTATCTTTCCAACGGCTTCCCTGGTGGCTCAGTGGTGAAGAATCCTCCTGCCAGAGCAAGAGACATAGAAGATGCGGGTTTGATCCCCGGGTCAGGAAGATTCCCTGGAGAAGGAAATGGGAACCCACCCCAGGATTCTTGCCGGGAACGTTCCACAGACGGGGATCCAGGCAGGCTACAGTCCATGGGGCCACAAAAGAGTCAGACACCTCTTAGCGACTAAATAAGAACAATTAACATAACTTTCCCAACAAAAGTGCCAGTTCGATTAAATCTGGTTAAAAACAGGAAACCCACAAGAGTGCCCTGGTTGAAATTCTAGTTTAAAATAGTTCTAATAATGAACGAAGAAAACGAAGTAAAAAAGCAGAGATATGGGAGCAGTAGAAATAAAATGCTACTTTAGCCAATGACATGTTTGTACATCCATGAAAATCAAACCCCCAGTACAACGGATAATGAGTGAGCTTTGCAAAGGTATAGGATAGAATACACTTGTGAGCTGTGAGACTCTGCCATCAGCTGTGAATCAATTCCGGTTGTTTTCCTCCCCACTCACTCGGAGACATGCCAGAAGTCCAGCAGAACCCCTGCACGGAGGTCTCCGTGGTGTCGGAACATGAAAAGCTCTGAAAGAATCAATTGAGTTTCTACATCCCAGCGCCGCCCAGCCAGGAAGAAGAAAGGCTAATTACCATAGTGGCGATATTATTGAACACCGAGGTACTGGGAAGGCAAGAAATGACCTTTACAGAGCATTTTCTGAGTGCCAGACACTACTAGGTACTTTCATTCTTTTAAAAACCTTGTGAGATGGTTTGTTACTAGCTGCTTTATACACTGGTGGAATTAGAGGGTCAGGTTTAACGACCTTTTCAAAGGTCATACAATCAATAAGCAGGAGTCTTGGGATTCAAATCCAGATTTGCCTCACGCCAAATCCTATTTCTTTTCTAGCACAGTCTTCCCACTAATTCGGAAGTATTTTACTTTGGGACATTTGGATTGGTATCTTTTATCATTCCTGAAGCAATTCGGATGCTGTCTTTCAAACGTTGCTTCCGTCTCTGTTTGCTCTCCAGTACTTTTGGAGCTCCAAGTTACTCACTTTAACCACATTTTCCCATTTTTAACTTCATGCTTTTACTGTGTAGCACGGTATGTAATTCATTAAGCCACACTTTTGTTTAATAAATGTTTACTTAGCTCTGGACGGCTATTAAAGAAAACCACTGGCACCAAATACTGACACATATATGTGGAATCTAGTAGGAGGGTAATGAGAACACACGCAGTGAAGCGATGGAGCAAGAGACATGGAGAACAGACTTATGGACATTGTGGGGAATGCACAGTGGGTGGGAGACGTAAAGGAAGTAGCAGATAGTACAGAAAACCTGTACAATCATATGTGAAAGAGGTAACTATGGTCATTGCGCTGTGAGAAAATGCCATCCTGCAGGGGCTGTGCGACGGCCTGGAGGGTGGGACGCGGGGATATACATCTGACTAATCTGGGATCATACGATGCGGAAACAACAAAAATCCGTAAAAGTAAAAAGTCCAATAAAAAAAAAAAAAAAACCTAGACAACCACTTGCTGTTCAGTTTCCTGTGTATTATTCTTGTATGTCTGTATTCAATATCTGAATACCTTACGTTTGATTGGTTTCCCGTGTTTATTTTTCCTTTCTCTTTATTCCTTCTCCCGTTTTAAAGCTTTAAAACCTTGAACATTATTTTGTATGATATTTGATGAATTAATATTTTTTTTCTTTCTCTGATTAACTTGTTCTACTGGCTTATACTCATGGGAGTTTGTTTCCTATAGGCGGTAGAGGTATGTGGGTAGGTATTACCTGTGACATTATATATCTTTCCATATTAAAACAAACACAGACATGGAGAACAGACATATGGACACTGCGGGGAATGAATAGTGGGTGGGAGGCATAGAGGGAGTATCATGGAAGCCCATAGTATCACATGTGAAAAAGATAGCCATGCTCATTGCGCTGTGGGACTAGGGGATCCTGCAGAGGCGCTGTGAGATGGCCTGGAGGGATGGGAGGAAGACTGAGAGGGCGGTGGAGGAGTGAGGGGCCAGGAATAGACATATGACTAATCCGAGAACATACACATCAGTAAAGAGCAAAGCTCTGTAAAAGCAAAAAATTACAATAAAATAAAAGAAAAATCTAAAATGATAATAATCATAATAATAATAAAAGAGCCAGCCTGCTGGACCAACTAGACACTAGAATCCTAAGGCGAAAGCCCTGAGTGTGCGGCTACTGTTCTTTAGAGAAACAGGGATGTCATGAAGTACACGTTCTGGTACTAAGTGGCGGTCAAGTCTTTAGGAGAGCACCGAGGGTTGGGGAAAGCAGCAACATCTCGAGTCAAACTGGAAGGGTCATCACGGCATCCCAATTTAAAAGCAAAAGCCATTCCAAGTTCCTACAGAATAGCCTACTCTGATTCCACAAATGTAGGGACATGGTCTGACTTTGGTTTCACCAGCTGCTGAGATGTCTCAACGCTGAGGTGAAACTACAAACATGGCTAAGATCGCCTCAATTTTCTACTTTCATATTCCTGTTCAGGATACCTAGAAAGGTTTCTAATATTCCTCTCTTTCCACATAAACCTAAAGATCTCTCGCCACATAATGCAGACTCCCACCAAGCTGGTGACTAATATAACTAGGTGGTTCTGGAAGTCTAGCCCGAAGAGGAACAAGAAGGGAGGCCTTAAGGACCGGTGAGCTGGACAAAAAGTTAAAAAAAAAAAAAAGCACGTGTACCCTTCTAGACAGAATATTAGAAAATGTGATGTACAGTGGAAAGCCTGATATGCTTTTGATCTGAAGGGCTACTGAGTTTGCCAGCCTGCCCCGCCTCTGCTGGGTTGCTACGGTTTCAGGCAGTATGACTCAACAAAGCCTGATGACATACGGCCAGGGGTCAAAAGCAGCCAGGCAGAGCCTGGCTCCCTCAGTCTCATCCAACAGCTGACAGGGCTGGCAGCCAGCTGCACGTGCCCAAGAACTCGGCACTGCCCACTTCCATCTCAAGGGACACACCTACCTTCTAGGTGGCACATTTTCAGCTTCAGTCTAAAAGAACTTCATTATCGAGGTAATGAACTCAAAACTTTTCTCTCTTTTACGGTTTTGTTAAGGATTTGGACTTAGCATTATCCAGATCACACGAGGCATCTCTATGCCTCCTCCCATTTTGAAGGAGAGCCTGAGACTTAGGGGAATGAAATGGAGGCGCTGAGGGGAAATGGCAGACTATTGAAATGTAGTCTTATCCTGTGACAGGCTAGCCATCAGAAAATAGTTATTAAGATGTTGAGACAGGCAGAGGGAAGGAGAGAGGGAGGGAGGGAGGATGGGGAAGGAGAAAGAGTGGGGAGGAAGGAGGAGAGAGGGAGGAAAGGAGGAAAGGTAGAAGGGAAGAGAAGAAAAGGAGGAAAAGAGGGGGAGAGAGTAGAGGAGAGAGGGGAGGAAGGGCTGAAGGAAAGAGGAGGAGAGAAGGGGCGGGAGGTGGCAAAGGGTTTGAAGGAAGTTGGCAGAGACTCTTCCCTTTCCAGAGTAAAGCCGACCTTTGTTCTAGGGGATCAGGGTCTGCTCTTGCAACAGACATTTGTCTCTTAGCTATAGCTATTAGACTGAGTGGGTTCAGTATTCAGAAACTTGTTCTGTATGTTGAAATCTATATTCACTTTACTAGTATTGATCTTAGGCTTCTCCAGTGGCCCTATGTGGTAAGTATTATAGCGCTTAACTTCATTTCACTTGAATGTAATGAGAAAGACATGGGTTAGCCTCGGTTTAGCGAAAACTCAGTTAAAGGGGATGAGGTGGGCTTGAGTAGCCCACAGTCCCTAGACCCCTTTCAAACATGTTTCCCAGCCTGTCATTCTCCTCACGGGCATTTTCCCAAGTGAGTATGACACTCGCGTGCTTTCAACGAGTTGGGGTGGGGAATCAGTTAAGGAAGACTGTGGGTTGGGCTGACAGATAGCGATCTTGATCTTCAGGTCCAAGCATTTCAGTGTGTCCTTCCCCATGGCTTACCCTCCCCAGTTCCTAGCCTAAGCTTAGTTCGTACTAAACGCAGAGATGAGTTTCCAGAAGCCACCCAGGGATTCTTAATCGACCGATTCCATTTCTTGAAATCACGTTAGACTTTCAGATTGACTGTATTTCTCTTTCCAGATGTCTGAGGAAATTGACTGGCTGCACAGCCGCAGGGGCATGTGCAAGGTGGATCTCTACAGCCCAACTGGACAACAAGGCCAGGACTGGAAAGTGGTGAGATACGAAATGACTCCTGCCCAGGAGTGGACAACATTAGCCTTTGGGTATAGACTTTCTGGCCCGGGATAAGCTAAAGGATAGTGACTTTCCAAGAAATCAAGCTCAGTAAGGTCTGGGGGCACCAGTGAGGGCATACATCGCCCAGGGACAATGGAGGGCTTGGCCAGAGGAGTGATGCAGGCGATGTGGGGGTGGGGGGCTGGGGAGGCAGGCTGAGGAGAGTTAGGGGGTGGTGGTTGCCTAGTCACCACCCTCTATTACCTCACACCTCGGAGGTCATAATGATGTCGCTAGCTGCCAGCAGCTTGCTGTACAGCTGGCCTCCCTCGCGCGGACAAAATACTTCATGTTCTATTTCCCCAACGAAGAATGGTTTACATAATATTTCACATCATTTCACGTTCAAGCACCACTCATGCAGTTACTTAATATGTGTTTCCGCAATGGTTTAGACTTTGACTTGCATTTTAAAATTACCATGAGCCTAAGCAATGTTATCAATATATGGTAGCTCTGGCATTTTAGTGTGTATTTCCCCGATGAATAACAATGAAAAGGCGCCTATTAAGCACAAAAATTTTTATCCACGTGCCACCTAAACTCTATGTCATCCATTGTAAAAAACACCGCGTTTTGGCGACAGTATTGTGACAGAAAGTGCTCCAAACTGGGAGCCAGGGAATTGGGTTCTAATACGAGTTCCACTTTGACTCTGTCTCAGTCGGGCAAGCCATCTCCTTCTCGGTTCTCTCAGTAAAGGTAGATATTGCATTTTGAACTCTCTCTCTCTCACACAGGGAGTATTGTCACTTAGGAAATATAGTAGCATTAAGATTCTGTCTGCCTAATGAATATCATCGGTCTGTCGTCTGTTGGGTACTTTACTATAACCAGGCACTCTCCTAAAAGCTTTTCTCTCAATCAGTTCTCACAAGAACTAATAAGGTAGGTGCTGCTATCATCTCCCGGGAAATTAAGGCCTTTTCTGAGGGATTTTCTAAACTCACCCTTCTAATCTGGCGCAGATACACTTCGTTGATGTCTCCACTTTAAATGGGAAGATAAAGATTCTCAGGTGGGTACCCTCTGCTCCCCTCACGGCTGACTTTGGTCCTCACTGTAGCTTACAGACTGACTCTGTTCCTAACTAGAGCCGACAGTCTAACTCTGATTCTTACTATAGTTTACAGTCTGATTTTGGTCCTCACTGTAGCCTACTGTCTGACACTTGTCCTCACTACAGCTTACAGTCTGGCTCTGGTTCTGAAGGTATCCTAGAGTCGTCATTTGTCCCTCAATGTAGCCTACAATATGACACTGAAATTCACTAGAGCCTTCAGTCTGACTGTGTTTCTTAGTGTATTCTACAGTCATATTTTGTTCCTTACTGTAGACTACAGCCTGACACTGGGCTTCCCTAGAGCCTACAGCTGACACTGGTTCTTCCTGTAGCCTTCAGTCTGACTTCTGTCTTCCATGTTAGCCTACAAAATACTTCATGTTCTATTTCCCCAACAAAGAATGGTTTACATAATATTTCACATCATTTCACGTTCAAGCACCACTCATGCAGTTACTTAATATGTGTTTCCGCAATGGTTTAGACTTTGACTTGCATTTTAAAATTACCATGAGCCTAAGCAATGCTATCAATATATGGTAGCTCTGGTATTTTAATGTGTATTTTCCCGATGAGTAACAATGAAAAGGCGCCTATTAAGCACAAAAATGTTTATCCACGTGCCACCTAAACTCTATGTCATCCATTATAAAGAACACCGCGTTTTGGCGACAGTATTGTGACAGAAAGTGCTCCAAACTGGGAGCCAGGGAATTGGGTTCTAATACGAGTTCCACTTTGACTCTGTCTCAGTCGGGCAAGCCATCTCCTTCTCGGTTCTCTCAGTAAAGGTAGATATTGCATTTTGAACTCTCTCTCTCTCACACAGGGAGTATTGTCACTTAGGAAATATAGTAGCATTAAGATTCTGTCTGCCTAATGAATATCATCGGTCTGTCGTCTGTTGGGTACTTTACTATAACCAGGCACTCTCCTAAAAGCTTTTCTCTCAATCAGTTCTCACAAGAACTAATAAGGTAGGTGCTGCTATCATCTCCCGGGAAATTAAGGCCTTTTCTGAGGGATTTTCTAAACTCACCCTTCTAATCTGGCGCAGATACACTTCGTTGATGTCTCCACTTTAAATGGGAAGATAAAGATTCTCAGGTGGGTACCCTCTGCTCCCCTCACGGCTGACTTTGGTCCTCACTGTAGCTTACAGACTGACTCTGTTCCTAACTAGAGCCGACAGTCTAACTCTGATTCTTACTATAGTTTACAGTCTGATTTTGGTCCTCACTGTAGCCTACTGTCTGACACTTGTCCTCACTACAGCTTACAGTCTGGCTCTGGTTCTGAAGGTATCCTAGAGTCGTCATTTGTCCCTCAATGTAGCCTACAATATGACACTGAAATTCACTAGAGCCTTCAGTCTGACTGTGTTTCTTAGTGTATTCTACAGTCATATTTTGTTCCTTACTGTAGACTACAGCCTGACACTGGGCTTCCCTAGAGCCTACAGACTGACACTGGTTCTTCCTGTAGCCTTCAGTCTGACTTCTGTCTTCCATGTAGCCTACAGTCTGACACTGGTCCTCACAAGAACCTACAGTGTGACACTGGTCCTCGCTAGAGCCTACAGTCTTAATCTGGTTCTTACTGTAGCCTACTGTATGACTATATCCTCACTGTAGCATACAGTCTGACTCTGGTCCTCATAAGAGCCTAGAGTCTGACACTGGTCCTAGCTAGAGTCTACAGTCTGACTCTGGTTCTTAGTGCAGCCTATAGTCTGAGTTTGGTCCCACTGTAGCCTACAGTCTGAGAGTGGTCCTCACTAGAGCCTTCAGTCTTAATCTGGTTCTTACTGTAGCCTATTGACTATGTCCTCACTGAAGCCTACAGACTGGCATTGTTCCTCACAAGAGCCTACAGTCTGACACTGGTCCTAGCTAGAGCCTACAGCCTGAGACGGGTTCTTACTTGGCCTACAGTCTGAATTTGGTCCTCAGTGTAGACTACAGATTCACACTGGTCCATAATAGAGCCTAGAGTCTCAGTCTGGTTCTTACTGTAGACTACAGTCTGAATATTGTCCTCAGTGTAGCTTACAGCCTGATTTAGGTTCTCACTGTAGCCTACAGTTTGACACTGGTCCTAGCTAGAGTCTACAGTCTGACTCTGGTTCTTAGTGCAGCCTATAGTCTGAGTTTGGTCCCACTGTAGCCTACAGTCTGACACCGGTCCTCACTAGAGACTACAGTCTTAATCTGGTTCTTACTGTAGCCTATTGACTATGTCCTCACTGAAGCCTACAGACTGGCATTGTTCCTCACAAGAGCCTACAGTCTGACACTGGTCCTAGCTAGAGCCTACAGCCTGAGACGGGTTCTTACTTGGCCTACAGTCTGAATTTGGTCCTCAGTGTAGACTACAGATTCACACTGGTCCATAATAGAGCCTAGAGTCTCAGTCTGGTTCTTACTGTAGACTACAGTCTGAATATTGTCCTCAGTGTAGCTTACAGCCTGATTTAGGTTCTCACTGTAGCCTACAGTCTGACACTGGTCCTCACTACAGCTTACAGTCTGGCTCTGGTTCTGAAGGTTGATACCTTCAGAGTCGTAATTTATTCCTCACTGTAGCCCACAGCCTGACACTGGTATTCACTAGAGCCTTCAGTCTGACTGTGTTTCCTAGTGTATTCTACAGTCCTATTTTGTTCCTTACTGTAGCCTACAGTCTGACGATTGTCTTCACTGTAGCCTACATCTGACACTGGACCTCACTGGAGCCCAGAGTCTGACACTGATCCTAGCTAGCACCTACAGTCTGACTCTGTTTCTTTCTGTGGCCTACAGTCTGACTTTGGTCCTCACTGTATTTTACAGACTGACACTGTTCCTCACTAGAGCCTACAGTCTAACTCTCATTCTTACTTTAGTCCTAAAGTCTGACTTTGGTCCTCACTGTACCCTATTATCTGACACTGGTCCTCACTAGAGTTAACAGTCTGACTCTGGTTCTTGCTATATCTACAGTCTGACTCTGGTCCCCACTGTACTCTACAGTCTGAGAAAAGTCCTCACTAGAGGCTACAGTCTCACTAGGGATCTTTCTGTAGGCTAAAGTCTGTCTTTGGCCCTCACTGGACTGACAAAACCCTAGTCAGACTGTAGGATTTAGTGAGGACAAGGGTCAGACTGTAGGGTACAAAGAGTACCAAAGTCAGACTGTAGGCTACAGTAAGAAACAGAGTCAGACGGTAGGCTCTGGTGAGGATGAGAGTCAGAATATAGGCTCTAGTGAGGACCAGTGTCAGACTGTAGACTACAGTACATACGAGATTCAGACTGCAGGCTCTAGTGAGGACCAGTGTTAGACAGAAGGCTATAGTAAGAACCAGAGTCGTACAGTAGGCTATAGTGAGGGCCAGTGTCAGAATATATGCGTCAATGAGGACCAACGTCAGACTGTAGGTTTCAGAAAGACCAAAGTCATACAGAAGTCTCTAGTGAGGACCAATGTCAGACTGTAGGCTAGAGTGAGGACCAAAGTCTGACCTGAGGAAACAGTAACAAGCAAAGTCAGACCGTAAGCTCTAGTGAGGTCCAGTGTCAGACTGTAGGCTACAGTGAAGACCAATGTCAGAGTGTAGGCTACAGTACAAACCAGAGTCAGACTGTCGACTCAAGTGAGGACCAGTGTCAGACTGTAGGCTACAGTGAATACCAAATCCCACTGTAGACTACAGTAAGAACCAGCGTCAGACTATTGGATCTAGTGAGGACTAGTGTCAGACTTTAGGCTACAGTGAGGACCAGAGTCAGACTGTAAATACTAGTGAGGTCCAAAGTCAGACTGTTGGCTGCAGTAAGAACCAGAGTCAGACTGTAGGCCCATGTGAAGACCAGTGTCAGACTCTAGGCTAGAGTAATAACCACAATCACTTTGGGTAGGATCTAGTGAGGACCAGGGTCAGACTCTCGGCTACTGTGAGGACCATAATACGACTGTAGGCTACTGTAAGAACCAGATTAAACCTGTAGGATCTGGTGAGAAACAGAATCAGACTGTAAGCTCTATTGAAGACATGTGTCAGACTGTAGTATCTGTGAGGACCAGGGTCAGAATGTAGGCTACAATGAGGTCCTAAATCAGACTGTAGGATAGAGTCAGAACCAGAGTCATTCTCTAGGCTCTAGTTAGGACAAGAGTCAGACTGTAGGCGACAGTGAGGACCAGATTCAGACTGTAGGCTACACTGAGAACCAGTGTAAGACTGTAGAGTCTAGTGAGGACTAGGTTCATACTGTAAGCTAAGTTACAAACCATAGTCTGACTCTAGGCTCTTGTGAGGACCGGTGTCAGACTGTAGGCTACAGTAAGAACCAGAGTGTGACTGTAAGCTCTAGTGAGGACCAGGTTCAGACTGTATGCCACAATGAGGACCAAAATCAGACTGTAGGCTACAGTAAGTACCAGAGTCATACTGTAGGGTCTAGTGAGGACTAGTTTCAGACTCTAGGCTAAGGTAAGAACCAGTGTCAGACTGTAGGCTCTAGTGAGGAACAGTGTCAGACTGTATGCTCCAATGAGGTCCAACGTCAGACTGTAGGCTACAGTAACAACCAGAGTCAGACTGTAGGCTCTAGTGAGCATAAGTGTCAGACTGAAGGCTCTCTTAAAACCAGAGTCAGTCTGTAGGATCTTCTGGATGAGACTCAGAATGTAGGCTTTGGTGAGGACCAGTGTCATACAGTAGGCTATATGAAGAACCCAGTCAGACTGTAGGATCTGTGAGGACCAGGGCCACAACGCAGGCTACAAGGATGACCTAAATCAGACTGTAGGATACAGTCAGAACCAGAGTTTTACTCTAGGCTCCATTGAGGACCAGAGTCAGACTTTAGTCTACAGTAAGAACCAGAGTCCCACTGTAGGCTCTAGTGAGGACCAGGGTTAGACTGAAGGCTACAGAGAGGACCAGAGTCAGACTGTAAATTCTAGTGAGGACCAGATTCAGACTGCAGGCTCTAGTGAGGACCAGTGTCTGACTATAGGCTACAGTGAGGACAAGAGTCAGACTGTAGGCTCTACTGAGGACCAGTGTCAGACTGTAGGCTACAGTAAGTACCAGAGTCCGAGTGTAAGCTCTAGTGAGGACCAGGGTCAGACTGCATGCTTCAACAAGGACCAAAATCACACTGTAGGATACCGTCAGAACCAGAGTCAGACTCTAGGTTCTAGTGAGGACCTGAGTCAGACTGTAGGCTACAGTGAGGACCACAGTCAGTCTGTGGTCTCTAGTGAGGACCAGTGTCATACTCTAGGCTACGGAAAACAAGGGTCACACTGAAGGCTCTAGTGAGGAACAGAGTAAGACTGTAGTCTAGAGTAAGAACCAGAGTCACACTGTAGGCTCTTGTGAGGACCAGTGTCAGAATGGAGGCCTCAGTGAGGATCAGATTCAAACTGTAAATTCTAGTGAGGAAGAGAGTCAGACTGTAGGCTCTAGTGAGGAGAAGTGTCAGACTGTCAGCTACAGTGAGGACCAGAGTCAGACTGTAAGTTCTATTGAAGACCAAAGTCAGACTCTAGGCTACAGAAAGAACCAGAATACGACTATAGGCTCTAGTGCGGACCAGTGTCCGACTGTAAGCTATAGTGCGGACCAGAGTGAGACTGTAAATTCTAGTGAGGACCAAAGTAAGACTGTAGGCTACAGTGAGGACCAGCATCAGAGTGTAAATTCTAGTGAGGATCAAAGTCCGACTCTAGGCTACATGAGGACCAGCATCAGACTGTAAAATTTTTAATTTTTATTGGACTTTTACTTTTACGGATTTTTGTTGTTTCCGCATACGTATGATCCCAGATTAGTCAGATGTATATCCCCGTCCCACCCTCCAGGCCCAGCCCTGCAGGATGAAATTTTCTCACAGCGCAATGACCATAGGTACCTTTTTCACATATGATAGTACAGGTTTTCATGCTACTTCCTTTACGCCTCCCACCCACTGTGCATTCCCCACAATGTCCATATGTCTGTTCTCCATATCTCTTGCTCCATCGCTTCACTGCGTGTGTTCTCATTACCCTCCTACCAGATTCCGCATATATGTGTCAGTATATGGTGCCAGTGGTTTCTTTAATAGCCGTCTAGACCTAAGTAAACATTTATTAAACAAAAGTGTGGCTTAATGAATTACATACCGTGCTACACAGTAAAAGCATGAATTTAAAAAATGGGAAAATGTGGTTAAAGTGAGTAACTTGGAGCTCCAAAAGTACTGGAGAGCAAACAGAGACGGAAGCAACGTTTGAAAGACAGCATCCGAATTGCTTCAGGAATGATAAAAGATACCAATCCAAATGTCCCAAAGTAAAATACTTCCGAATTAGTGGGAAGACTGTGGTAGAAAAGAAATAGGATTTGGCGTGAGGCAAATCTGGATTTGAATCCCAAGGCTCCTGCTTATTGATTGTATGACCTTTGAAAAGGTCGTTAAACCTGAGCCTCTAATTCCACCAGTGTATAAAGCAGCTAGTAACAAACCATCTCAAAAGGGTTTTTTAAAAGAATGAAAGTACCTAGTAGTGTCTGGCACTCAGAAAATGCTCTGTAAAGGTCATTTCTTGCCTTCCCAGTACCTCGGTGTTCAATAATATCGCCACTATGGTAATTAGCCTTTCTTCTTCCTGGCTGGGCGGCGCTGGGATGTAGAAACTCAATTGATTCTTTCAGAGCTTTTCATGTTCCGACACCACGGAGATCTCAGTGCAGGGGTTCTGCTGGACTTCTGGCATGTCTCCGAGTGAGTGGGGAGGAAAACAACCGGAATTGATTCACAGCTGATGTCAGAGGCTCACAGCTCACAAGTGTATTCTATCCTATACCTTTGCAAAGCTCACTCATTAACCGTTGTACTGGGGGGTTTGATTTTCATGGATGTACAAACATGTCATTGGCTAAAGTAGCATTTTTATTTCTACTGCTCCCATATCTCTGCTTTTTTACTTCGTTTTCTTCGTTCATTATTAGAACTATTTTAAACTAGAATTTCAACCAGGGCACTCTTGTGGGTTTCCTGTTTTTAACCAGATTTAATCGAACTGGCACTTTTGTTGGGAAAGTTATGTTAATTGTTCTTACTTAGTCGCTAAGAGGTGTCTGACTCTTTGGTGGCCCCATGGACTGTAGCCTGCCTGGATCCCCCGTCTGTGGAACGTTCCCGGCAAGAATCCTGGGGTGGGTTCCCATTTCCTTCTCCAGGGAATCTTCCTGACCCGGGGATCAAACCCGCATCTTCTATGTCTCTTGCTCTGGCAGGAGGATTCTTCACCACTGAGCCACCAGGGAAGCCGTTGGAAAGATACACTCAAGCAAGACAGAGAACGCTGCAGTATCCCTCTCCTCACCGTTGAATGTCTCTTAAGGTTTAAATCAAGCTCCATCTTTCTGGTGTGTTGTTGTTGTTGTTGTTGCTGTTCTTGCTCCAAGTTGGATTGCTCCTTTCCTAAGCTTGTTTGACTTGCTCTTTGTTCCTCCCTAGGTTCTTTAGGCAGGAATTCATCGTTGCTGTTTTGTACTGATGCAACCTATCAGGGCTATACGTTCTCTGAGCACTGCCTTGGCCATCTCCCATAGAGAGGTCTTTCCATAAAATGTCTTGCCAGGTTTTCCTTTTACCTCGTGCTCCGTTAGGTTTTGTCCCGGCATTATCACTAATCCTCTGGTTTTATAATTTTTGACAGTTTGATACTTGGCATCGAGTTTGATTGTTTTTTAAAATCGTATGACAGAACCATTTTTAAAAAGGTTTGTTGATTTACTTTTGCTTTCGGCTGTTCTGGGTTTTCACTGCTGCTGCAGGCTCTTCTCTAGTTGCGGGAGTGAGGGCTACTGTCTAGTTGAGCTGAGCAGGCTTCTTGTTGTGGTGACTTCTCTTGTTGTGGAACTTGGGCTCTAGGGCACGTGGGCTTCAGCAGTTGCAGCACGTGGGCTCAGCATTTGCGGCTCCAAGGCTCTAGAGCACAGGCTCCATAGTTGTGGCTCACGGGCCTCGTTGCTCCGCAGCCTGTGGGATCTTCCTGGATCAGGGACTGAACCCGTGTCTCCTGCATTGGCAGGTGACCTCTTCACCACTGAGCTACCAGGAGGCCCAACTTTGATATATATGTTTCAAGCTTTTATTTTACTTTTAAATTGACAGAGTTTTGTCGTGTACAGATATGTATGTTCCCAGGCTGGTCATATGCATATCCCATCAACCCTCCAGACTAATTATTGAAGGATCCAAAACACAATGGACTTAGGGAATTTGGGATTAGCAGAGGCAAACTATTGCATATACGGGGCAGATAAACAATGAAGACTTACTGGACAGCACAGGAACTATGTTCAGTGTTCTGTGATAAACCATAATGGAAAAGAATATGAAAGAATGTATCTATCTACATGGACAGATAGATAGATAGATAGATAGATAGATAGATAGATAGATAGATAGATAGGTAGAGAGATAGGTATGTATATGTAGACTTTCGTCCCTTTGCTTTACAGCAGAAATTAACCCAACATTGTAAATCAACTCTAATTCAATGATAAAACTTTTTTCAACACTTTGGTTACTGAGATTTGGTTTTACTGCTCATTTAAATTTCGTCCCTGAGGCAAATGCCTCTCTTTGCCTCGCCTCAGTCTAGGCCTGGCCCTTGTGGTAACCTCTTCACACAACTCTCTCTGTGAGTTGGGGAGAGATGTCCAGGAAGACTGAAATTGTCAGAGAGAGCAAACCAGTGACACCGCCTGCCTGGTGATAACCATGTGTTCCTTCTTCTGTTCTTGTCATGCTTTCCTACTCTTTGCTGGGATTTCAGCTCAGCAGTAGCCCTTGTCTGTTTCTGGCTGCTGACACTGGGCACAGCTACATCGCCAATAGGATGCCTGGGCTCATTTCTCCATTTAGAGAGGTGAAAGGCCAGGGTCTCACCCTCCAGGAATAGACCCCAAGGACTGTTGCGCTCCTGCAGACCCTTGTCAGGGCCCTTTCTGGCCCAAAGCACTCCTTTCTCTGCTGGAGTCTGTCAGTTAGCTCTGGCAAACATCAAGTGTCCTCACCCTGAACTTACCCCACGCACACAAGGTTCCCTGGGGAACTACGGAAGAGAAACACTTAGAATCTTCAAATGCCACAGTCGGAAGGGCCCTCCGAGATCATTTTCCCCAGCGCCTCTCTTTAACAGAACGCATATCTTCCTTGGCTCCATTTCGACCTTTCAAAGAATCCCCACGGCTGCCTCATAATAAAAATCAGGAATAAGTCAGGAGCCACGTTAATCAAGAAAGTAAATGACTATGGGACCCAGCTGTGCTCAGGGGGGACTGAAACTTCAGAAATGTAGCCGTCATCTTAGGATTTGTTTCTTAGGGGTTTTCTTCAGGGACAGGGAGAAGGATCTGTGGTGGCTCATCTCCGACGCTCTCCATGGAGTAGGGGTCCAACTTGATTAACTTTATCAGGGCTGGGGGGTTACAAAAGTCCTGCTCTGAAGAAGCCTGCCTTTCCCCCTGACTGGTCCAGGCACTGTGAAGAAGCTGTGAGCGCTGGTCTCTGTGCTTCTCACCTCCCTCGACATGTGCCCTTTCAGGTCCCACACCCAGAGAACCTTGTTTTCAGTTGGGGAATGTATCAAGAGCACTTGCAACCGTGTTAGCATGGGCTTTGGAAGGTACAGCTCCTATCCCATATCTAATTTGTAATAAGATCCTCCTTGAAAAAGTTTATAGAAAGAACTCTTGAAAGGGGTCAGTGGCTCCAGGAGTGGCAAGCGGGGGATTATGCATACTGAAAAGACTGAGGGCTTCCCTGGTGGCTCCGTGGTGAGGAATCCGCCTGCCAATGCAAGAGCCCCTAGGAGGTGTGGGCTCGATCCCTGGGTCAGGAAGATTCCTGGAGAAGGAAACCTGGGAGCCCACTCCCGTGAGCAGCAGAGCCTGGTGTGCTACAGTCCATGCAGTCGCAAAAGCGTCAGACACGACATAGCGACTAAACAGCCCCAGCAAGGAGACATCATTTAAAGGACTATCTCCAGCCTGAATGGAGAGGCCCTTTTCAGGTACCACCACAGTGAAACTGAAGGAAATTGACTCGAATAAATTTCTACTCACAAAGGGCCCTTGGATTGGACTGGATTATCGCGAGGAGAGCTGACCTCAAAATCACCTTAACAGGACTCTCAGAGGAGAAACTCAATGCAACTTGTATGACCATTTGTAACGCTTTCTTGCCTTATTGGATATTTGCATATGAATCAAATGGGTGTCTATCAAAGACACAATCCTATGCTACTTTTAGAAATCAAAACCAGTTGTTGGGTTTGTAGTCTAGTATTTACAGTCTGACTCTGGTCCGAACTGTAGCCTACAGTCTGACTTTAGTCCTCACTAGAATTTACAGTCTAACTCTGGTCCTTACTGTAGCCTACAGTCTGACTGGTCCTCACTAGAGACCACAGTCTGACTGTGGTCCTCACTGTAGCCTACAGTCTGACACTGGTCCGCACTAGAGCTTAGAGTCTGACTCTGGTTCTTACTGTCGTGTACAGTCTGACTTTGGTCCTCACTAGAATTTACAGTCTGATGCTGGTCCTCACTGTACCCCAAAGTCTGACACTAGTCCTCACTAGAGCCTAGAGTGTAACTCTGGTTCTCAGTGTAGACTACAGTCTGACTCTGGTCCTCACTAGAACCTAGAGTCTGATTCTGGCTCTGACTGTATCCTACAGTGTGATTTTAGTCCTCATTGCAGCCTACAGTCTGACCCTGGTCCTCACTAGAGCTTACAGTCTGACTCTGGTTCTTTTGTAGCCTGCAGTCTGACTTTAGTCCTCACTAGAATTTACAGTCTGACTTTGGTCCTCACTAGAGCCTACAGTCTGACTGGTCCTCACTAGAGACCACAGTCTGACTGTGGTCCTCACTGTAGCCTACAGTCTGACACTGGTCCGCACTAGAGCTTAGAGTCTGACTCTGGTTCTTACTGTCGTGTACAGTCTGACTTTGGTCCTCACTAGAATTTACAGTCTGATGCTGGTCCTCACTGTCCCCTAAAGTCTGACACTAGTCCTCACTAGAGCCTAGAGTGTAACTCTGGTTCTTACTGTAGACTATAGTCTGACTCTGTTCCTTTCTGGAACCTAGACTCTGACTCTGGTTCAGACTGTATCCTACAGTGTGATTTTGGTCCTCATTATAGCCTACGGCCTGATGCTGGTCCTCACTAGAGCTTAAAGTCTGACTCTGGTTCTTACTGTAGCCTACAGTCTCACTTTGGTCCTCACTAGAATTTACAGTCTGACTCTGGTCCTCACTGTAGCCTTCAGTCTGACACTGTTCCTCACTAGAGCCTACAGTCTGACTGTGGTCCTCACTGTAGCCTACAGTCTGACTCTGGTCCTCACTAGAACCTAAAGTCTGACTCTGGTCCTCACTAGAATTTCCAGTCTGATGCTGGTCCTCACTGTACCCTAAAGTCTGATTTTAGTGGTACTCACTAGATCCTACAGTATGATTCGGGTTTTTTACTGTAGACTACAGTCTGACACTGGTCCTCTATTGCCTACAGTGTGATTCTGGTTCTTACTGTAGACTACAGTCCTACTATGGTCCTCACGTGAGCCTAATGTCTGACTCTGTTTCTTACTGTAGCCTATAGTCTGACTCTGGTCCTCACTAGATCCTAGAGTCTTACTCTTGTTCTGACTGTATACTACAGTGTGATTTTGGTCCTCATTGTAGCCTACAGTCTGACCCTGGTCCTCACTAGAGCTTACAGTCGGACTCTGGTTGTTATTGTAGCCTACAGTCTGATATTGGACCTCATTGTGGCATACAGTCTGACACTGGTCCCCACTTGTGCCTTAAGTCTGACTCCGGTTCTTACTGTAGCCTAAAGTCTGACACTGGTCGTCACTAGAGCCTACAGTATGACTCTGGTTCCTACTATAGACTACAGTCTGACTCTGATCCTCACTAGAATATAAAGACTGACACTGGTCCTTACTAGAGTAACAGTCTGACTCTCGTCCTCACTGTAGCCTACAGTCTGACACTGGTCCTCTCCAGAGACTACAGTCTGACTATCGTCCTCACTAGAATTTACAGTCTGACTCTGGTCCTCACTGTACCCTTCATTCTGACACTGGTCTTCAATAGAGCCTACAGTATGACTCTGGTTCTTACTGTAGACTACAGTCTGTCTCTGGTCCTCACTAGAGACTAGAGTCTCACTCTGGTTCTGACTGTAGCCTACAGTCTGCCTTTGGTCCTCACTAGAATTTACAGTCTGACTCTGGTCCAAACTGTATCCTGCAGTCTGACTCTGGTCCTCACTAGAGTCTACACTGTGACTCAGGTTCTTACTGTAGCCTACAGTCTGAATTTTGTCCTCACTAGAATTTACAGTCTGACTCTGGTTTCAAATGTACCCTTCATTCTGACCCTGGTCTTCACTAGAGCCTACAGTATGACTCTGGTTCTTACTGTAGACTACTGTCTGACTCTGTTCCTCACTGGAACCTAGAGTCTGACTCTGGTTCTGACTGTAGCCTACAGTCTGCCTTTGGTCCTCACTAGCATTTAAAGTGTGACTCTGGTCCAAACTGTATCCTGCAGTCTGACTCTGGTCCTCACTAGAGTCTACACTGTGACTCAGGTTCTTACTGTAGCCTACAGTCTGAATTTTGTCCTCACTAGAATTTACAGTCTGACACTGGTCCTCACTAGAGCCTACAGTCTGACTCTGGTTCTTACTGTAGCCTACAGTTTAACTCCAGTCCTCAGTACAACATAGAGACTTACTCTGATTCTGACTGTATTCTACAGTGTGATTTTGGTCCTCATTTAGGCTACAGTCTGACTGGTCCTCACTAGAGCCTACAGTCTGACTGTCATCCTCACTGTAGCCTACAGTCTGACACTGGTCCACACTAGAGCCTACAGTCTGACTCTTTTACTTACTGTAGACTACAGTCTGACACTGGTCCTCTCTATTGCCTACAGTGTGATTCCGGTTCTTACTGTAGAACACAGTCTTACTCTGGTCCTCAATTGAGCCTAATGTCTGACTCTGGTTCTTACTGTAGCCTATAGTCTGACTCTGGTCCTCACTAGAACCTAGAGTCTGACTCTGGTTCTGACTGTATCCTACAGTGTGATTTTGGTCCTCATTGTAGCCTACAGTCTGACCCTGATCCTCACTAGATCCTACAGTCTGACTGTCATCCTCACTGTAGCCTACGGTCTGAGTATGGTCCTCACTAGGTCCTACTGTCTGACACTAGTTCTTACCTTAGCTTACAGTCTGACATTTGTCCTCATTATAGCCTACAGTCTGACACTGGTCCTCACTAGAGCCTACAGTATGACTCTGGTTCTTACTGTAGACTCCAGTCTGACACTGGTCCTCTCTATTGCCTACAGTGTGATTCCGGTTCTTACTGTAGACTACAGTCTTACTCTGGTCCTCAATTGAGCCTAATGTCTGACTCTGGTTCTTACTGTAGGCTATAGTCTGACTCTGGTCCTCACTGGAACCTAGAGTCTGACTCTGGTTCTGACTGTATCCTACAGTGTGATTTTGGTCCTCATTGTAGCCTACAGTCTGACCCTGGTCCTCACTAGATCCTACAGTCTGACTCTGGTCCTCACTGTAGCCTACGGTCTGAGTATGGTCCTCACTAGGTCCTACTGTCTGACACTAGTTCTTACCTTAGACTACAGTCTGACATTTTTCCTCATTATAGCCTACAGTCTGACACTGGTCCTCACTAGTGCCTACAGTATGATTCTGGTCCTTACTGTAGACTCCAGTCTGACACTGGTCCTCTCTATTGCCTACAGTGTGATTCCGGTTCTTACTGTAGACTAAAGTCTTACTCTGGTCCTCAGAGATCCTACAGTCTGACTGTGGTTCTTCATATAGCCTACAGTATTACTCTGGTCCTCACTTGAGCCTACAGTGCGACTCTGGTTCTTATTGTAGACTACAGTCTGCCTTTGGTCCTCACTAGAATTTACAGTCACACTCTGGTCCTCACTGTAGCCTGCAGTCAGACACTGGTCCTCACTACAGCCTACAGTGTGACTCTGGTCCTTACTGTTATCTATATTGTGACACTGGCCTCTCTCTTGCCTACAGTGTGATTCTGGTTCTTACTGTAGTCTACAGCCTTCCTCCTGACCTCACTTGAGCCTAATGTCTGACTCTGGTTCTTACTGTAGCCTATAGTCTGACTCTTGTCCTCACTAGAACCTAAAGTCTGACTCTGGTTCTGACTGTATCCTACAGTGTGATTTTGGTCCTCATTGTAGCCTACAGTCTGACGCTGATCCTCACTAGAGCTTAGAGTCGGACTCTGGTTCTTACTGTGTCCTACAGTCGGACTTTGGACCTCACTAGAATTTACAGTGTGATGCTGGTCCTCACTGTAGCCTACAGTCTGACTTTGGTCCTCACTAGAATTTGCAGGCTGATGCTGGTCCTTATTGTAGCCTACAGTCTGACCCTGGTCCTCACTCGAGCTTACAGTATGATTCTGGTCTTTACTGTTACCTATATTGTGACACTGGCCTCTCTGTTGCCTAGAGTGTGATTCTGGTTCTTACTGTAGTCTAATGTCTTCCTCTGGACCTCACTTGAGCCTAATGTCTGACTCTGGTTCTTACTGAAGCCTATAGTCTGACTCTGGTCCTCACTAGAACCTAAAGTCTGACTCTGGTTCTGACTGTATCTTACAGTGTGATTTTGGTCCTTGTTGAAGCCTACAGTCTGACGCTGATCCTCACTAGAGCTTAGAGTCGGACTCTGGTTCTTACTGTGTCCTACAGTCGGACTTTGGACCTCACTAGAATTTACAGTGTGATGCTGGTCCTCACTGTAGCATACAGTCTGACTTTGGTCCTCACTAGAATTTGCAGGCTGATGCTGGTCCTTATTGTAGCCTACAGTCTGACACTGGTCCTCACTAGAGCCTACAGTATGATTCTGGTCTTTACTGTTACCTATATTGTGACACTGGCCTCTCTGTTGCCTAGAGTGTGATTCTGGTTCTTACTGTAGTCTAATGTCTTCCTCTGGACCTCACTTGAGCCTAATGTCTGACTCTGGTTCTTACTGAAGCCTATAGTCTGACTCTGGTCCTCACTAGAACCTAAAGTCTGACTCTGGTTCTGACTGTATCTTACAGTGTGATTTTGGTCCTTGTTGAAGCATACAGTCTGACACTGGTCCTCACTAGAGCATACATTCGGACTCTGGTTCTTAAGGTAGCCTACAGTCTGACTGGGCCTCACAAGATACCACAGTCTGACTGTGGTCCTCACTGTAGCCTACAGTCTGATACTGGTCCGCACTAGAGCTTAGAGTCTGACTCTGGTTCTTACTGTAGTGTACAGTCTAACTGGTCCTCACTAGAGGCCACAGTCTGACTGTGGTCCTCACTGTAGCCTACAATCTGACTCTGGACCTGACTCGAACCTAAATTCTTACTCTGGTTCTGACTGTATCCTACAGTGTTGTTTTGGTCCTCATTGTAACCTACAGTCTGACCCTGGTGCTCACTAGAGCCTAGGGTCCGACTCTGGTTCTTACTGTTGCCTACAGTCTGACACTGGACCTCCTAGAGCCTACAGTTTGACTCTTGTTCTTACTGTAGCATATAGTCTGACTCTCGGCCTCACTAGCACCTAAACTCTTAGTCAGGTTCTGACTGTATCCTACAGTGTCATTTTGGCCCTCATTGTAGCCTAGAGTCTGACCTTGGTCCTCAGTAGAGCCTAGGGTCCGACTGACACTGGTCGTCACTAGAGCCTAGAGTCTTACTCTCGTCCTCACTGTAGCCTACAGTCGGACACTGGTCCTCTCAAAGCCTACAGTCTGACTATCGTCCTCACTAGAATTTACAGTTTGACTGGCCCTTTCACTGTACCCTTCAGTCTGACCCTGGTCCTCACTAGAGAATACAGTGTGACTCAGGTTCTTACTGTAGCCTTCAGTCTGAATTTGGTCCTCACTAGAATTTACAGTCTGACAGTGTTTCTGACTGTAGCCTAGAGTCTGACCCTGGACCTCACTAGAGCTTACAGTCGGACTCTGGGTCTTATTGTAGCCTGCAGTCTGACTTTGGTCCTCACTAGAATTTACAGTCTGACTCTGGTCCTCACTGTAGCCTAAAAATTTGACTCTGGTCCTCAATAGAGCTTACAGTCAAACTCTGGTTTGTACTGTAGCCTACAGTGTGACACCGGTCCTCACTAGAGACTACAGTCTGACAATGGTTCGTAACTTGAACCTAGTCCTCACTAGTCTCTACAGTCTGATTCTGGTTCTCAGTGTAGACTACAGTCTGAATCTGGTCCTCACTGTACCCTTCAGTCTGACCCTGGTCCTCACTAGAGAATACAGTGTGACTCAGGTTCTTACTGTAGCCTTCAGTCTGAATTTGGTCTTCAATAGAATTTACAGTCTGACAGTGTTTCTGACTGTAGCCTAGAGTCTGACCCTGGACCTCACTAGAGCTTACATTCGGACTCTTGGTCTTTCTGTAGCCTGCAGTCTGACTTTGGTCCTCAATAGAATTTAAAGTCTGATTCTCGTCCTCACTGTAGCCTAAAATTTGACTCTGGTCCTCAATAGAGCTTACAGTCAAACTCTGGTTTGTACTGTAGCCTACAGTGTGACACCGGTCCTCACTAGAGACTACAGTCTGACAATGGTTCGTAATTTGGGAAGTCTCTAGTCCACACTAGTCTCTATAGTCTGACTCTGGCTCTCAGTGTAGCCTACAGTCTGAATCTGGTCCTCACTGTAGCCTACAGTCTGACACTGGGCCTCACTAGAGCCTAGAGACTGACTCTGGCTGTTACTGTAACCTACAGTCTGACGTTGGACCTCATTGTAGCATACAGTCTGACACTGGCCCTCACTTGAGCCTACAGTCTGACCCCGGTCCTTACTGTAGCGTACAGTCTGACACTGGTCTTCACTAGATCCTACAGTATGACTCTGGTTCGTAATGTAGACTACAGTCTGACTCTGGTCCTCACTAAAATATATAGACTGACACTGGTCCTTACTCAAGCCTACAGTCTGACTCTCGTCCTCACTGTAGCCTACAGTCGGATACTGGTCCTCCAGAGCCTACAGTCTGACTATCGTCCTCACTAGAATTTACAGTCTGTCTCTGGTCCTCACTGTACCCTTCAGTCTGACCCTGGTCCTCATTAGAGCTTACAGTCACACTTTGGTTCTTACTGTAGCCTTTAGTCTGACTTTGGTCCTCACTAGAATTTACAGTCTGTATCTGGTCCTCACTGTAGCCTTCCGTCTGACACTGGGCCTCACTAGAGGCTACAGTGTGACTCTGGTTCTTATTGAAGCCTATAGTCTGACGCTGGTCCTCACTAGAACAAAGAGACTTACTCTGATTCTGACTGTATCCTACAGTGTGATTTTGGTCCTCAAAGTAGCCTACAGTCTGACCCAGGTCCTCACTAGAGACTACAGTCTGACTGTCATCCGCACTGTAGCCTACGATCTGACACTGGTGCACAATAGAGCCTACTGTCTGACACTGGTTCATACCTTAGATTACAGTCTGAATTTTTTCCTCATTATAGCCTACAGTCTGACACTGGTACTCACTAGATCCTACAGTATGATTCTGGTTTTACTGTAGACTACAGTCTGACACTGTTCCTCTCTATTGCCTACAGTGTGATTCTGGTTCATACTGTAGACTACAGTCCTACTATGGTCCTCACGTGAGCCTAATGTCTGACTCTGGTTCTTTCTGTAGCCTACAGTCTAACTCTGGCCCTCACTAGAACAAAGAGACTTACTCTGATTCTGACTGTATCCTACAGTGTGATTTTGGTCCTCAAAGTAGCCTACAGTCTGACCCAGGTCCTCACTAGAGACTACAGTCTGACTGTCATCCGCACTGTAGCCTACGATCTGACACTGGTGCACAATAGAGCCTACTGTCTGACACTGGTTCATACCTTAGATTACAGTCTGAATTTTTTCCTCATTATAGCCTACAGTCTGACACTGGTACTCACTAGATCCTACAGTATGATTCTGGTTTTACTGTAGACTACAGTCTGACACTGTTCCTCTCTATTGCCTACAGTGTGATTCTGGTTCATACTGTAGACTACAGTCCTACTATGGTCCTCACGTGAGCCTAATGTCTGACTCTGTTTCTTACTGTAGCCTACAGTCTGTCTCTGGTCCTCACTAGAACCTAGAGTCTGACTCTGGTTCTGACTGTATCCTACAGTGTGAATTTGGTCCTCATTGTAGCCTACATTCTGAACCTGGTCCTCACCAGAGCTGACAGTCTGACTCTGGTTCTGACTGTAGCCTACAGTGTGACTTTGGTCCTCACTAGAATTTACAGTCTGACTCTGGTCTTCACTCTAGCCTAAAATTTGACAATGGTCCTCAATAGAGCTTACAGTCAAACTCTGGTTTGTACTGTAGCCTACAGTGTGACACCGGTCCTCACTAGAGACTACAGTCTGACAATGGTTCGTAACTTGGCTTACAGTCTGAACCTAGTCCTCACTAGTCTCTACAGTCTGATTCTGGTTCTCAGTGTAGTCTACAGTCTTAATATGGTCTTCACTGTAGCCTACAGTCTGACACTGGCCTTTACTAGATCCTAGAGTCTGACTCTGGTTCTTACTGTAGCCTAAAGTCTGACGTTGGAGCTCATTGTAGCATACAGTCGGACACAGGTCCCCACTAGAGCCTACAGTCTGACTCTCGTCCTCACTGTAGCCTAGAATATGACACTGGTCCTCATTAGAGACTAGAGTCTGACTCTGGTTCTTACTGTAGCCTACAGTCTGTCTTTGGTCCTCAGTAGAATTTACAGTCTGACTCTGGTCCACACTGTAGCCTACATTCTGACACTGGTCTTCACTAGAATTTACAGACAAACTCTGGTCCTTACTGTAGCCTATATTCTGACACTGGACCTCACTAGAGCCCACAGTCTGACTCTGGTTCTTACTATAGCCTACAGTCTGTCTTTGGTCCTCACTAGAATTTACAGTCTGACTCTGGTCCACACTCTAGCCTACATTCTGACCCTAGTCATCAACAGAGCCTAGAGTATAACTCTGGGTCTCAGTGTAGATTTACAGTCTGATTCTGGTTCTCACTAGAACCTAGAGTCTGACTCTGGTTCTGACTGTATCCTACAGTGTGATTTTGGTCCTCATTGTATCCTACAGTCTGACCCTGGTCCTCACTAGAGTTTACAGTCGGACTCTAGTTCTTACTATAGCCTACAGTCTGACTTTGGTCCTCAATAGAATTTAGAGTCTGATTCTCGTTCTCACTCTAGCCTAAAATTTGACCCTGGTCCTCAATAGAGCTTAGAGTCAAACTCTGGTTTTACTATAGCCTACTTTGTGACACAGGTCCCCACTAGCGTCTACAGTCTGACAATGGTTCGGAACTTGGCTTACAGTCTGAACCTAGTCCTCACTAGTCTCTACAGTCTGATTCTGGTTCTCAGTGTAGGCTACAGTCTGAATCTGGTCCTCACTGTAGCCTACAGTCTGACACTGGTCCTCACTAGAGCCTAGAGTCTGACTCTGGCTGTTACTGTAGCCTACAGTCTGACGTTGGAACTCATTGTAGCATACAGTCTGAC
>JAIOJX010000018.1:6360318-6401348 GCA_022376925.1 Tragulus kanchil
CCCCCGTAGCTTACAGACTGACACTGTTCCTAACTAGAGCCGACAGTTTTTGGCTCTGGGTCCTCACTGTAGCCTACTGTCTGACACTGGTCCTCACTACAGTTTACAGTCTGGCTCTGGTTCTGAAGGTATCCTAGAGTCGTCATTTGTCCCTCAATGTAGCCTACAAGATGACACTGAAATTCACTAGAGCCTTCAGTCTGACTGTGTTTCTTAGTGTATTCTACAGTCATATTTTGTTCCTTACTGTAGACTACAGCCTGACACTGGGCTTCCCTAGAGCCTACAGTCTGACACTGGTTCTTCCTGTAGCCTTCAGTCTGACTTCTGTCTTCCATGTAGCCTACAGTCTGACACTGGTCCTCACAAGAACCTACAGTGTGACACTGGTCCTCGCTAGAGCCTACAGTCTTAATCTGGTTCTTACTGTAGCCTACTGTATGACTCTATCCTCACTTAAGCCTACAGTATGACAATGGTCCACACAAGAGCCTACAGTTTGACACTGGTCCTAACTAGAGCCTACCGTCTGACTCTGGTTCTTAGTGCAGCCTATAGTCTGACTTTGGTCCCACTCTAGCCTACAGTCTGAGAGTGGTCCTCACTAGAGCCTTCAGTCTTAATCTGGTTCTTACTGTAGCCTATTGACTATGTCCTCACTGAAGCCTACAGACTGACATTGTTCCTCACAAGAGCCTACAGTCTGACACTGGTCCTAGCTAGAGCCTACAGTCTGAGACGGGTTCTTACTTGGCCTACAGTCTGAATTTGGTCCTCAGTGTAGACTACAGATTCACACTGGTCCATAATAGAGCCTAGAGTCTCAGTCTGGTTCTTACTGTAGACTACAGTCTGAATATTGTCCTCAGTGTAGCTTACAGCCTGATTTAGGTTCTCACTGTAGCCTACAGTCTGACACTGGTCCTCACTACAGCTTACAGTCTGGCTCTGGTTCTGAAGGTTGATCCTTCAGAGTCGTAATTTATTCCTCACTGTAGCCTACAGTCTGACACTGGTATTCACTAGAGCCTTCAGTCTGACTGTGTTTCCTAGTGTATTCTACAGTCATATTTTGTTCCTTACTGTAGCCTACAGTCTGACGATTGTCTTCACTGTAGCCTACATCTGACACTGGACCTCACTGGAGCCCAGAGTCTGACACTGATCCTAGCTAGCACCTACAGTCTGACTCTGTTTCTTTCTGTGGCCTACAGTCTGACTTTGGTCCTCACTGTATTTTACAGACTGACACTGTTCCTCACTAGAGCCTACAGTCTAACTCTCATTCTTACTTTAGCCTAAAGTCTGACTTTGGTCCTCACTGTACCCTATTATCTGACACTGGTCCTCACTAGAGTTAACAGTCTGACTCTGGTTCTTGCTATATCTACAGTCTGACTCTGGTCCCCACTGTACTCTACAGTCTGAGAAAAGTCCTCACTAGAGGCTACAGTCTCACTAGGGATCTTTCTGTAGGCTAAAGTCTGTCTTTGGCCCTCACTGGACTGACAAAACCCTAGTCAGACTGTAGGATTTAGTGAGGACAAGGGTCAGACTGTAGGCTCCCAAGAGTACCAAAGTCAGACTGTAGGCTACAGTAAGAAACAGAGTCAGACGGTAGGCTCTGGTGAGGATGAGAGTCAGAATATAGGCTCTAGTGAGGACCAGTGTCAGACTGTAGACTACAGTACATACAATTCAAAACTGCAGGCTCTAGTGAGGACCAGTGTTAGACAGAAGGCTATAGTAAGAACCAGAGTCGTACAGTAGGCTATAGTGAGGGCCAGTGTCAGAATGTATGCTTCAATGAGGACCAACGTCAGACTGTAGGTTTCAGAAAGACCAAAGTCATACAGAAGTCTCTAGTGAGGACCAATGTCAGACTGTAGGCTAGAGTGAGGACCAAAGTCTGACCTGAGGAAACAGTAACAAGCAGAGTCAGACCGTAAGCTCTAGTGAGGTCCAGTGTCAGACTGTAGGCTACAGTGAAGACCAATGTCAGAGTGTAGGCTACAGTACAAACCAGAGTCAGACTGTCGCTAGTGAGGACCAGTGTCAGACTTTAGGCTACAGTAAAACCAATCCCACTGTAGTCTAAGTAAGAACCAGTGTCAGACTATTGGAACCCCTAGTGAGAACTAGTGTCAGACTTTAGGCTACAGTGAGGACCAGTGTCAGACTGTAGAGACTAGTGAGGACAATTTCAGACTGCTGGCCAGTAAGAACCAGAGTCAGACTGTAGGCTCTGTAAAGGACCAGTGTCAGACTGTAGGCTAGAGTAACCAAGTTTACAATCACATTGAGGACCTAGGTTGAGGACCAGGGTAGACTGTAGGCTACTGTAGGACCATAATACACTGTAGGCTACCGAAAAACCAGTTCAGCCCTGTAGGCTCGGGTGAGAACCGGGATCAGACTGTAAGCTCTATTAAAGGACATGTGTCAGACTGTAGGATCTGTAAAGACCAGGGTCAGAATGTAGGCTACAATGAGGTCCTAAATCAGACTGTAGGATACAGTCAGAACCAAAAGTCACTGTAGGCTCATGAGGACCGGGTCAGACTGTAGGCTACAGTGAGGACCAAAATTCAGACTGTAGGCTCAGTGAGAACCAGTGTCAGACTGTGGGACAAAGTGAGGAAAATCAGACTGTAGCTAAGGTAAGAACTATTGAACTAGTTCTAGTGAGGACCAGTGTCAGACTGTAGGCTACAGTAAGACCGGGTCATACTTAGGCTCTAGTGAGGCCCAAAGGGTTCAGACTGTGGGGCTACAATGAGGACCAAAATCAGACTCTAGGCTACAGTCAGAATCAGAAGTCTATGTTCTAGTGAGGCCCTAGTTTCAGACTGTAGGCTAAGTTAGACCAGAGTCAGACTGTATTTAGTGAGGACCAGGCAGACTGTAGGCTACAGTAAGCCAAGTGTGACTGTAGCTCTAGTGAGGCAGCAGACTCAGGCTACAGTCAGACATGTCAGACTGTTCTAGGAGGACCAATTTCGACTGTAGGCTACAGTAAGAACCAGAGTCCTGGCTAGTGAGGACTAGGTTCAACTGAAAGCTAATTAGAACCAGCAGACTTAGCCTAGTGAGGACCAGTGTCAGACTGTAGGCTACAGTAAGAACCAGAGTCATATTTTAGGATCTAGTGAGGACCAAGTTCAGACTGTAGGGCAAAATGAGGACCAAAATCAGACTCTAGGCTACAGTAAGAACCAGAGTCATACTGTAGGGTCTAGTGAGGACTAGTTTCAGACTCTAGGCTAAGGTAAGAACCAGTGTCAGACTGTAGGCTCTAGTGAGGAACAGTGTCAGACTGTATGCTCCAATGAGGTCCAACGTCAGACTGTAGGCTACAGTAACAACCAGAGTCAGACTGTAGGCTCTAGTGAGCATAAGTGTCAGATGAAGGCTCTTTAAAACCAGAGTCAGTCTGTAGGATCTCGTGTGGATGAGACTCAGACTGTAGTCTTTGGTGAGGACCAGTGTCATACTGTAGGCTATATGAAGAAACCAGACAGACTGTAGGATCTGTGAGTACCAGGGCCACAACAGGCTACAAGGATGACCTAAATCAGACTGTAGGTACAGTCAGAACCAGATTTTTCCTTAGGCCCCATTGAGGACCAGAGTCAGACTTTAGCTACAGTAAGAACCAGAGTCAACTGTAGGCTCTAGTGAGGACCAGTAGACTGAGGCCCCCGTGAGGACCAGGCGACTGAAAATAGGCAAAGTGAGGACGAGAGTCAGACTGTAGGCTCTAGTGAGGACAAGTGTCAGACTGTAGGCTCCAGTAAGAACCAGAGTCAGACTTTAAGCTCTAGTGAGGGCCAGCGTGAGGACGTAGGCGATAATGAGGACCAAATTCACACTGTAGGATACAGTCTGAACCAGAGTCAGACTCTAGGTTCTAGTGAGGACCTGAGTCAGACTGTAGGCTACAGTGAGGACCACAGTAAGTCTGTGGTCTCTAGTGAGGACCAGTGTCATACTCTAGGCTACGGAAAACAAGGGTCACACTGAAGGCTCTAGTGAGGAACAGAGTAAGACTGTAGTCTAGAGTAAGAACCAGAGTCACACTGTAGGCTCTTGTGAGGACCAGTGTCAGAATGTAGGCCTCAGTGAGGATCAGATTCAAACTGTAAATTCTAGTGAGGAAGAGAGTCAGACTGTAGGCTCTAGTGAGGAGAAGTGTCAGACTGTCAGCTACAGTGAGGACCAGAGTCAGACTGTAAGTTCTATTGAAGACCAAAGTCAGACTCTAGGCTACAGAAAGAACCAGAATACGACTATAGGCTCAAGTGAGACCAGTGTCAGACTTTAGTATACAATGAGGTCTACGGTCAGACTGTAGGCTACAGTAACAACCAGAGTCAGACTGTAGGCACTAGTGAGAACCAGTGTCTGACTATAGGCTCTAGTGAGGACAAGATTCAGACTGTAAATTCTAGTGAGGACCAAATTCAGACTGTAGGCTACAGTAAGAACCATAGTCATACTGTCGGCTCTTGTTAGGACCAGTGTCAGACTGTAGATTATACTGAGGACCAGTGTCATACAGCAGGCTTCATTGAGGACCAAAGTCCAAGTGTAGATTACAGTAAGAACAAGAGGCAGACTGTAGGTTATAGTGAGGAGCAGGGTCAGTATGTGGTATTTATAGAGGACAAGTGTGGTACTGTAGGATACAGGGAGGACCAAAAGCAGAGTGTAGTCTACAATAAGACCCAGAGTCCGACTGTAGGTTCTCATGAGGACCAGTGTCAGACTCTAGGCTAGAGTGAGGAGCAAAACCAGACTGTAGGCTACAGTAAGAACCAAAGTCTTAATGTAGGCTCTAGTGAGGACGAGTGTCAGACTATAGGCTACATTGAGGACCAAAACAGACTGTAGGCTACACTAAGAAGCAGAGTCAGACTGCAGGCTCTAATGAGGACCAGTGTCAAACTGTAGGCTCTAGTGAAGACCAGTGTCAGACTGAAGTCTACAGTGAGGAACAGTGTCAGACTGTAGGCTACAGTGAAGAAAAGGCTCAGAATCTAATGTACATTAAGAAGAGAGTCAGACTGTAGGCTCTAGTGAGGACCAGTATCAGACTGTAGGCTACAGTTTGGAACCAAATCAGATAATAGGCTACAGTAAGAACCAGAGTCAGACTGTAGGTTCTCATGAGGACCTGTGTCAGACTGTAGGCTAGAGTGAGGTCAAAAGTCAGACTGTAGCTACAGTAAGACCAAGTCTTAACTGTAGGCTCTAGTGAGGACAGTGTCAGACTTAGGCTACATGAGGACCAAATTCAGACTGTAGGCTACCTAGAACAGAGTCAGACTGAGGCTCTAGTGAGGACTCAGTGTAATACTGTAGGCTCAGTCGTAACGAACCAGTGTCAGACTGAGATCTACAGTGGGGAAACAGTGTCAGACTGTAGGCTACAGTAAGAAAGACTCAGATGTAATGTCTAGTGAGACAGGTCAGACTTAGGCTAAGTGAGGACCAGTATCAGACTGTAGGTCTACAGTTTGATACAAAAGTCAGACTTAGGCTACAGTAAGACCAGAGTCAGACTAGTCTAGTAGGACCAGTCAATTAGCTATGCAGTGACTACAGAGTCAGACTGTAGTACTAGTGAGGACCAAATTCAATTGTAGGCTACAGTAAGAACCAGAGTCTGACTTAGGCTCTAGTGAGGACCAGTGTCAGACTAGGCTACAGTAGGCCAAAGTCATGACTGTAGATCTAGTAGGACCAAGTCAGACTGTAGTACTAGTGAGGCCAGTGTCAGACTGTAGGCTACAGTGGGACCAAGGTCATTGACTGTAGGCTACAGTAAGAACCAGGTCACACTGTAGCCTCTAGTCAGGCCAGTTAAGGTTCATTATCGTTGAAAGGACTCTAGCTTGTCCTAAATACTAATGTCGACAGTGTCCTCTTGACCCGAATTCCTTTCCTGGTTGATGCTGCATGGCCTGATTATTGCAGAGGCAAATCACTGCGCTCAGGTGGCGGGTCCTTCATGGCTAATGACCTGGTTTGGGAGCTGGCGGGTGGATCTTGACCATTTATCCCTAGTGCTGAATTGCTCCGGTAATGTAATAGTTCGTTTGGCTAGCTAAAGGACCAGATCTACCTTCGGTTCTCTGTGGTCACAGGAAAAATCCCTTTGTTCTTCAATTTCTAGTCTTACCGTTTCAACTCCGTCTATACGGAACTCGTATATTGTTAAGGGCTACTTTGCTTAAGAAAAGCAGTTTTGTACAGAGGTCAATACCAACAACAGACTAGCCTCATAAGAAGTCTACAATTACTCAAGGCCTTAGTTAGCCGCTAACTAGGTCATTTGCTTAGTCCATACTGCTCAATCTGATCTGTCAGGATGTTATACTGTCACATTCTGACGTGGTCCACTGGCATTTAAGATCTAAGTGTTTCTCTTCCAGCTTCCCCTAGGCCTGTGGAGCCAGAGTCAGGTGAGGCACTTGATGTTCCACAGCTAACTGAGCTCAGCAGAAACGGATGCTTTGGGCCAGAAGGGCCCTGACAAGGGTCTGCTGAGCCAACCTCCTTGGGTCTATTCCGGAGGTGAGACCCGGCTTCACCTGCTAATGAAAAGCCCAGGCATCCTTGGCATGTAGCTGGCCCAGTTCAGGCGAAACAGACAGGATCTGACTGAAATCCCGAAGGTAGGAAAGCATGACAAGAACAGAAAGAACACAGTCTACCAGGGGCGGTGTCTGGTTTCTCTGACATTCAGCTCTGACCTGGCCCCAACTCAGAGTTGGACAGTACCACAGGCTGGCCTAATAGCGGGGCCCACTACTGTACAGCGACTGTAGCTCTTAGCCAGTGTCGTAGCCTAGAATTTCTAGTAGACGAGTCACTGTATTAGTACAGATCTACTCTGGTCTATGAAGCTTCAGACTCTGGTCGTAGGACTCATTTGTATGATTCAGCTATCGGTCCTAGTAGACAAGTTTGGGCTGTGGACCGTGCGGTTTTCCTTTTCCTAGGCAGGATGTCTCCAGGGTGAACAAGTGCTGTAGTGACTGGCCAAGAAGGTCAATCTGGGCCTTGATCAGACTCTGTGTCCGAATTCCCTTCTCCAATTGACTACGATTGTCAATCGTTCAACGGACATAGATTAGCTTATCTAGTGAGGCAGTTATGTAGCTAAGAAAGCAATTTTCGGACATCCTACTACGAGCTCCATAGACTGTATAATAGTACTACGGTCCATAGTAGCCAGCTAACCAGTTTGACTTAGTCCATACTGTCATTTGACTTCGAGTATCTGCATGACTCGAGGACTTCGCTGGCATGAATTCTAAGGTGCTTCGTGTCCAGAATTTTCTGGGTAAGTTCAGGTAGGCTACATTTGACCAGAGCTCACTAAGCTCAGTAACGGTTTAGGCTAGAGCAGAACAGGTCTGAGACTACGTCTGACGGTCTACTGAGGTGAACCTGTCCTCCTGCTAGAGTGAGCCGGTCTATGGTACAGTTGCTGTCAGCAGCTGTAACTCAGGGCTACAGTCGACTGTAATCTCAAGAAGTCGGACTGCTAGCTACAGTGAAACGAAATCACTGAGGCTGAGTACTGCTTGTCTCTAATTTCAGTCGCTGACATGGTCTCACTACAGAGATTGGTAAGGTAGCTAGTAGGCCGTCAGCTTGTAAGTAGGCTTACCTGGACTATTGAAGGACCAAATCAATCTGTAACTAAGTGTACAAGTTTATCTGCAGAGTTGATTAATCTTGTTAGGTCTATGAACAGGTCACACTGTCTACAGAGATCCTTTCGTCTTTACATCACCTATCACTTAAGCTAGTTGACTTGTCACTAGAAGCAATTCTGACTTTTTTCTTATCTTATGAGACCGTACAATTACTGTGGCCAGTAAGCTATTTGTACTCGTAAGCAATCGTTGCTTCTGAGCCAAGTCTACAAAGTGTTTGTCAATAGTCTGAGGTGAGGGACATAGTCACTGGAATACTTATTTAGACACAGTACTGACTTAGCAAGTAATCAGTTATAAATCAAGTTGGCTCTGTACTTGGCTAAGAGTCACCTGCATCAGGAACGGAGTCTCTGTTCAGAGTGGACAGTCTAGACTAGGTCCTAGCAAACATGATGCTGTCTCTCTGGCCAAATCTGATCTACGTCCACTGCGACCGACTGCCTAACAGTGGACAAAGTCACTACTGAGACACAGTCACTGAACCAGAGCCACTCACTAGAAGAGCCTGAGCAGCAGTTGAACCAAAGACCGATAAAATAGTCCACCTTTTAAATAGCTGTGGTACGTTTTAAAAATCAACTCATGCCAAGTTCAAATTAAGGGGGAAACTTAGAATTACCCAAGTAGTCTGGTATAGAGAGGCATTTGCCTCAGGGACGAAATTTAAATGAGCAGCAAAACCAAATCTCAGTAACCAAAGTGTTGAAAAAAAAGTTTTATCATTGAAGTAGAGTTGATTTACAATGTTGTGTTAATTTCTGCTGTAAAGCAAAGGGACGAACATCTACATATACATACCTATCTCTCTACCTATCTATCTATCTATCTATCTATCTATCTATCTATCTATCTATCTAACTGTCCATGTAGATAGATACATTCTTTTTCATATTCTTTTCCATTATGGTTTATCCCAGCACACTGAACATAGTTCCCTGTGCTGTCCAGTAAGTCCTCATTGTTTATCTGCCCTGTATATGCAATAGTTTGCCTCTGCTAATCCCAAATTCCCTAAATCCATAGTGTTTTGGATCCATCAAAATTAGTCTGGAGGGTGGGATGGGAGGGATATCCATATGACCAGCCTGGGAACATACATATCTGTACACGACAAAACTCTGTAAATTAAAAAGAAAAAAAAAGCTTGAAACATATATATCAAAGTTGGGCCTCCCTGGTAGCTCAGTGGTGAAGAGGTCACCTGCCAATGCAGGAGACACGGGTTCAGTCCCTGATCCAGGAAGATCCCACAGGCTGCGGAGCAACTAAGCCCGTGAGCCACAACTATGGAGCCTGTGCTCTAGAGCCTCAGAGCCGCAAATGCTGAGCCCACGTGCTGCAACTGCAGCCCACGTGCCCTAGAGCCCAAGTTCCACAACAAGAGAAGTCACCACAACAAGAAGCCTACTCAGCTCAACTAGACAGTAGCCCTCACTCCCGCAACTAGAGAAGAGCCTGCAGCAGCAGTGAAAACCCAGAACAGCCGAAAGCAAAAGTAAATCAACAAACCTTTTTAAAAATGGTTCTGTCATACGATTTTAAAAAACAATCAAACTCGATGCCAAGTATCAAACTGTCAAAAATTATAAAACCAGAGGATTAGTGATAATGCCGGCCAAAACATAACGGAGCACGAGGTAAAAGGAAAAGCTGGCAAGACATTTTATGGAAAGACCTCTCTATGGGAGATGGCCAAGGCAGTGCTCAGAGAACGTATAGCCCTGATAGGTTGCATCAGTACAAAACAGCAACGATGAATTCCTGCCTAAAGAACCTAGGGAGGGAACAAGGAGCAAGTCAAACAAGCTTAGGAAAGGAGCAATACAACTTGGAGCAAGAACAGCAACAACAACAACAACAACACACCACAAAGATGGAGCTTGATTTAAACCTTAAGAGACATTCAACGGTGAGGAGAGGATACTGCAGCGTTCTCTGTCTTGCTTGAGTGTATCTTTCCAACGGCTTCCCTGGTGGCTCAGTGGTGAAGAATCCTCCTGCCAGAGCAAGAGACATAGAAGATGCGGGTTTGATCCCCGGGTCAGGAAGATTCCCTGGAGAAGGAAATGGGAACCCACCCCAGGATTCTTGCCGGGAACGTTCCACAGACGGGGGATCCAGGCAGGCTACAGTCCATGGGGCCACAAAAGAGTCAGACACCTCTTAGCGACTATTAAAGAACAATTAACATAACTTTCCCAACAAAAGTGCCAGTTCGATTAAATCTGGTTAAAAACAGGAAACCCACAAGAGTGCCCTGGTTGAAATTCTAGTTTAAAATAGTTCTAATAATGAACGAAGAAAACGAAGTAAAAAAGCAGAGATATGGGAGCAGTAGAAATAAAAATGCTACTTTAGCCAATGACATGTTTGTACATCCATGAAAATCAAACCCCCCAGTACAACGGTTAATGAGTGAGCTTTGCAAAGGTATAGGATAGAATACACTTGTGAGCTGTGAGACTCTGCCATCAGCTGTAAAACAATTCCGGTTGTTTTCCTCCCACTCACTCGGAGACATGCCAGAAGTCCAGCAGAACCCGTGCACGGAGTTCTCCGGTGTGTCGGAACATGAAAAGCTCTGAAAGAATCAATTGAGTTTCTACATCCCAGCGCCGCCCAGCCAGGAAGAAGAAAGGCTAATTACCATAGTGGCGATATTATTGAACACCGAGGTACTGGGAAGGCAAGAAATGACCTTTACAGAGCATTTTCTGAGTGCCAGACACTACTAGGTACTTTCATTCTTTTAAAAACCTTGTGAGATGGTTTGTTACTAGCTGCTTTATACACTGGTGGAATTAGAGGGTCAGGTTTAACGACCTTTTCAAAGGTCATACAATCAATAAGCAGGAGTCTTGGGATTCAAATCCAGATTTGCCTCACGCCAAATCCTATTTCTTTTCTAGCACAGTCTTCCCACTAATTCGGAAGTATTTTACTTTGGGACATTTGGATTGGTATCTTTATCATTCTTGAAGCAATTCGGATGCTGCCTTTCCAACGTTGCTTCCGTCTCTGTTTGCTCTCCAGTACTTTTGAAGCTCCAAGTTACTCACTTTAACCACATTTTCCCATTTTAACTTCATGCTTTTACTGTGTAGCATGGTATGTAATTCATGAAGCCACACTTTTTGTTTAATAAATGTTTACTTAGGTCTAGACGGCTATTAAAGAAAACCACTGGCAGCATATACTGACACATATATGTGGAATCTGGTAGGAGGGTAATGAGAACACACGCAGTGAAGCGATGGAGCAAGAGACATGGAGAATAGACATATGGACATTGTGGGAATGCAGTGGAGGCGAAGGAAGTAGCATGAAAACCTGTACTATCATATGTGAAAAGGTACCTATGGTCATTGCGCTGTGAGAAAATTTCATCCTGCAGGGGCGCTGTGCGACAGCCTGGAGGGTGGGACGCGGGGATATACATCTGACTAATCTGGGATCATACGATGCGGAAACAACAAAAATCCGTAAAAGTAAAAGTCCAATAAAAATTAAAAATTTTACAGTCTGATGCTGGTCCTCATGTAGCCTAGAGTCAGACTTTGATCCTCACTAGAATTTACACTCTGATGCTGGTCCTCACTGTAGCCTACAGTCTGACTTTGGTCCTCACTAGAATTTACAGTCTCACTCTGGGTCCGCACTAGAGCCTATAGTCGTATTCTGGTTCTTTCTGTAGCCTAGAGTCTGACTTTGGTCTTCAATAGAACTTACAGTCTGACTCTGGTCCTCACTGTAGCTTACAGTCTGACACTTCTCCTCACTAGAGCCTACAGTCTGACTCTTCCTCACTAGAATTTACAGTTTGAATCTGATCCTCACTGAGGCCTACATTCTGACACTGGTCCTCACAAGAGCCTACAGTGTGACTCTGGTTCTTACCCTAGACTACAGTCTTACTCTGTTCCTCACTAGAGCCTTCAGTGTGACCCTTGTTTTTCCGTAGCCTAGAGTATGACACTGGTCCTCACTAGAGACCACAGACTGACTGTGGTCCTCACTGTAGCCTACAGTCTGACTCAGGTCCTCACTAGAACCTAGAGTCTGACTCTGGTTCTGACGGTATCCTACAGTGTGATTTTGGTCCTTGTTGAAGCATGCAGTCTGACACTGGTTCTCACTAGAGCCTACAGTCAGACTCTGGTCCTCACTGTAGCCTACAGTCTGACCCTGGTCCTCACTAGAACCTAGAGTCTGACTTTGGTCCTCAGTAGAGCTTACAGTCTGACACTGGTCGTCACTGTAGCCTACAGTCTGATTTTGGTCCTCACTGTAGCCTACAGTGTGACTCTGGTTCTTACTGTAGACTAAAGTCTGACTCTGGTCCTCAATGGAGCCTAGAGGAAAACTCTGGTTCTGACTGTATCCTACAGTCTGATTTAGGTCATCCTTGTAGCCTGCGTTGTGGCCCTGGTCCTCACAGATCCTACAGTCTGACTGGGTTCTTCATAGCCTACAGTATGACACTGGTCCTCACCAAAGACTACATTCTGAGTCTCATCCAGAAGATCCTACAGACTGACTCTGGTTTTAAGAGAGCCTTCAGTCTGACACTTATGCTCACTAGAGCCTACAGTCTGACTCTGGTTGTTACTGTAGCCTACAGTCTGACGTTGGACCTCATTGGAGCATACAGTCTGACACTGTTCCTCACTAGAGCCTACAGTCTGACACTGGTTCTTACCTTAGCCTAGAGTCTGAAACTAGTCCTCACTAGACCCTACAGTATGACTCTGGTTCTTACTGTAGCCTAGAGTCTGATTTTGGTCCTCATTTTGCCCTACAGTCTGAACTTGGTCCTCACTAGATCCTAAAGTATGACTCTGGTTCTTACTGTAGCCTACAGTCTGACACTGGTCCTCACTAGAGACTAGAGTTTGACAATGGTTCGTAACGTAGCTTACTGTACGCACCTAGTCCTCACTAGTCTCTACAGTCTGTCTCTGGTTCTCAGTGTATCCTAGAGTCTGAATCTGGTCCTGACTGTAGCCTAAAGTCTGACACTAGTCCTCAATAGAACCTAGAGTCTTACTCTGGTTCTGACTGTATCCTACAGTGTGATTTTGGTCCTCATTTTAACCTACAGTCTGACCCTTGTCCTCACAGATCCTACAGTCTGACTCATGTCTTCAATAGAGCTTACAGTCTGATTCTGGTTCTCACCAGATCCTACAGGTTTAATCTGGTTCTTACGGTAGCCTACAGTCGTATTATGGTCCTCACAGTAGCCTAGAGTCTGACCCTGATCCTCACTAGATCCTACAATGTGATTGTGGTTATTACTCTAGCCTAGAGTCTGACACTGGTCTTCACATGGGCCTACAGTCTGACTCTGGTTCTTACTGCAGCCAACAGTCTGACTTTGGACCTCACTAGTATTTACAGTCTGACTCTGGTCCTCACTGTAGCCTAAAGTCTGACACTAGTCCTCACTAGATCCAATAGTCTGACGCTGGTTCTTACTGTAGACTACAGTGGATTTGGTATTCACTGTAGCCTACAGTCTGACACTGGTCCTCACTTGAGTCGACAGTCTGACTCTGGTCTGTACTGTAGCCTACACTCTGACATTGGTCTTCACTGTAGCCTACAGTCTGACACTGGACCTCACTAGAGCTTACGGTCTGACTCTGCTTGTTACTGTTTCCTCAGGTCAGACTTTGGTCCTCACTCTAGCCTACAGTCTGACATTGGTCCTCACTAGAGACTTCTGTATGACTTTGGTCTTTCTGAAACCTACAGTCTGACGTTGGTCCTCATTGAAGCATACATTCTGACATTGGCCCTCACTATAGCCTACTGTACGACTCTGGTTCTTACTATAGCCTTCTGTCTAACACTGGTCCTCACTAGAGCCTGCAGTCTGAATCTCGTATGTACTGTAGTCTACAGTCTGACACTGGTCCTCACTAGAGCCTATATTCTGACTCTCATCCTCACCAGAGCCTACCGTCTGACTCTGTACTTACTGTAGCCTACAGTCTGACTTTGGTACTCTTTGTACCCTACAGTCTGACCCTTGTCCTCACTAAATCCTACACAGTCTGACTAGGGTTTTGTCAGTCCAGTGAGGGCCAAAGACAGACTTTAACCTACAGAAAGATCCCTAGTGAGACTGTAGCCTCTAGTGAGGACTTTTCTCAGACTGTAGAGTACAGTGGGGACCAGAGTCAGACTGTAGATATAGCAAGAACCAGAGTCAGACTGTTAACTCTAGTGAGGACCAGTGTCAGATAATAGGGTACAGTGAGGACCAAAGTCAGACTTTAGGCTAAAGTAAGAATGAGAGTTAGACTGTAGGCTCTAGTGAGGAACAGTGTCAGTCTGTAAAATACAGTGAGGACCAAAGTCAGACTGTAGGCCACAGAAAGAAACAGAGTCAGACTGTAGGTGCTAGCTAGGATCAGTGTCAGACTCTGGGCTCCAGTGAGGTCCAGTGTCAGATGTAGGCTACAGTGAAGACAATCGTCAGACTGTAGGCTACAGTAAGGAACAAAATAGGACTGTAGAATACACTAGGAAACAGAGTCAGACTGAAGGCTCTAGTGAATACCAGTGTCAGGCTGTAGGCTACAGTGAGGAATAAATTACGACTCTGAAGGTATCAACCTTCCGAACCAGAGCCAGACTCTAAGCTGTAGTGAGGACCAGTGTCAGACTGTAGGCTACAGTGAGAACCTAAATCAGGCTGTAAGCTACACTGAGGACAATATTCAGACTGTAGTCTACAGTAAGAACCAGACTGAGACTCTAGGCTCTATTATGGACCAGTGTGAATCTGTAGTCTACACTGAGGACCAAATTCAGACTGTAGGCCAAGTAAGAACCCGTCTCAGGCTGTAGGCTCTAGCTAGGACCAGTGTCAGACTGTAGGCTCTTGTGAGGAACAATGTCAGTCTGTAGGCTTCAGTGAGGACATAGTCAATAGGCTACAGTAAGAACCAGATTAAGACTGAAGGCTCTAGTGAGGACCACTCTCAGACTGTAGGCTAGAGTGGGACCAAAGTCAGACTATAGGCTGCACTAAGAACCAGAGTCAGACTGTAGGCTCTAGTTAGGACCAGTGTCAAACTGTAGGCTCTTGTGTGGACCATTGTCATACTGTAGGCTTAAGTGAGGATAGAGTCATACAGTAGGCTACAGTAAGAACCAGATTAAGACTGTAGGCGCTAGCGAGGACCAGTGTCACACTGTAGGTTCTTGTGAGGACCAGTGTCAGACTGTAGGCTACATGGAAGACAGAAGTCAGACTGAAGGCTACAGGAAGAACCAGTGTCAGACTGTAGGCTCTAGGGAAGCCCAGTGTCAGGCTGTAGTCTACAGTAAGGAACAAAATATGACTGTAGAATACACAAAGAAACACAGTCAGACTGAAGGCTCTAGTGAATTTCAGTGTCATCTTGTAGGCTACATTGAGGGACAAATGACGACTCTAGGATACCTTCAGAACCAGAGCCAGACTGTAGAGGACCAGTGTCAGACAGTAGGCTACAGTGAGGACCAAATTCAGACTGTAAACTATAGTAAGAATCAGAGTTAGACTGTCGGCTCTAGTTAGGAACAGTGTCAGTCTGTAAGCTACAGTGAGGACCAAAGTCAGATGTAGGTTCCTGTAAGAACACGACTCAGACTTGTAGGCTCTAGTGAGGACCACTGCAGAGGGTACCCACCTGAGAATCTTTATCTTCCCATTTAAAGTGGAGACATCACCAAAGTGTATCTGCGCCAGATTAGAAGGGTGAGTTTAGAAAATCCCTCAGAAAAGGCCTTAATTTCCCTGGGAGATGATAGGAGCACCTACCTTATTGGTTCTTGTGAGAACTGATTGAGAGAAAAAGCTTTTCGGAGAGTGCCTGGTTATAGTAAAGTACCCAACAGACGACAGACCGATGATATTCATTAGGCAGACAGAATCGTAATGCTACTATATTTCTTAAGTGACAATACTCCCCTGTGTGAGAGAGAGAGTTCAAAATGCAATATCTACATTTACTGAGAGAACCGAGAAAGGAGATGGTTTGCCCGACTGAGACAGAGTCAAAGTGGAACTCGTATTAGAACCCAATTCCCCTGGCTCCCAGTTTGGAGCACTTTCTATCACAATACTGTCACCAAAACGCGGTGTTCTTTATAATGGATGACATAGAGTTCAGGTGGCGTGGATAAACATTTTGTGCTTAATAGGCGCCTTTTCATTGTTATTCATCGGGAAATACACTAAAATACCAGAGCTACCATATATTGATAACATTGCTTAGGCTCATGGTAATTTTAAAATGCAAGTCAAAGTCTAAACCATTGCGGAAACACATATTAAGTAACTGCATGAGTGGTGCTTGAACGTGAAATGATGTGAAATATTATGTAAACCATTCTTCGTTGGGGAAATAGAACATGAAGTATTTTGTCCGAGCGATGGAGGTCTGCTGTACAGCAAGCTGCTGGGAGTTAGCGACATCATTTTGAACTCCGAGTTGTGAGGGTATAGAGGTTGGTGACTAGGCAACCACCAACCCCTAACTCTCTTCAGCCTGCCTCCCCAGCCCCCACCCCACGTCGCCTGCATCACTCCTCTGGCCAAGCCCTCCATTGTCCCTGGGCAATGTATGCCCTCACTGGTGCCCCCCTGACCTTACTGAGCTTGATTTCTTGGAAAAGTCACTATCCTTTAGCTTCTCCCGGGCCAGAAAGTCTATACCCAAAGGCTAATGTTGTCCACTCCTGGGCAGGAGTCATTTCGTATCTCACCACTTTCCAGTCCTGGCCTTGTTGTCCAGTTGGGCTGTAGAGATCCACCTGGCACGTGCCCCTGCGGCTGTGCAGCCAGTCAATTTCCTCAGACATCTGGAAAGAGAAATACAGTCAATCTGAAAGTCTAACGTGATTTCAAGAAATGGAATCGGTCGATTAAGAATCCCTGGGTGGCTTCTGGAAACTCATCTCTGCGTTTAGTACGAACTAAGCTTAGGCTAGGAACTGGGGAGGGTAAGCCATGCGGGACGGACACACTGAAATGCTTGGACCTGAAGATCAAGATCGCTATCTGTCAGCCCAACCCACAGTCTTCCTTAACTTCGATTCCCCACCCCAACTCGTTGAAACCATGCGAGTGTCATACTCACTTGGGAAAATGCCCGTGAGGGAGAATGACAGGCTGGGAAACATGTTTGAAAGGGGGTCTAGGGACTGTGGGCTACTCAAGCCCACCTCATCCCCTTTAACTGAGTTTTAGCTAAACCGAGGCTAACCCATGTCTTTCTCATTACATTCAAGTGAAATGAAGTTAAGCGCTATAATACTTACCACATAGGGCCACTGGAGAAGCCTAAGATCAATACTAGTAAAGTGAATATAGATTTCAACATACAGAACACGTTTCTGAATACTGATCCCACTCAGTCTAATAGCTATAGCTAAGAGACAAATGTCTGTGGCAAGAGCAGACCCTGATCCCGTAGGACAGAGTTTGGCTTTACTCTGGAAAGGAAGAGTCTCTGCCAACTTCCTTCAAACCCTTTGCCACCTCCCACCCCTTCTCTCCTCCTCTTTCCTTCAGCCCTTCCTCCTTCCTCCCCACTCTTTCTCCTTCCCCATCCTCCCTCCCTCCCTCTCTCCTTCCCTCTGCCTGTCTCAGCATCTTAATAACTATTTTCTGATGGCTAGCCTGTCACAGGATAAGACTACATTTCAATAGTCTGCCATTTCCCCCCAGCGCCTCCATTTCATTCCCCTAAGTTCTCAGGCTCTCCTTCAAAATGGGAGGAGGCATAGAGATGCCTCATGTGATCTGGATATAGCTAAGTCCAAATCCTTAACAAAACCATAAAAGAAAGACAAGTTTTGAGTTCATTACCTCGATAATGAAGTTCTTTTAGACTGAAGCTGAAAATGTGCCACCTAGAAGGTAGGTGTGTCCCTTGAGATGGAAGTGGGCAGTGCCGAGTTCTTGGGCACGTGCAGCTGGCTGCCAGCCCTGTCAGCTGTTGGATGAGACTGAGGGAGCCAGGCTCTGCCTGGCTGCTTTTGACCCCTGGCCGTATGTCATCAGGCTTTGTTGAGTCATACTGCCTGAAACCGTAGCAACCCAGCAGAGGCGGGGCAGGCTGGCAAACTCAGTAGCCCTTCAGATCAAAAGCATATCAGGCTTTCCACTGTACATCACATTTTCTAATATTCTGTCTAGAAGGGTACACGTGCTTTTTTTTTTTTTTTAACATTTTGTCCAGCTCACCGGTCCTTAAGGCCTCCCTTCTTGTTCCTCTTCGGGCTAGACTTCCAGAACCACCTAGTTATATTAGTCACCAGCTTGGTGAGTCTGCATTATGTGGCGAGAGATCTTTAGGTTTATGTGGAAAGAGAGGAATATTAGAAACCTTTCTAGGTATCCTGAACAAAAATATGAAAGTAGAAAATCTGAGGCGATCTTAGCCATGTTTGTAGTTTCACCTCAGCGTTAAGACATCTCAGCAGCTGGTGAAACCAAAGTCAGACCATGTCCCTACATTTGTGGAATCAGAGTAGGCTATTCTGTAGGAACTTGGAATGGCTTTTTCTTTTAAATTGGGATGCCGTGATGACCCTTCCAGTTTGACTCGAGATGTTGCTGCTTTCCCCAACCCTCGGTGCTCTCCTAAAGACTTGACCGCCACTTAGTACCAGAACGTGTACTTCATGACATCCCTGTTTCTCTAAAGAACAGTAGCCGCACACTCAGGGCTTTCGCCTTAGGATTCTAGTGTCTAGTTGGTCCAGCAGGCTGGCTCTTTTATTATTATTATTATTTTCATTTTAGTTTTTTTCTTTCATTTTATTGTAATTTTTGCTTTACAGAGCTTTGCTCTTTACCGATGTGTATGTTCCCGGATTAGTCATATGTCTATTCCTGGCCCCTCACTCCTCCACCGCCCTCTCAGTCCTCCCTCCCAGCCCTCCAGGCCATCTCACAGCGCCTCTCAGGATCCCTAGTCCCACAGCGCAATGAGCATGGCTATCTTTTCACATGTGATACTATGGGCTTCCATGATACTCCTCTATGCCTCCCACCCACTATTCATTCCCCGCAGTGTCCATATGTCTGTTCTCCATATGTCTGTGTTTGTTTTAATATGTGAAGATATATAATGTGACAGGTAGTCCGTACTCACATACCTCTACAGCCTACAGGGAAACAAACTCCCATGAGTATAAGCCAGTAGAACAAGTTAATCAGAGAAAGAAAAAAAATATAAATTCATCAAATATCATACAAAATAAGGTTCAAGGTTTTAAAGCTTTAAAACGGGAGAAGGAATAAAGAGAAAAGCAAAAATAAACACGGGAAACCAATCAATACGTAAGGTATTCAGATATTGAATACAGACATACAAGAATAATACACAGGCAACTGAACAGCACGTGGTTGTCTTGTTTTTTATTTTTTTAATTTTTATTGGATTTTTTACTTTTACGGATTTTTGTTGTTTCCGCATACGTATGATCCCAGATTAGTCAGATGTATATCCCCCGCGTCCCACCCCTCCAGGCCGTCGCACAGCGCCCCTGCAGGATGAAATTTTCTCACAGCGCAATGACCATAGGTACCTTTTTCACAGATGATAGTACAGGTTTTCATGCTACTTCCGTTACGCCTCCCACCCACTGTGCATTCCCCACAATGTCCATATGTCAGTTCTCCATGTCTCTTGCTCCAACGCTTCACTGCGTGTGTTCTCATTACCCTCCTACTAGATTCCACATATATGTGTCAGTCTATGGTGCCAGTGGTTTTCTTTAATAGCCGTCTAGACCTAAGTAAACATTTATTAAAAAAACTGTGGCTTCATGAATTACATACCGTGCTACACAGTAAAAGCATGAAGTTAAAATGGGAAAATGGATAAAGTGAGTAACTTGGAGCTCCAAAAGTACTGGAGAGCAAACAGAGACGGAAGCAACGTTTGAAAGGCAGCATCCGAATTGCTTCAAGAATGATAAAAGATACCAATCCAAATGTCCCAAAGTAAAATACTTCCGAATTAGTGGGAAGACTGTGGTAGAAAAGAAATAGGATTTGGCGTGAGGCAAATCTGGATTTGAATCCCAAGACTCCTGCTTATTGATTGTATGACCTTTGAAAAGGTCGTTAAACCTGACCCTCTAATTCCACCAGTGTATAAAGCAGCTAGTAACAAACCATCTCACAAGGTTTTTAAAAGAATGAAAGTACCTAGTAGTGTCTGGCACTCAGAAAAAGCTCTGTAATGGTCATTTCTTGCCTTCCCAGTACCTCGGTGTTCAATAATATCGCCACTATGGTAATTAGCCTTTCTTCTTCCTGGCTGGGCGGCGCTGGGATGTAGAAACTCAATTGATTCTTTCAGAGCTTTTCATGTTCCGACACCACGGAGACCTCCGTGCAGGGGTTCTGCTGGACTTCTGGCATGTCTCCGAGTGAGTGGGGAGGAAAACAACCGGAATTGATTCACAGCTGATGGCAGAGTCTCACAGCTCACAAGTGTATTCTATCCTATACCTTTGCAAAGCTCACTCATTAACCGTTGTACTGGGGGGTTTGATTTTCATGGATGTACAAACATGTCATTGGCTAAAGTAGCATTTTTATTTCTACTGCTCCCATATCTCTGCTTTTTTACTTCGTTTTCTTCGTTCATTATTAGAACTATTTTAAACTAGAATTTCAACCAGGGCACTCTTGTGGGTTTCCTGTTTTTAACCAGATTTAATCGAACTGGCACTTTTGTTGGTAAAGTTATGTTAATTGTTCTTATTTAGTTGCTAAGAGGTGTCTGACTCTTTTGTGGCCCCATGGACTGTAGCCTGCCTGGATCCCACGTCTGTGGAATGTTCCCGGCAAGGATGCTGGGGTGGGTTCGCATTTCCTTCTCCAGGGAATCTTCCTGACCCGGGATCAAACCCGCATCTTCTATGTCTCTTGCTCTGGCAGGAGGATTCTTCACCACTGAGCCACCAGGGAAGCCGTTGGAAAGATACACTCAAGCAAGACAGAGAACGCTGCAGTATCCCTCTCCTCACCGTTGAATGTCTCTTAAGGTTTAAATCAAGCTCCATCTTTCTGGTGTGTTGTTGTTGTTGTTGTTGCTTCTTGCTCCAAATTGTATTGCTCCTTTCCTAAGCTTGTTTGACTTGCTCCTTGTTCCCTCCCTAGGTTCTTTAGGCAGGAATTCATCGTTGCTGTTTTGTACTGATGCAACCTATCAGGGCTATACGTTCTCTGAGCACTGCCTTGGCCATCTCCCATAGAGAGGTCTTTCCATAAAATGTCTTGCCAGGTTTTCCTTTTACCTCGTGCTCCATTATGTTTAGTCCCGGCATTATCACTAATCCTCTGGTATTATCATTTTTGACAGTTTGATACTTGGCATCGAGTTTGATTGTTTCTTAAAATCGTATGACAGAACCATTTTTAAAAAGGTTTGTTGATTTACTTTTGCTTTCGACTGTTCTGGTTATCACTGCTGCTGCAGGCTCTTCTCTAGTTGCGGGGAGTGAGGGCTACTGTCTAGTTGAGCTGAGCAGGCTTCTTGTTGTGGTGACTTCTCTTGTTGTGGAACTTGGGCTCTAGGGCACGTGGGCTTCAGCAGTTGCAGCACGTGGGCTCAGCATTTGCGGCTCCAAGGCTCTAGAGCACAGGCTCCATAGTTGTGGCTCACGGGCTTAGTTGCTCCGCAGCCTGTGGGATCTTCCTGGATCAGGGACTGAACCCGTGTCTCCTGCATTGGCAGGTGACCTCTTCACCACTGAGCTACCAGGGAGGCGCAACTTGGATATATATGTTTCAAGCTTTTATTTTACTTTTAAATTTACAGAGTTTTGTCGTACAGATATGTATGTTCCCAGGCTGGTCATATGCATATCCCTCCCATCCCACCCCTCCAGACCAATTTTGATGGATCCAAAACACTATGGATTTAGGGAATTTGGGATTAGCAGAGGCAAACTATTGCATATACGGGGCAGATAAACAATGAAGACTTACTGGACAGCACAGGGAACTATGTTCAGTGTTCTGTGATAAACCATAATGGAAAAGAATATGAAAAAGAATGTATCTATCTACATGGACAGATAGATAGATAGATAGATAGATAGGTATGTATATGTAGACTTTCGTCCCTTTGCTTTACAGCAGAAATTAACACAACATTGTAAATCAACTCTACTTCAATGATAAAACTTTTTTTCAACACTTTGGTTACTGAGATTTGGTTTTGCTGCTCATTTAAATTTCGTCCCTGAGGCAAATGCCTCTCTTTACCTCGCCTCAGTCTAGGCCTGGCCCTTGTGGTAACCTCTTCACACAACTCTCTGTGAGTTGGGGCCAGATGTCCAGAAAGACTGAAATTGTATGACTTTGGTCTTTCTGAAACCTACAGTCTGACGTTGGTCCTCATTGAGCATAATTCTGACACTGGCCCTCACAAAGCCTACTGTACGACTCTGGTTCTTACTATAGCCTTCTGTCTAACACTGGTCCTCACTAGAGCCTGCAGTCTGAATCTCGTAGTACTGTAGTCTACAGTCTGACACTGGTCCTCACTAGAGCCTATATTCTGACTCTCATCCTCACCAGAGCCTACCGTCTGACTCTGTTTCACTGTAGCCTACAGTCTGACTTTGGTACTCTTTGTACCCTACAGTCTGACCCTTGTCCTCACTAAATCCTACAGTCTGACTAGGGTTTTGTCAGTCCAGTGAGGGCCAAAGACAGACTTTACCTACAGAAAGATCCCTAGTGAGACTGTAGCCTCTAGTGAGGACTTTTCTCAGACTGTAGAGTACAGTGGGGACCAGAGTCAGACTGTAGATATAGCAAGAACCAGAGTCAGACTGTTAACTCTAGTGAGGACCAGTGTCAGATAATAGGGTACAGTGGGACCAAAGTCAGACTTTAGCTAAAGTAAGAATGAGAGTTAGACTGTAGGCTCTAGTGAGGAAAGTGTCAGTCTGTAAAATACAGTGAGGACCAAGTCAGACTGTAGGCCACAGAAAGAAACAGAGTCAGACTGTAGGTGCTAGCTAGGATCAGTGTCAGACTCTGGGCCCCAGTGAGGCCCAGTGTCAGATGTAGGCTACAGTGAAGACAATCGTCAGACTGTAGGCTACAGTAAGGAACAAAATAGGACTGTAGAATACACTAGGAAACACAGTCAGACTGAAGGCTCTAGTGAATACCAGTGTCAGGCTGGGGGCTACAGTGAGGAATAAATTACGACTCTGAAGGTATCAACCTTCGAACCAGAGCCAGACTTAAGCTGTAGTGAGGACCAGTGTCAGACTGTAGGCTACAGTGAGAACCTAAATCAGGCTGTAAGCTACACTGAGGACAATATTCAGACTGTAGTCTACAGTAAGAACCAGACTGAGACTCTAGGCTCTATTATGGACCAGTGTGAATCTGTAGTCTACACTGAGGACCAAATTCAGACTGTAGGCCAAGTAAGAACCCGTCTCAGGCTGTAGGCTCTAGCTAGGACCAGTGTCAGACTGTAGGCTCTTGTGAGGAACAATGCCAGTCTGTAGGCTTCAGTGAGGACATAGTCAATAGGCTACAGTAAGAACCAGATTAAGACTGAAGGCTCTAGTGAGGACCACTCTCAGACTGTAGGCTAGAGTGGGACCAAAGTCAGACTATAGGCTGCACTAAGAACCAGAGTCAGACTGTAGGCTCTAGTTAGGACCAGTGTCAAACTGTAGGCTCTTGTGTGGACCATTGTCATACTGTAGGCTTAAGTGAGGATAGAGTCATACAGTAGGCTACAGTAAGAACCAGATTAAGACTGTAGGCCTAGCGAGGACCAGTGTCACACTGTAGGTTCTTGTGAGGACCAGTGTCAGACTGTAGGCTACATGGAAGACAGAAGTCAGACTGAAGGCTACAGGAAGAACCAGTGTCAGCTGTAGGCTCTAGGGAAGCCCAGTGTCAGGCTGTAGTCTACAGTAAGGAACAAAATATGACTGTAGAATACACAAGAAACACAGTCAGACTGAAGGCTCTAGTGAATTTCAGTGTCATTTGTAGGCTACATTGAGGGACAAATGACGACTCTAGGATACCTTCAGAACCAGAGCCAGACTGTAAGCTGTAGTGAGGACAAGTGTCAGACAGTAGGCTACAGTGAGGCCCAAAAATCAGACTGTAAACTATAGTAAGAATCAGAGTTAGACTGTCGGCTCTAGTTAGGAACAGGTCAGTCTGTAAGCTACAGTGAGGACCAAAGTCAGCCGTGAGGGGGAGCAGGGGGGTACCCACCTGAGAATCTTTATCTTCCCATTTAAAGTGGAGACATAAACAAGTGTATCTGCGCCAGATTAGAAGGGTGAGTTTAGAAAACCCCTCAAAAAAGGGCCCTTTAAATTTTCCCCGGGAGATGATAGCAGCACCTACCTTATTATTCTTGTGAGAACTGATTGAGAAAAAAAGCTTTTAGGAGAGTCCCCGGTTATAGTAAAGTACCCAACAGAGACAGACCGATGATATTCATTAGGCAGACAGAATCTTAATGCTACTATATTTCCTAAGTGACAATACCCCCCTGTGTGAGAGAGAGAGTTCAAAATGCAATATCTACCTTTACTGAGAGAACCGAAAAGGGGAGATGGCTTGCCCGACTGAGACAGAGTCAAAGTGGAACTCGTATTAGAACCCCCCTGGCTCCCAGTTTGGAGCACTTTCTGTCACAATACTGTCGCCAAAACGCGGTGTTCTTTATAATGGATGACATAGAGTTCAGGTGGCGGGGATAAACATTTTGTGCTTAATAGGCGCCTTTTCATTGTTATTCATCGGGAAATACACACTAAAATGCCAGAGCTACCATATATTGATAACATTGCTTAGGCTCATGGTAATTTTAAAATGCAAGTCAAAGTCTAAACCATTGCGGAAACACATATTAAGTAACTGCATGAGTGGTGCTTGAACGTGAAATGATGTGAAATATTATGTAAACCATTCTTTGTTGGGGAAATAGAACATGAAGTATTTTGCCCCCGGGAGGCCAGCTGTACAGCAAGCTGCTGGCAGCTAGCGACATCATTATGACCTCCGAGGTGTGAGGTAATGGGGGTGGTGACTAGGCAACCCCCAAACCCCTAACTCTCTTCAGCCTGCCTCCCCAGCCCCCACCCCACGTCGCCTGCATCACTCCTCTGGCCAAGCCCTCCATTGTCCCTGGGCAATGTATCCCCTCACTGGTGCCCCCAGACCTTACTGAGCTTGATTTCTTGGAAAGTCACTATCCTTTAGCTTATCCCGGGCCAGAAAGTCTATACCCAAAGGCTAATGTTGTCCACTCCTGGGCGGGAGTCATTTCGTATCTCACCACTTTCCAGTCCTGGCCTTGTTGTCCAGTTGGGCTGTAGAGATCCCCCTTTGCACTGCCCCTGCGGCTGTGCAGCCAGTCAATTTCCTCAGACATCGGGAAAAGAAAAATACAGTCAATCTGAAAGTCTAACGTGATTTCAAGAAATGGAATCGGTCGATTAAGAACCCCTGGGTGGCTTCTGGAAACTCATCTCTGCGTTTAGTACGAACTAAGCTTAGGCTAGGAACTGGGGAGGGTAAGCCATGGGGAAGGACACACTGAAATGCTTGGACCTGAAGATCAAGATCGCTATCTGTCAGCCCAACCCACAGTCTTCCTTAACTTCGTTTCCCCCACCCCAACTCGTTGAAAGCACAGTGTCATACTCACTTGGGAAAATGCCCGTGAGGAGAATGACAGGCTGGGAAACATGTTTGAAAGGGGTCTAGGGACTGTGGGCTACTCAAGCCCACCTCACCCCCTTTAACTGAGTTTTGCTAAACCGAGGCTAACCCATGTCTTTCTCATTACATTCAAGTGAAATGAAGTTAAGCGCTATAATACTTACCACATAGGCCACTGGAAAGCCTAAGATCAATACTAGTAAAGTGAATATAGATTTCAACATACAGAACAAGTTTCTGAATACTGAACCCACTCAGTCTAATAGCTATAGCTAAGAGACAAATGTCTGTGGCAAGAGCAGACCCTGATCCCATAGGACAGAGTTTGGCTTTACTCGGGAAAAGGGGAAGAGTCTCCCAACTTCCTTCATACCCTCTTCCACCTCCCTCCCCTTCTCTCCTCCTCTTTCCTTCAGCCCTTCCTCCCCTCTCTCCTCTACTCTCTCCCCCTCTTTTCCTCCTTTTCTTCTCTTCCCTTCTACCTTTCCTCCTTTCCCCCCTCTCTCCCCCTTCCCCCCCCCTCTTTCTCCTTCCCCCTCCTCCCCCCCCCCCTCCCTCCTTCCCTCTGCCTGTATCAGCATCTTAATAACTATTTTCTGATGGCTAGACTGTCACAGGATAAGACTCCATTTCAATAGTCTGCCATTTCCCCCCAGCGCCTCCATTTCTTTCCCCCTAAGTCTCAGGCTCTCCTTCAAAATGGGGGGGAGGCATAGAGATGCCTCTGTGATCTGGAAAATGCTAAGTCCAAATCCTTAACAAAACCGTAAAAGAAAGAAAAGTTTTGAGTTCATTACCTCGATAATGAAGTTCTTTTAGACTGAAGCTGAAAATGTGCCACCTAGAAGGTAGGTGTGTCCCTTGAGATGGAAGTGGGCAGTGCCGAGTTCTTGGGCACGTGCAGCTGGCTGCCAGCCCTGTCAGCTGTTGGATGAGATGGGGGAGCCAGGCTCTGCCTGGCTGCTTTTGACCCCTGGCCGTATGTCATCAGGCTTTGTTGAGTCATACTGCCTGAAACCGTACAACCCAGCAGAGGCGGGCAGGCTGGCAAACTCAGTAGCCCTTCAGATCAAAAGCATATCAGGCTTTCCACTGTACATCACATTTTCTAATATTCTGTCTAGAAGGGTACACGTGCTTTTTTTTCTTTTTTTTCATTTTGTCCAGCTCACCGGTCCTTAAGGCCTCACTTCTTGTTCCTCTTCGGGCTAGACTTCGAGAACCACCTAGTTATATTAGTCACCAGCTTGGTGGGAGTCTGCATTATGTGGCGAGAGATCTTTAGGTTTATGTGGAAAAGAGGAATATTAGAAACCTTTCTAGGTATCCTGAACAGGAATATGAAAGTAGAAAATTGAGGCGATCTTAGCCATGTTTGTAGTTTCACCTCAGCGTTAGACATCTCAGCAGCTGGTGAAACCAAAGTCAGACCATGTCCCTACATTTGTGGAATCAGAGTAGGCTATTCTGTAGGAACTTGGAATGGCTTTTGCTTTTAAATTGGGATGCCGTGATGACCCTTCCAGTTTGACTCGAGATGTTGCTGCTTTCCCCCAAACCCCCGGTGCTCTCCTAAAGACTTGACCGCCACTTAGTACCAGAATGTGTACTTCATGACATCCCTGTTTCTCTAAAGAACAGTAGCCGCACACTCAGGGCTTTCGCCTTAGGATTCTAGTGTCTAGTTGGTCCAGCAGGCTGGCTCTTTTTTTATTATTATATTATTATCATTTTAGATTTTTCTTTTATTTTATTGTAATTTTTGCTTTTACAGAGCTTTGCTCTTTACCGATGTGTATGTTCCCGGATTAGTCATATGTCTATTCCTGGCCCCTCACTCCTCCACCCCCTCTCAGTCCTCCTCCCAGCCCTCCAGGCCATCTCACAGCGCCCTCCAGGATCCCCTAGTCCCACAGCGCAATGAGCATGGCTATCTTTTCCCATGTGATCTATGGGCTTCCATGATACTCCCCCTATGCCTCCCACCCACTATTCATTCCCGCAGTGTCCATATGTCTGTTCTCCATGTCTGTGTTTGTTTTAATATGGAAAGATATATAATGTCACAGGTAATACCTACTCACATACCTCTACAGCCTATAGGGGAAAAAAACTCCCATGAGTATAAGCCAGTAGAACAAGTTAATCAGAGAAAGAAAAAATATAAATTCATCAAATATCATACAAAATAATGTTCAAGGTTTTAAAGCTTTAAAATGGGAGAAGGAATAAAGAAAAGGAAAAATAAACACGGAAACCAATCAAACGTAAGGTATTCAGATATTGAATACAGACATACAAGAATAATACACAGGAAACTGAACAGCAAGTGGTTGTCTGGTTTTTTTTTTTTTTTTTTTTTGGACTTTTTTCTTTTACGGATTTTTGTTGTTTCCGCATCGTATGATCCCAGATTAGTCAGATGTATATCCCCGCGTCCCACCCCCCCAGGCCGTCCCCAGCTCCCCGCAGGATGAAATTTTCTCACAGCGCAATGACCATAGGTACCTTTTTTACATATGATTGTACAGGTTTTTTCATTTCTACTTCCTTTACGCTCCCACCCACTGTGCATTCCCCCCAATGTCCATGTCTATTCTCCATGTCTCTTGCTCCATCGCTTCACTGTGTGTGTTCTCATTACCCTCCTACTAGATTCCACATATATGTGTTAGTATATGGTGCCAGTGGTTTTCTTTAATAGCCGTCCAGACCTAAGTAAACATTTATTAAACAAAAAGTGTAGCTTAAAGAATTACATACCGTGCTACACAGTAAAAGCATGAAGTTAAAAAAGGGAAAATGGGTTAAAGTGAGTAACTTGGGGCTCCAAAAGTACTGGAGAGCAAACAGAGACGGAAGCAACGTTTGAAAGACAGCATCCGAATTGCTTCAGGAATGATAAAAGATACCAATCCAAATGTCCCAAAGTAAAATACTTCCGAATTAGTGGGAAGACTGTGGTAGATAATAAATAGGATTTGGCGTGAGGCAAATCTGGATTTGAATCCCAAATCTCCTGCTTATTGATTGTATGACCTTTGAAAAGGTCGTTAAACCTGACCCTCTAATTCCACCAGTGTATAAAGCAGCTAGTAACAAACCATCTCACAAGGTTTTTAAAAGAATGAAAGTACCTAGTAGTGTCTGGCACTCAGAAAATGCTCTGTAAAGGTCATTTCTTGCCTTCCCAGTACCTCGGTGTTCAATAATATCGCCACTATGGTAATTAGCCTTTCTTCTTCCTGGCTGGGCGGCGCTGGGATGTAGAAACTCAATTGATTCTTTCAGAGCTTTTCATGTTCCGACACCACGGTGATCTTTGTGCAGGGGTTCTGCTGGACTTCTGGCATGTCTCCGAGTGAGTGGGGAGGAAAACAACCGGAATTGATTCACAGCTGATGGCAGAGTCTCACAGCTCACAAGTGTATTCTATCCTATACCTTTGCAAAGCTCACTCATTAACCGTTGTACTGGGGGTTTGATTTTCATGGATGTACAAACATGTCATTGGCTAAAGTAGCATTTTATTTCTACTGCTCCCATATCTCTGCTTTTTACTTCGTTTTCTTCGTTCATTATTAGAACTATTTTAAACTAGAATTTCAACCAGGGCACTCTTGTGGGTTTCCTGTTTTAACCAGATTTAATCGAACTGGCACTTTTGTTGGGAAAGTTATGTTAATTGTTCTTATTTTGTCGCTAAGAGGTGTCTGACTCTTTGGTGGCCCCATGGACTGTAGCCTGCCTGGATCCCCGTCTGTGGAACGTTCCCCGGGAAGAATCCTGGGGTGGGTTCCCATTTCCTTCTCCCGGAATCTTCCTGACCCGGGGGTCAAACCCGCATCTTCTATGTCTCTTGCTCTGGCAGGAGGATTCTTCACCACTGAGCCACCAGGAAGCCGTTGGAAAGATACACTCAAGCAAGACAGAGAACGCTGCAGTATCCCTCTCCTCACCGTTGAATGTCTCTTAAGGTTTAAATCAAGCTCCATCTTTCTGGTGTGTTGTTGTTGTTGTTTGCTGTTCTTGCTCCAAGTTGGATTGCTCCTTTCCTAAGCTTGTTTGACTTGCTCTTGTTCCTCCCTAGGTTCTTTAGGCAGGAATTCATCGTTGCTGTTTTGTACTGATGCAACCTATCAGGGCTATACGTTCTCTGAGCACTGCCTTGGCCATCTCCCATAGAGAGGTCTTTCCATAAAATGTCTTGCCAGGTTTTCCTTTTACCTCGTGCTCCGTTATGTTTAGTCCCATTATCACTAATCCTCTGGTTTTATAATTTTTGACAGTTTGATACTTGGCATCGAGTTTGATTGTTTTTAAATCGTATGACAGAACCATTTTAAAAAAGGGTTTTTTGATTTACTTTTGCTTTCGCTGTTCTGGGTTTCACTGCTGCTGCAGGCTCTTCTCTAGTTGCGGGGGGTGAGGGCTACTGTCTAGTTGAGCTGAGCAGGCTTCTTGTTGTGGTGACTTCTCTTGTTGTGGAACTTGGGCTCTAGGGCACGTGGGCTTGCAGTTGCAGCACGTGGGCTCAGCATTTGCGGCTCCCAGGCTCTAGAGCACAGGCCCCATAGCTGTGGCTCACGGGCCTCGTTGCTCCGCAGCCTGTGGGATCTTCCTGGATCAGGGACTGAACCCTGTCTCCTGCATTGGCAGGTGACCTCTTCACCACTGAGCTACCAGGGGGGCCCAACTTTGATATATATGTTTCAAGCTTTTATTTTACTTTTAAATTACAGAGTTTTGTCGTGTACAGATATGTATGTTCCCAGGCTGGTCATATGGATATCCTCCCATCCCACCCCTCCAGACCAATTTTGATGGATCCAAAACACTATGGATTTAGGGGAAATTTTGGGGTTAGCAGAGGCAAACTATTGCATATACGGGGGAGATAAACAATGAAGACTTACTGGACAGCACAGGAACTATGTTCAGTGTTCTGTGATAAACCATAATGGAAAAGAATATGAAAAGAATGTATCTATCTACATGGACAGATAGATAGATAGATAGATAGGTAGGTAGATAGAGAATAGGTAGATAGATAGGTATGTATGTGTAGACTTTCGTTCCTTTGCTTTACAGCAGAAATTAACACAACATTGTAAATCAACTCTACTTCAATGATAAAACTTTTTTTTCAACACTTTGGTTACTGAGATTTGGTTTTGGTGCTCATTTAAATTTCGTCCCTGAGGCAAATGCCTCTCTTTGCCTCGCCTCAGTCTAGGCCTGGCCCTTGTGGTAACCTCTTCACACAACTCTCTCTGTGAGTTGGGGGCCAGATGTCCAGAAAGACTGAAATTGTCAGAGAGAGCAAACCAGTGACACCGCCTGCCTGGTGATAACCATTTTTTTTTTTTTTTTTTGTTTTTCCTTTTCTTTTTTTCCCCCTATAGTTTGATTGATTTTATAAAATCTTGTTTTTGTGCTCCGTTATGTTTTGTCCGGCATTATCACTAATCCTCTGGTTTTATAATTTGACAGTTTGATACTTGGCATCGAGTTTGATTGTTTTTAAATCGTATGACAGAACCATTTTAAAAGGTTTGTTGATTTACTTTTGCTTTCGGCTGTTCTGGGTTTTCACTGCTGCTGCAGGCTCTTCTCTAGTTGCGGGAGTGAGGGCTACTGTCTAGTTGAGCTGAGCAGGCTTCTTGTTGTGGTGACTTCTCTTGTTGTGGAACTTGGGCTCTAGGGCACGTGGGCTTCAGCAGTTGCAGCACGTGGGCTCAGCATTTGCGGCTCCAAGGCTCTAGAGCACAGGCTCCATAGTTGTGGCTCACGGGCCTCGTTGCTCCGCAGCCTGTGGGATCTTCCTGGATCAGGGACTGAACCCGTGTCTCCTGCATTGGCAGGTGACCTCTTCACCACTGAGCTACCAGGGAGGCCCAACTTTGATATATATGTTTCAAGCTTTTATTTTACTTTTAAATTTACAGAGTTTTGTCGTGTACAGATATGTATGTTCCCAGGCTGGTCATATGGATATCCCTCCCATCCCACCCTCCAGACCAATTTTGATGGATCCAAAACACTATGGATTTAGGGAATTTGGGATTAGCAGAGGCAAACTATTGCATATACGGGGCAGATAAACAATGAAGACTTACTGGACAGCACGGGGAACTATGTTCAGTGTTCTGTGATAAACCATAATGGAAAAGAATATGAAAAGAATGTATCTATCTACATGGACAGATAGATAGATAGATAGATAGATAGTAGGTAGATAGAGAGAGGTAGGTAGATAGATAGGTATGTATATGTAGACTTTCGTCCCTTTGCTTTACAGCAGAAATTAACACAACATTGTAAATCAACTCTACTTCAATGATAAAACTTTTTTCAACACTTTGGTTACTGAGATTTGGTTTTGCTGCTCATTTAAATTTCGTCCCTGAGGCAAATGCCTCTCTTTGCCTCGCCTCAGTCTAGGCCTGGCCCTTGTGGTAACCTCTTCACACAACTCTCTCTGTGAGTTGGGGGCCATATGTCCAGAAAGACTGAAATTGTCAGAGAGCGCAAACCAGTGACACCGCCTGCCTGGTGATAACCATGTGTTCCTTCTTCTGTTCTTGTCATGCTTTCCTACTCTTTGCTGGGATTTCAGCTCAGCAGTAGCCCTTGTCTGTTTCTGGCTGCTGACACTGGGCACAGCTACATCGCCAATAGGATGCCTGGGCTCATTTCTCCATTTAGAGAGGTGAAAGGCCAGGGTCTCACCCTCCAGGAATAGACCCCAAGGACTGTTGCGCTCCTGCAGACCCTTGTCAGGGCCCTTTCTGGCCCAAAGCACTCCTTTCTCTGCTGGAGTCTGTCAGTTAGCTCTGGCAAACATCAAGTGTCCTCACCCTGAACTTACCCCACGCACACAAGGTTCCCTGGGGAACTACGGAAGAGAAACTCTTAAAATCTTCAAATGCCACAGTCGGAAGGGTCCTCAGATATCATTTTGCCGCAGGGCGCCTCTTTTAACAGAACGCATATCTTCCTTGGCTCCATTTCGACGTTTCAAAGAATCCCCACGGCTGCCTCATCATAAAAATCAGGAATAAGTCAGGAGCAGAGTTAATCACGAAAGTAAATGACTATGGGACCCAGCTGTGCTCGGGGAGGACTGAAACTTCAGAAATGTAGCCGTCATCGTAGGATTTGTTCCTTAGGGTTTTCTTCAAGGACAGGGGGAAGGATCTGTGGTGGCTCAACTCCGACGCTCTCCATGGAGTAGGGGTCCAACTTGATTAACTTTATCAGGGCTGGGGAGTTACAAAGTCCTGCTCTGAAGAAGCCTGCCTTTCCCTCTGACTGGTCCAGGCACTGTGAAGAAGCTGTGAGCGCTGGTCTCTGTGCTTCTCACCTCCCTCGACATGTGCCCTTTCAGGTCCCACACCCAGAGAACCTTGTTTTCAGTTGGGGAATGTATCAAGAGCACTTGCAACCGTGTTAGCATGGGCTTTGGAAGGTACAGCTCCTATCCCATATCTAATTTGTAATAAGATCCTCCTTGCAAAGGTTTATAGAAAGAACTCTTGAAAGGGGTCAGTGGCTCAGGAGTGGCAGCAGGGGATTGAAAAGACTGAGGGCTTCCCATTAACTGAAAAGTGACACCGCCTGCCTGGTGATAACCATGTGTTCCTTCTTCTGTTCTTGTCATGCTTTCCTACTCTTTGCTGGGATTTCAGCTCAGCAGTAGCCCTTGTCTGTTTCTGGCTGCTGACACTGGGCACAGCTACATCGCCAATAGGATGCCTGGGCTCATTTCTCCATTTAGAGAGGTGAAAGGCCAGGGTCTCACCCTCCAGGAATAGACCCCAAGGACTGTTGCGCTCCTGCAGACCCTTGTCAGGGCCCTTTCTGGCCCAAAGCACTCCTTTCTCTGCTGGAGTCTGTCAGTTAGCTCTGGCAAACATCAAGTGTCCTCACCCTGAACTTACCCCACGCACACAAGGTTCCCTGGGGAACTACGGAAGAGAAACACTTAGAATCTTCAAATGCCACAGTCGGAAGGGCCCTCCGAGATCATTTTGCCGCAGCGCCTCTTTTAACAGAACGCATATCTTCCTTGGCTCCATTTCGACGTTTCAAAGAATCCCCACGGCTGCCTCATAATAAAAATCAGGAATAAGTCAGGAGCCAAGTTAATCAAGAAAGTAAATGACGATGGGACCCAGCTGTGCTCAGGGAGGACTGAAACTTCAGAAATGTAGCCGTCATCGTAGGATTTGTTTCGTAGGGGTTTTCTTCAAGGACGGGGGGAGGGATCGGTGGGGGCTCAACTCCGACGCTCTCCATGGAGTAGGGGTCCAACTTGATTAACTTTATCAGGGCTGGGGAGTTAAAAAAGTCCTGCTCTGAAGAAGCCTGCCTTTCCCTCTGACTGGTCCAGGCACTGTGAAGAAGCTGTCAGCGCTGGTCTCTGTGCTTCTCACCTCCCTCGACGTGTGCCCTTTTCAGGTCCCACACACAGAGAACCTTGTTTTCAGTTGGGGAATGTATCAAGAGCACTTGCAACCGTGTTAGCATGGGCTTTGGAAGGTACAGCTCCTATCCCATATCTAATTTGTAATAAGATCCTCCTTGCAAAGGTTTATAGAAAGAACTCTTGAAAGGGGGCAGTGGCTCCAGGAGTGGCAACCAGGGGATTATGCATACTGAAAAAGACTGAGGGCTTCCCAGGTGGCTCCGTGGTGATGAATCCGCCTGCCAATGCAAGAGACCTAGGAGGTGTGGGCTCGATCCCTGGGTCAGGAAGATTCCCTGGAGAAGGAAACCTGGGAGCCCACTCCCGTGAGCAGCAGAGCCTGGTGGGCTACAGTCCATGCAGTCGCAAAAGCGTCAGACACGACATAGCGACTAAACAGCCCCAGCAAGGAGACATCATTAAAAGGACTATCTCCAGCCTGAATGGAGAGGCCCTTTTCAGGTACCACCACAGTGAAACTGAAGGAAATTGACTCGAATAAATTTCTACTCACAAAGGGCCCTTGGATTGGACTGGATTATCGCGAGGAGAGCTGACCTCAAAATCACCTTAAAAGGACTCTCAGAGGAGAAACTCAATGCAACTTGTATGACCATTTGTAACGTTTTCTTGCCTTATTGGATATTTGCATATGAATCAAATGGGTGTCTATCAAAGACACAATCCTATGCTACTTTTAGAAATCAATCCAGTTGTTGGGTTTGTAGTCTAGTAACTTGTGTCTAGTGCTTCCAGGTTACCTGGGCGAATTTTGCACCTTGGGTGCACTCCAAGGCCCTAACGGATTGGTCCTGAGGAAATGTACTTTCAAAGGAAAACTACGGTTATGTTCAGGGCGCTGCTGACATTACCAGGCGGAATTCCCTCACCTGGCCAATTATTAATGCCTGCTCTGACTCTGACCATCAACATGTTTTCTTCTATTACTCAAGCTCAGTCAGAGCAACTAGCAAAATTTCAGCCAAGGAAAAAATCTCCCACATTATGGGATGGATTGATGTGGGTAACACCAGGCTACGGTAATTTAAATTTAAAGTCTCTACATTGGGAACAAATAAATCATGCTAAGGATAAGCAGTCTAGTAACACGAGGAAATTGGGCTGTGTGCCTCGTGGACGATGCCAGTGTATAACTTCTCTGACAGATCAGGATTGGAGCAGTATAGACTAAGCCAAATGACCTGGGATATGGCTGGGCTGGACCTAATGGACGCTTGGGCAAGGGGGGGCAGGGGGGGGGAAATTTTTATCCCATATTTTTTTTGAAAAGACCTTTTTGAAAAGGGGGTTTTCCCCCCCCCCCCCCTCCCCCACCCCCCCCCCCCCCCCCCACCCCCCCCCCCCCCCCAAAAAAAAAAAATAAAAGAACCCCAAAAAAAAAAAAAAAAAAAAAAAAAAAAAAAAAAAAAAAAAAAAAAAAAAAAAAAAAAAAAAAAAAAAAAAAAAGGGGTCGTGGTGAGGGAAAACCGGGGCCGGGCCCCAAAATGCGGAGGCCAGGAGGGGGGGGGGACCCCGGGGTCAGGAAGTTCCCTAGAAGGAAACCGGGGGGCCCACCCCGTGAGCACAAGCCTGGGGACATTGGCCCAAAACTCCACCCGCCACCCCCAAAACCTTTTGGCTATTAGCCTGAAGGGGGGCCCTTTTTAACCCCCCGGAAAACGGGAAAAAATTGCCAATTTTCTCTAAAAAGGGGTTATTATGGTTTTGCAGGGGCTGACCTCAAAACACCTTAAAGGATTGGGAGAAACTAAGAAACTTTTGACCTTTTGAAATTTTTCCAGGAAGCTATAAATCGGGGTTCTTGCAAACCCTTTTATTTTTAGAAAAACCGTTGGGGGTTTGTAGAGTAATTGTGTCTGGTTCCCTTCCCTGGGCAATTTTGTTGGGGTCCCCAAACCCCCAAACTTTTCCTGAAAATGTTTTTTCAAAAAAAACTACATTTTCGGGCCTGTCTTAAGGCAATTCCCTCCCCGGCCAATTTGGCCTCCTGTTGCCTAACATTTTTTCTTCTTTTCTCAAGCTCAGTCAGACCTGTTTACCAAAAAAAACCCCCCAATTTTGGGGAATTTTTGGGGGGAACCCACTGGAAATTTTTAAAGTTTTACTTGGGGAACTTTCACAAGGGAAAACATCTGAACCGGGTTCTTGTGCCTTACGATGGTTAAACTTTCTACAGTCGGGTTTGGGGCTTAAACTAAGCCAAAGCCGGGGAATTCTCTCCTAAGGGCCCCTTAAAATTGAGACTTCCTTCATGTGGCTAGTCTGTTGTTTATTGCCCCTGCTGAAAAAATTGGTTTCACAAGCCAAAGTACACGGGCCCCCTTTTAAAAATTAGAGTTCCGTTAAACCGGTTTGTCGGGTTAAGTCTGTTGGGGGGAAAAAAAAAGGGGGGTTTTTTCCCGGGACCCCCGGGGCCTCACAGGGGGTCCAAAAATTTGGTTTCTTAGGGAGCCAAAACAGCCTTGATTTTTGCCCCCCTATAGCCCTACATGGGGAACTGGTCCCCCCAATTTAAAATTCTATTTTGACCGGGGGCCCTCCCCCTGGAACCTCACTGCCTTTGCCTCTAAAAATTAATTGGCCTTGGTCCTTTTAAACAACCTGAAAGGAAGGGGGTCAGATAACTAACATTTTGGACATTGTTTTTCAAAAAGCCGACCCAGTTTTTGCATATTCTGCTGAGCCCGTCTAAAACTGGCCTACTAGATACAGTTGATCTTTTCTTACTAGAGCCAAGTCAAGGGCCCCTGTCCTCTTTTAAGGGGCCTACAGTTTTACTCTGGTTGGGTTCTGGGGCCCTACAGTCTAATTTGGCCTCATGTCCCTACAGTCTGACACTTCCCACTGACCTACAGTCGACTCTGGTTTTTACTGTAGCCTAAAATTTAAATTTTTGGCCTCATGACCTACAGTCTGACTCTGTCCCACGACCCTAATTCTACCTGGTTTTTACTGAGCCTAATCTAAATTTGTTCCCAAATTTACCTCAGTGATTGGTCCTCATGACCACAGTCTGACCTTTTTTAATGACTTACATCTAAACTTTTTTTACTGTACCTACAGTCTGACATTTTTTACTGGCCCAAAGGGTTTAAAAAGGGCACGGGTCCCTTAGAGTATTGATTGGTTCAGTGAGCCTAATTTTTTTTTGGGCCCTAAGGCCCTATAGTTGCACTGCCCCGGCCTCTTGTTTTGGTTTTTACGTAAAACAGTTGACCTCACAAGCCTACATACGCCGGTTCAAAAAGCACCCCCCACAAAACCTGCTCTCGTTTTTCAATCACATTTGGACGGCCTCCAAGCCGCTTGCACGGGCCCAGAAATCCACTGCACTTCCTCCAAGGGACACACTTATTTCCCTTGGGGGCCCACATTATTTTGGCCCTAAGAATTTCATTAATCGTTTATGACCTCAAACTTTCTTTCCTTTATTGGTTTTTGTTAAGGATTGGCCCTTTTAGCTAATCCAGGCCCACACGAGCCAATCTTTTGGGTCCTCTTGAAGGAAGGCCTGAGACCTAAGGATTGATGAGCCTGAAAAGGGCCCCAAGACCAAATTGATTTTTCTTATCCTGCAGGTTTTTTGGCCTCAGAAAAGTTATTGGTTTTACAGGCAAAGGAGGGAGAAAGGGAAATTTGGGAGGGAAAAATTTTAAAAAAAAAAAAAAAAGGTGAAGAAGAAAAGAAAAGGAGAAGGGAAAGCCTAAGGAGAAGGGAGAAGGGCCCCCCTTGGGGGAGGAGGAGAGAAAAAGTGAGGTGGCCCAGGGGTAAAAGAGGGCAGAGCCTCTCCTCAGTTACCAACCTGCAGGGTCAGGCTGCCTCCCCAAAGAACTCGGCATCCCCATTACTAAGGGCCATATTCGGGGGACTTTTCGTTGTTAAAAAATTCATTACGGGGAAATAAACAAAAACTTTTCCATGGTTTTTTTAAAGGGATTTGGCTTACTATTCCGATAAGAGGCATTTAGCCCCCTTTGAAAACCTAGTTAGGGGAAATAAAAGGGGGCTGGGGAAATCAGACTTTAAATGTTCACCTGTCACTCCTCAGAAAATTTTTAAGTGTTAGACACGGGGGGAAAAGAGGGGGGGGGGGGGGAAAGGGAAATTTAAAGGAAAAAGGGGGGGGGGGTAAAAGGGAAGGGAAAAGAAAAAGGAAAAGAAGGCTAAGGGAAAGGGGGGAAGGGGCTAAGGAAAAGGGGGAGAGGGGGGTAGGGGCAAGGGTTTAAAAATTCGAGATTTCCCTTTCCCGAAAAGAAACTTTCCCGGGGGAGGGGTTCTCTTCCAAAAATTTGTTTTTAGAATTTAAACTGGGGGGCAGCAGAAACTTGCATTTTAAAATCTTACACACTGAACAGGCCCCAGGGTTTAGTGGTAAGTTTTAACGAATTTTTTTCCTTTGAAGAATGAAAAACTGGGTTAGCCTTTTGCTAAAATAGAAAAGGGGGATAGGGGGGCTTTCCCAAGCCCCAACCCCCCTTTCAAAAGTTTCCCAGTGCTTTCTCCCCAGGGACAATGGAGCCTGGGCCAAGAGGGGGGTGGGGCGAATTTGGGTGGGGGGGGGAAAGGGGCGAGATTTAGGAAGTTTGGGGTTTTCCCCCCCAGGCACCCCCCCCCATTTACCTAACATTCGATCCAAATGATTTCCGGGCCCCCCCCGGGGTTCTTAACGCCTTCCTTTTCGAAAATTAATTTTCAGTTTTTATTTCCCCAATGGGGGAATTTTGGTACAAAATCAATATTCACGCCCAAGGACAACAACCCGGGACTAAATGGGGGTTTCCCCTCCCCAATGGTTAGTTTTGGGGTTGATTTTCCATAAGCAAAAGGAATGTTTTCCCAAAAATGGTAATCGGGGGTAATAGGGATTTCCCGGGGAAAGGGATTCCAAGGAAAGGGGCCCCTTTGGGGGGCACAAAATTGGGTTTTTCCAGCCCACCCTCTATTCCTCCATATAAAGACCACCCGCGTTGCGACAGTTTTGGACAAAATTTTCACTACCCCAAGGAATGGTTTAATAATATTTACTCTTTCATTTCGCAACCATCTTCTTTTGGTTTTTCCCGAAGGTTTTAGTTTTATTGCTTTTAAAAAATTCCTCCTAACAATTTTAAATTAGGAAAATTGGTATTTTAGTTTTTCCCCCCATGAATAAAAATGGGCGCCTTTGACTTTTATCCCGCCCCCTAAACTTTGTCCCCAATCAGGTTTTCACAGATTTAAGAAAGTGCTCCAAACTCCGGGAATTTTTAAAGGCCCTTTGATTTTCTAAACCACCCTTCTTTTTTGGGAGATAACTTTTAAATCTCCCTTAAAGGGGAGATTAAAATTAGTGAAAAATTCTGTCCCTAAGTTAGGTTGGGTTTTTGGGACTTTTTTGGGCCTCTCCTAAAAGGTTAACATTTCTCAAAGAAAAAAGGTGGTGGCAATTGGGAAAAAAGGCCCCGAGGGACTAAACTCACCCTTCTAAGGGCCCAGCCTTTTGGGGCCCATTTTTGGGAAAAAAAATTCTCAGGGGCCCCCTTTTCGGGGGAAGGGGGGTACTTGTCTTGAGGGGGGTTAGTGACATCATGAAAAGGGGAAAGGTGGTCAAGGGGGTAACAGGCCCCTAAAGCCTCATTTTTGCTTTAATCAGGGGGGCCAGTTTGGAAAATCAAAAAGGCTTTTCAAAAGGTAGGAAGAGAAAGAAATAGGCAATTGAAACAAGCCATCTAAGGACAGGCAAAAGTTCAGTCATTTTATTCCCCACCCCCAAAGGTAAATCGAGGGCTCCTTTCAAATAAAGAGAACAGAAAAATCCCCTTTTTCAGAACTGGAAGGCCATTCAGGGCATGAAATTTCACCCCGGGGGTATTGAGACCACGGACACAATCCAGGTCGCTATCCCCAAGAACTGGGGGTCATTCCGCCATGAAACACCCCCAATGATTAACCCCCCACACAAAATTTGCCGGTTTCTCCCGGGGGTTTTCCACCAAGAAACGGGATTGCCATTTCCTTCCAAACATGCTAGGTTTTATATCATCACACTAGCCTACCAAATTGCCAGAATCAGGCACATGATTAAACTTTTTAATTACAAAAATGCAAGTTTCAACTCCCATCACACGTGCCTACACAAATGCAAAACATGCACAAGCCCCCATTTACACACTCAGATCTAAAGTTAAAAGTGATGTGCAGTAACACCAACCCCAAGAGGAAAAACTGTAGACACCAACAGAGACACTGACACATTTTGACATGTGCTTAGCTCACATACTCAGATGAAATTGACAGTGATAAGACTCGTATGTAGTGTACAAATGTGCATACCCTAAGTTTTGTTCCCCCACTTGTGCTGAATGAGTAGTAATGAACACAATTGTGTTATGCGCCCATGCACATGCTAAAGGCCAAATCCTAATCTTGCCACTTTTAGGATGGAGTTTCTAAATAAATAGAGAAAGAAGTAGCCTGGCCAGACTCTCATGCATGGGTGTTATTCCTTTTTAGGCGGAGGGTCAGTATGCTTTTTAAACAAACTCCCCTGATCCTCCAAGTGTCCTCATTTGGGTTTTCCCAATGATCTTCAAACGTATGCCCTAGGTTTCCACCATGCACTCACCCCCTCAGCATGCATCTCTAAACACAAAGTAGGCGACATAGAGGGAGCTGTCTGAGCCTGGATTGCCTAAATAACGGACCTCACAGCCGAAATCTGGAAGTAACAGAGGCCAAAAACACCAAAAATGACCAGAGTTCCTCCAGTCCATCAGCCAAATATGCCATTAATCAGAGGACAGTATTCTTCCCTAAAGGAAAATGTGCTATGAATAACCCATCTTTCTATAACAACCAGTTATCTTCTCCGGTATTCCTGAAGACCCATAAGGAAATCAAGAAATTAGGAGGTGCAAGTGAATTTCCTTCAATCTATCTACCCGTGGAGGCAAAGGGAAAATCAGCCCCACAGTGTTGTGAGTAAGATCACTTCTGAAATGGCCCACGCCTGTCAAGTGACCTCTGCAGAAACGCACCGCAATGGGGGGGAGTGTACAGATGGCAGTCGGAAACCTTTCCGAAT
>JAIOJX010000018.1:6401848-6433164 GCA_022376925.1 Tragulus kanchil
CTAGTCCTCACTAGATCCAATAGTCTGACGCTGGTTCTTACTGTAGACTACAGTGGGATTTGGTATTCACTGTAGCCTACAGTCTGACACTGGTCCTCACTTGAGTCGACAGTCTGACTCTGGTTTGTACTGTAGCTCACACTCTGACATTGGTCTTCACTGTAGCTCTACAGTCTGACACTGGACCTCACTAGAGCTTACGGTCTGACTCTGCTTGTTACTGTTTCCTCAGGTCAGACTTTGGTCCTCACTCTAGCCTACAGTCTGACATTGGTCCTCACTAGAGACTTCTGTATGACTTTGGTCTTTCTGAAACCCACAGTCTGACGTTGGTCCTCATTGAAGCATACATTCTGACACTGGCCCTCACTATAGCCTACTGTACGACTCTGGTTCTTACTATAGCCTTCTGTTCAACACTGGTCCTCACTAGAGCCTGCAGTCTGAATCTCGTACGTACTGTAGTCTACAGTCTGACACTGGTCCTCACTAGAGCCATATTCTGACTCTCATCCTCACCAGAGCCTACCGTCTGACTCTGTTTCTGCCTACAGTCTGACTTTGGTACTCTTTGTACCCTACAGTCTGACCCTTGTCCTCACTAAATCCTACAGTCTGACTAGGGTTTTGTCAGTCCAGTGAGGGCCAAAGACAGACTTTAGCCTACAGAAAGATCCCTAGTGAGACTGTAGCCTCTAGTGAGGACTTTTCTCAGACTGTAGAGTACAGTGGGGACCAGAGTCAGACTGTAGATATAGCAAGAACCAGAGTCAGACTGCTAACTCTAGTGAGGACCAGTGTCAGATAATAGGGTACAGTGAGGACCAAAGTCAGACTTTAGGCTAAAGTAAGAATGAGAGTTAGACTGTAGGCTCTAGTGAGGAACAGTGTCAGTCTGTAAAATACAGTGAGGACCAAAGTCAGACTGTAGGCCACAGAAAGAAACAGAGTCAGACTGGATCAGTGTCAGACTCCGGGCTCCAGTGTCAGTGTGGCTACAGTGAAGACAATCGTCAGACTGTAGGCTACAGTAAGGAACAAAATATGACTGTAGAATACACTAGGAAACACAGTCAGACTGAAGGCTCTAGTGAATACCAGTGTCAGGCTGTAGGCTACAGTGAGGAATAAATTACGACTCTGAAGGGATCAACCTTCAGAACCAGAGCCAGACTGTAAGCTGTAGTGAGGACCAGTGTCAGACTGTAGGCTACAGTGAGAACCTAAATCAGGCTGTAAGCTACACTGAGGACAATATTCAGACTGTAGTCTACAGTAAGAACCAGACTGAGACTCTAGGCTCTATTATGGACCAGTGTGAATCTGTAGTCTACACTGAGGACCAAATTCAGACAGTAGGCCAAGTAAGAACCCGTCTCAGACTGTAGGCTCTAGCTAGGACCAGTGTCAGACTGTAGGCTCCTGTGAGGAACAATGTCAGTCTGTAGGCTTCAGTGAGGACATAGTCAATAGGCTACAGTAAGAACCAGATTAAGACTGAAGGCTCTAGTGAGGACCACTCTCAGACTGTAGGCTAGAGTGGACCAAAGTCAGACTATAGGCTGCACTAAGAACCAGAGTCAGACTGTAGGCTCTAGTTAGGACCAGTGTCAAACTGTAGGCTCTTGTGTGGACCATTGTCATACTGTAGGCTTAAGTGAGGATATAGTCAGACAGTAGGCTACAGTAAGAACCAGATTAAGACTGTAGTCTCTAGCGAGGACCAGTGTCACACTGTAGGCTCTTGTGAGGACCAGTGTCAGCCTGAAGGCTACATGGAAGACAAAAGTCAGACTGAAGGCTACAGTAAGAACCAGAGTCAGAATGTAGGCTCTAGGGAGGCCCAGTGTCAGGCTGTAGTCTACAGTGAGGAACAAAATCTGACTGTAGAATACAGTAAGAAACACAGTAAGACTGAAGTCTCTAGTTAATACCAGTGTCAGATTGTAGGATACAGTGAGGTACAAATTACGACTCTAGGTTACCTTCAGAACCAGAGCCAGGCTGTAAGCTGTAGTGAGGACCAGTGTCAGACAGTAGGCTATAGTGTGGACGAAAATCAGACTGTAAACTATAGTAAGAATCAGAGTTAGACTGTCAGCTCTAGTTAGGAACAGTGTCAGTCTGTAAGCTACAGTGAGGACCAAAGTCAGATGTAGGTTCCTGTAAGAACACGACTCAGACTTGTAGGCTCTAGTGAGGACCACTGTCAGACTCTAGGAAACAGTGAGGAACAAAGCCAGAATGTAGGGTACAGTAAGAACCAGTCTCAGACTCTAGGCACTAGTGAGGACCAGCGTCACAGGCTAAGTTCCAGTTAGGACCAGAGTCACACTGTAGGCTACAGTAAGAAAAGGAGTCATACTGTAGCCTCTAGTGAGGACCTCTCTCAGTCCGTAGGCTACAGTGAGGACTAAAGTCAGACTGTAGGCCACAGTAAGAAACAGAGTCTGACTGTAGGTTCTAGCAAGGCCCAGTCTCAGACGTTGGGCTCTAGTGAGGACCAGTTTCAGATGTAGGCTACAGTGAAGCCCATAGTCAGACTGTAGTCTCCAGTGAGTGACAATGTCATATTGAAGTCATCATTATACCAGAGTCAGACAGTAGTCTCTAATGACGACCAATGTCAGACTGTAGGCTCTAGTGTGGACCAGTTTCAGATGTAGACTACAGTGAACAACAATGTAAGATTGAAGTCTTCAGTAAGGACCGAGTCAGATTGTAGGCTCTACTGACGATCAAAGTCTGACTGTCGGCTGTAGTGAGGACCAACGTGAGACTGTACACTACAGTAAGAACCAGAGTCATAATGTAGGCTCTAATGAGGACCAGTGTCAGACTGTAGGCTACGGTGTGGAACAAAGTCAGACCTTAGGCTACAGTAAGCACTGGAGTCAGACTGTAGGCTACAGCGAGGACAAAATTCAAACTGTAGGCTACAGTTAGAACCATAGTTAGAATGTAGGCTCTAATGAGGACGAGTGTCAGCCTATGGACTATCGTGAGGACCAAAACAGACTCTAGGGTACAGTAAGAAACAGAGTAAGACTGTAGGCTCTAGTGAGGACTTCTGTAAGGCTTAGAGTCTAGGACAACCAGAGTAAGACTGTAGGCTACAGTGAGGAGCCAAATCAGACTGTAGGCTACATTAAGAAACAGAGTCAGACTGTAAATTCTAGTGAGGACCAGTGTCAGACCGTAGACTACAATGAGGACCAAATTCAGACTGTAGGCTACATTAAGAATCAGAGTTCAGACTGTAGGGTCTAGTTGAGGAACAGTGTCAGACTGTAGGCTCTAGTGAGGACCAGTGTAAGTCTGTAGGCTACAGTCAGGACCACAGTCAGACTGTAGGACACAGTAAGAAGCAGAGCCATACTATGGGCTCTAGTGAGGTCAGTGTCAGACTTTAGGCTACAGTGAGGTCAAGAGACAGACTTTAAAGTCTATTGAGGTCCTGTGTCATAATGTAGGCTACAGTAAGAAACAGAGACCCACTGTAGGCACCAGTGAGGACCATTGTCAGACTGTAGACTACAATGAGGACCAACGTCAGACTGTAGGCTAAGGTAAGAACCAGAGTCAGACTGTAAGCTCTAGTGAGGACCAGAGTCAGACTGTAAAATCTAGTGAGGAACAATGTCAGACTGTAGGCCTAGTGAAACCAAAGTCAGACTGTAATCTACAGAGTGAGGACCAGTGTCAGACTGTAGGCTCTAGTGAGGACCACAGTGTCAGACTGCCAAACTACAGACTGCAGAAGAACAAGTGTCAGCCTTGAGGCTCTAGTGAGACCAGTGTCAGACTGTAGGATACAGTGAGGACCAAATTCAGACTGCAGGCTACAGTAAGAACCAGAGTGAAACGTTAGGCTACAGTATCCCAATGTAGTTCTTTATAGTGTTTAGCCATGTGCAGCGAATGCTGGGAGTGTATGTGTGCCTATGGGTAAAATACTGTCTTCGGTTTGGTTTTTCGTCGAGGCTCCCATCTGAGAAATCTTATAAGTGACCAAGAGATTTGCATCCTGAGGATTAGATGGGGATTATCAAATTATGTATGCGTACTTCTGGAAGAACAGGAGGCGATGGCTGGCAAACCTCTAAATAACTTGTGAACTGTGACCTGGATAAACCAGATGACTTAGGGACTTGGACATGGATTATATCCCTGCATCTTTGGTGTTTAGAAGAGAACCCTGAGATCTGGACACAAGTCCAACATTGTATCACCATTCCTTGAAATTGGACCCAGTTTCCTCAGATATATCTGACCAAGCAAACACTAGCACCTTTCTTTAATGTTTTTTTTTTTTTAATGCAGGCTCTTGCCTAGCTTGTCGGGATACCCCAGACTTACACAGTCTTACTACCCGGAGGTATTGAGAAACACTATCATGCAGTAGTTCGCTGGCCTGACGGGAGGAGGTGTTCTAGCTGGGTTGGAATGCTGGTCGGGGCGGGGAGTCAGTGGAGTTGTCTGCTCACAGGTGAGTGAGCAGCCAGTCTAGCAGCTGTTCCCCAGTCGTGTTTTCCACAACTTCATCCAGTTGTAGTTCCTTAGAGAACTTCACGACCTCCTGAAGAAGGTCACCGACACTGTACCCCTTTTCTGCTGCCAGAGCCGAAACTTCAGGAAGCTGTGGAGAGGGCAGAGATAGCTTGAGTCAGGTTGATGCTTTGGAGCTGGGACCCAGATGGAGAAAGTCCACTATACCTCAGCCGCCTTCCTGCCTACGATTCTCGGACTAAAGGGTGAAAAGAATAGGCAGAAAAAAGAATGGACTGCTCTGAGTACAAGACTGCCTCCCCGTCCCCACCCAGTCCAGCCCCTCTGTCTCGTGTGCCTTGTTGCATCACTATCGCCACCTTCTCCAGTTGTCCATCATCGTCTCCCATGAAGTAGAGCCTGGGTATGTTAACTTGTGAGGCTGCGATCCACTGCAGGACAGCTTGGAGCTGCTTTTGCAAATTGCTTATTGAGCACTGATTTCTGACGATGAGTTTGTGTCCAGAAGAGTCTTGGTGGCTCTGCGATGTTCCAGCTCCTGGTTACATCTGGAGTTGCTGGCGTGGTAAAGAGCATTGTTGGCCAAGGATGCTTGTTCTTCCAAGTCAGCGAGGCTTCCACCATTGTTGCTACACTTAGCCATGATAAGGCGCAGCTTCATTACAGATTGTATCAGCTGATCTATAAACTGTCGGTTCACTTGCTTCATCCCACCGATAAAGTCAAATTCTTGATTGTCTTGCCGTGGTTCTTCCCGCCTCTGAGACTGCGTGCACACGGAGGCTGGCTTGTTTGTCTTGGCCTCAGAACGTTTGTTCTCACTTTCACATATGTCTTCACAGGTGAAGGGGCTCTCATTGAGCAGTTTTGAATCAGGGATATAAAGATGGTTGACATATCTACCTTCTGGGAGTCCATGTGTCGATCCTCCTTTGAGAGGTGGATGGCTCAGGCGCTTCACGAGGCTCTTGGTGTTTCATTGAAAGGGCCTTGGCACATTGGGTACCTCCGCACTTTTGTATCGGGCACTCTGAGTCGTATAGCTTGTGGAAACAGGACAGTCTTCTTCAGATGCATCTTTGCCCTTGACCTGCTGGGTCAGATGGTACTGGATCAGCCTAAGGGCGGAGACAATCGAGTCCTTTGCCAGTGAGTCTGTGGAAGGGCTGATCTTCTGTCTCTCCTCCTTACTGGGACATGGGTTGCTAGGCAGCTTGCCTTGTTTGCCCTGATTTTGGTTCCACACCGTCAGGCTCTCCTCGAGGATATGTTCGCCTACCTTCTCAGCACTGGTCAGACTTGCATTCCTCTCCCTTCACTTTGCACTTGTTCTTTCCCTCATTTCGGCCTTCAGAGCTGAGGATTCGAGACCTTGGTTTTGCCCTTGGGGTCGTGGAGCTAGCTTTCAAGGCTGCATATGCGAAACACTGTGATTCCGTTTCCTGCTGTTCACCAAGAAGAGCATTGACCAAACGTTTCAGCATAGCCTCCATGATATCAGTAGCATTTTGTTTCCCATGGTGAAACAGATTCCTCTTGACGGCTGAGACAAAGTCTGGGTCGGTCATCAGTACTCCTGTGATATTATGTGTGTTTCTCAAGCATGAGTCAATCAAATCGGACACAATTTCCTGGGTATGTTTTAACAGAACCCTTTCAGGACCACACAGGCTGAAACTGGGTTCCCAGAGGTACGAACGTTCAAGGTCTTCGTGACAGACGCCATCATATCGGATGCCACTCGATTGGCACAGATCATGTGTCCTTTGCTGATGGAATCTGCAGATTCGTTGCTGACTCTTGGGTCCATCTGTTTGTCTCCGCCCTTATTCCTGTTGGATAGTTCACCATTCGGAAAGGTTTCCCGACCGCCATCTGTACACTCCTCCCCATTGCGGTGCGTTTCTGCAGAGGTCACTTGACAGCATCGTGGGCCATTTCAGAAGTGATCTTACTCACAACACTGTGGGGCTGATTTTCCTTTGCCTCCACGGGGTAGATAGATTGAAGGAAATTCACTTGCACCTCCTAATTTCTTGATTTCCTTATGGGTCTTCAGGAATACCGGAGAAGATAACTGGTTGTTATAGAAAGACGGGTCATTCATAGCACATTTTCCTTCAGGGAAGAATACTGTCCTCTGATTAATGGCATATTTGGCTGACGGACTGGAGGAACTCTGGTCATTGTTGGTGTTTTTGGCCTCTGTCACTTCCAGATTTCGGCTGTGAGGTCCGTTATTTAGGCAATCCAGGCTCAGACAGCTCCTCTATGTCGCCTACTTTGTGTTTAGAGATGCATGCTGAGGGGCTGAGTGCATGGTGGAAACCTAGGGCATACGTTTGAAGATCATTCGAAACCAACTGAGGACACTTGGAGGATCAGGGGAGTTTGTTTAAAAGCATACTGACCCTCCGCCTAAAAAGGAATAACACCCATGCATGAGAGTCTGGCCAGGCTACTTCTTCTCTATTTATTTAGAAACTCCATCCTAAAAGTGGCACAGATTAGGATTTGGCCTTTAGCATGTGCATATGCATAACACACAATTGTGTTCATTACTACTCATTCAGCACAAGTGGCTGCAACAAAACTTAGGGTATGCACATTTGTACACTACATACGAGTCTTATCACTGTCAATTTCATCTGAGTATGTGAGCTAAGCACATGTCAAAATGTGTCAGTGTCTCTGTTGTGTGTCTACATGCACACCGCATTTTAACTCATGAGCGTGAACATGTGTCAACCCAGATTTGAGTGTGTGAAAATGTGCCTGTGTGCATGTGTGCGCATGCATATGCGTTGGTCAGTGCACGTGTGAGATGTCACCGTGTGCAAGCGTGTGTCATAATGGGCTGACATCATGTGCACTGTATTCTGTCATTTGTGTAGGCTAGCGTGCATGGTAGTATGAATACTTAGCATGTGTGTGTGAATGTAAAATTGTATGCATATCAGTGTGTCTCTGAGTGTGCAAATGAGCAAGTGTTGAGTGAGCGCATATGTGTGTATGATATAAATCCAATAGCATGTATCATGGAGCAGGAAATGGCAACCCGCTCCAGTATTCTTGGCTGGAAAACCCTATGGACAGAGAAGCCTGGCAATCTGTAGTCCGTGGGGTCTCAGATACATGTGGGGAATGACTTGTCATGTGCGCGAATGACCATCCCAAGTTCTGATGGGGATAGTCTGATTCTCTGTGATTAGTGTCACTGTGAGCTACTGCGAACTCACCCTGGGCGCTGAACTTATCATGACCGTGAACGTAGGCCTGTGCTCTTTAGAATGTCATAGTATTCAAATTTGGGGCCTATTTGGCAATAGTTCTCTTCCTATCTCTGAACCGGAGCTCCTCAGATTCAGCCTTGGGCTGTGCGAATGAGAAAGGCTAGACTGAGAGCTTTAAGTCCTGTAACTTAGACTGGACTTGCTTCTCAGGATGCGTGATCACAGTGATTTCTTTCTCTTCAAGATTCAAAGTACCTTCTGAACTGCAACCAGCAGCACCCTACGGAATGAAGAGATAAGCCTGTTGTGAAAAGCTGCTTTTGAGATTTCTCCAAGCTGGCCCCCAGGCTGCCACTTCAAAGCAAGAATGACGGCTTCTCACCTGCGTGCCCTCCGCCTTCCCACCCTCTGCCACCACCTTTCCTTTCTCATGATGTCACTGTAACCCTTCTCAGCAGCAGCAGCAGCTCCCACCCCATCTCAACCCTGAGGGAGCAGAGGTACCCACCTGAGAATCTTTATCTTCCCATTTAAAGTGGAGACATCAACGAAGTGTATCTGCGCCAGATTAGAAGGGTGAGTTTAGAAAATCCTCAGAAAAGGCCTTAATTTCCCGGGAGATGATAGCAGCACCTACCTTATTAGTTCTTGTGAGAACTGATTGAGAGAAAAGCTTTTAGAGAGTGCCCGGTTATAGTAAAGTACCCAACAGACAGACCGATGATATTCATTAGGCAGACAGAATCTTAATGCTACTATATTTCCTAAGTGACAATACTCCCCTGTGAGAGAGAGAGAGAGTTCAAAATGCAATAGCTACCTTTACTGAGAGAACCGAGAAGGGAGATGGCTTGCCCGACTGAGACAGAGTCAAAGTGGAACTCGTATTAGAACCCAATTCCCCTGGCTCCCACTTTGGAGCACTTTCTATCACAATACTGTCGCCAAAACGTGGTGTTCTCTACAATGGATGACATAGAGTTTAGGTGGCGCGTGGATAAACATTTTTGTGCTTAATAGGCGCCTTTTCATTGTTATTCATCGGGGAAATACACACTAAAATGCCAGAGCTACCATATATTGATAACATTGCTTAGGCTCATGGTAATTTTAAAATGCAAGTCAAAGTCTAAACCATTGCGGAAACACATATTAAGTAACTGCATGAGTGGTGCTTGAACGTGAAATGATGTGAAATATTATGTAAACCATTCTTCGTTGGGGAAATAGAACATGAAGTATTTTGTCCGCGCGAGGGAGGCCAGCTGTACAGCAAGCTGCTGGCAGCTAGCGACATCATTATGACCTCCGAGGTGTGAGGTAATAGAGGGTGGTGACTAGGCAACCACCACCCCCTAACTCTCCTCAGCCTGCCTCCCCAGCCCCCCACCCCACGTCGCCTGCATCACTCCTCTGGCCAAGCCCTCCATTGTCCCTGGGCAATGTATGCCTCACCGGTTATCCCCAGACCATACTGAGCTTGATTTCTTGGCAAAGTCACTATCCTTTAGCTTATCCCGGCCAGAAAGTCTATACCCAAAGGCTAATGTTGTCCACTCCTGGGCAGGAGTCATTTCGTATCTCACCACTTTCCAGTCCTGGCCTTGTTGTCCAGTTGGGCTGTAGAGATCCACCTTGCACATGCCCCTGCGGCTGTGCAGCCAGTCAATTTCCTCAGACATCTGGAAAGAGAAATACAGTCAATCTGAAAGTCTAACGTGATTTCAAGAAATGGAATCGGTCGATTAAGAATCCCTGGGTGGCTTCTGGAAACTCATCTCTGCGTTTAGTACGAACTAAGCTTAGGCTAGGAACTGGGGGAGGGGGTAAGCCATGGGGGAAGGACACACTGAAATGCTTGGACCTGAAGATCAAGATCGCTATCTGTCAGCCCAACCCACAGTCTTCCTTAACTTCGATTCCCCACCCCAACTCGTTGAAACCATGCGAGTGTCATACTCACTTGGGAAAATGCCTGTGAGGGAGAATGACAGGCTGGGAAACATGTTTGAAAGGGGGTCTAGGGACTGTGGGCTACTCAAGCCCACCTCATCCCCTTTAACTGAGTTTTAGCTAAACCGAGGCTAACCCATGTCTTTCTCATTACATTCAAGTGAAATGAAGTTAAGCGCTATAATACTTACCACATAGGGCCACTGGAGAAGCCTAAGATCAATACTAGTAAAGTGAATATAGATTTCAACAAAAAGAACAAGTTTCTGAATACTGAACCCACTCAGTCTAATAGCTATAGCTAAGAGACAAATGTCTGTGGCAAGAGCAGACCCTGATCCCGTAGGACACAGTTTGGCTTTACTCTGGAAAGCGAACAGCCTCTGCCCACTTCCCTCAAACCCTTTGCCACCTCCCCACCCCTTCTCTCCTCCTCTTTCCTTCAGCCCTTCCTCCCTCTCTCCTCTAGTCTCTCCCTCTTTTCCTCCTTTTCTTCTCTTCCTTCTACCTTTCCTCCTTTCCTCCCTCTCTCCTCCTTCCTCCACTCTTTCTCCTTCCCCATCCTCCCTCCCTCCCTCTCTCCTTCCCTCTGCCTGTCTCAACATCTTAATAACTATTTTCTCATGGCTAGCCTGTCACAGGATAAGACTACATTTCAATAGTCTGCCATTTCCAGCGCCTCCATTTCCTTCCCCTAAGGTCTCAGGCTCTCCCTTCAAAATGGGAGGGGAGGCATAGAGATGCCTCGTGTGATCTGGATATAGCTAAGTCCAAATCCTTAACAAAACCATAAAAGAAAGACAAGTTTTGAGTTCATTAACTCAATAATGAAGTTCTTTAGACTGAAGCTGAAAATGTGCCACCTAGAAGGTAGGTGTGTCCCTTGAGATGGAAGTGGGCAGTGCCGAGTTCTTGGGCACGTGCAGCTGGCTGCCAGCCCTGTCAGCTGTTGGATGAGACTGAGGGAGCCAGGCTCTGCCTGGCTGCTTTTGACCCCTGGCCGTATGTCATCAGGCTTTGTTGAGTCATACTGCGTGAAACCGTAGCAACCCAGCAGAGGCGGGGCAGGCTGGCAAACTCAGTAGCCCTTCAGATCAAAAGCATATCAGGCTTTCCACTGTACATCACATTTTCTAATATTCTGTCTAGAAGGGTACACGTGCTTTTATTGTTTTTTTTTTTAACAGTTTGTCCAGCTCCCCGGTCCTTAAGGCCTCCCTTCTTTTTCCTCTTCGGGCTAGACTTCCCGAACCCCCTCGTTTGTTTAGTCCCCAGCTTGGTGGGAGTCTGCATTATGTGAGAGATCTTTAGATTTATGTGGAAAGAGAGGAATAGTAGAAACCTTTCTAGGTATCCTGAACAAAAATATGAAAATAGACAATGTGAGGCAATCTTAGCCATGTTTGTAGTTTCACCTCAGCGTTAAGACATCTCAGCAGCTGGTGAAACCAAAGTCAGACCATGTCCCTACATTTGTGGAATCAGAGTAGGCTATTCTGTAGGAACTTGGAATGGCTTTTTCTTTTAAATTGGGATGCCATGATGACCCTTCCAGTTTGACTCGAGATGTTGCTGCTTTCCCCAACCCTCGGTGCTCTCCTAAAGACTTGACCGCCACTTAGTACCAGAACGTGTACTTCATGACATCCCTGTTTCTCTAAAGAACAGTAGCCGCACACTCAGGGCTTTCGCCTTAGGATTCTAGTGTCTAGTTGGTCCAGCAGGCTGGCTCTTTTATTATTATTATTATTATTATCATTTTAGTTTTTTTCTTTTATTTTATTGTAATTTTTTGCTTTTACAGAGCTTTGCTCTTTACCGATGTGTATGTTCCCGGATTAGTCATATGTCTATCCCTGGCCCCCTCACTCCTCCACCGCCCTCCCAGTCCTCCCCTCCCATCCCTCCAGGCCATCTCACAGCGCCTCTCCTGGATCCCCTCGCGCCACAGCGCAATGAGCATGGCTATCTTTTTCACATGTGCTACTATGGGCTTCCATGATACTCACTCTATGCATCCAACCCACTATTCTTTCACCGCAGTGTCAATATGTATGTTCTCCATGTCTGTGTTTGGTTTAATATGGAAAGAGATATAATGTCACAGGTAATACATACTCACATACCTCTACAGCCTACAGGGAAACAAACTCCCATGAGTATAAGCCAGTAGAACAAGTTAATCAGAGAAAGAAAAAAAAATATAAATTCATCAAATATCATACAAAATAAGGTTCAAGGTTTTAAAGCTTTAAAACGGGAGAAGGAATAAAGAGAAAAGCAAAAATAAACACGGGAAACCAATCAATACGTAAGGTATTCAGATATTGAATACAGACATACAAGAATAATACACAAGCAACTGAACAGCAAGTGGTTGTCTTGTTTTTTCTTTTAAATTTTTATTGGAGTTTTTACTTTTACGGATTTTTGTTGTTTCCGCATACGTATGATCCCAGATTAGTCAGATGTATATCCCCCGCGTTCCACCCCTCCAGGCCGTCGCACAGCGCCCCTGCAGGATGAAATTTTCTCACAGCGCAATGACCATAGGTACCTTTTTCACATATGATAGTACAGGTTTTCATGCTACTTCCTTTACGCCTCCCACCCACTGTGCATTCCCCACAATGTCCATATGTCTGTTCTCCATGTCTCTTGCTCCATCGCTTCACTGCGTGTGTTCTCATTACCCTCCTACTAGATTCCACATATATGTGTCAGTATATGGTGCCAGTGGTTTTCTTTAATAGCCGTCTAGACCTAAGTAAACATTTATTAAACAAAAGTGTGGCTTAATGAATTACATACCGTGCTACACAGTAAAAGCATGAAGTTAAAAATGGGAAAATGTGGTTCAAGTGAGTAACTTGGAGCTCCAAAAGTACTGGAGAGCAAACAGAGACGGAAGCAACGTTTGAAAGGCAGCATCCGAATTGCTTCAAGAATGATAAAAGATACCAATCCAAATGTCCCAAAGTAAAATACTTCCGAATTAGTGGGAAGACTGTGCTAGAAAAGAAATAGGATTTGGCGTGAGGCAAATCTGGATTTGAATCCCAAGACTCCTGCTTATTGATTGTATGACCTTTGAAAAGGTCGTTAAACCTGACCCTCTAATTCCACCAGTGTATAAAGCAGCTAGTAACAAACCATCTCACAAGGTTTTAAAAGAATGAAAGTACCTAGTAGTGTCTGGCACTCAGAAAATGCTCTTGAAAGGTCATTTCTTGCCTTCCCAGTACCTCGGTGTTCAATAATATCGCCACTATGGTAATTAGCCTTTCTTCTTCCTGGCTGGGCGGCGCTGGGATGTAGAAACTCAATTGATTCTTTCAGAGCTTTTCATGTTCCGACACCACGGAGACCTCCGTGCAGGGTTCTGCTGGACTTCTGGCATGTCTCCGAGTGAGTGGGGAGGAAAACAACCGGAATTGATTCACAGCTGATGGCAGAGTCTCACAGCTCACAAGTGTATTCTATCCTATACCTTTGCAAAGCTCACTCATTAACCGTTGTACTGGGGGTTTGATTTTCATGGATGTACAAACATGTCATTGGCTAAAGTAGCATTTTATTTCTACTGCTCCCATATCTCTGCTTTTTACTTCGTTTTCTTCGTTCATTATTAGAACTATTTTAAACTAGAATTTCAACCAGGGCACTCTTGTGGGTTTCCTGTTTTAACCAGATTTAATCGAACTGGCACTTTGTTGGGAAAGTTATGTTAATTGTTCTTATTTAGTCGCTAAGAGGTGTCTGACTCTTTGGTGGCCCCATGGACTGTAGCCTGCCTGGATCCCCTGTCTGTGGAACGTTCCCGGCAAGAATCCTGGGGTGGGTTCCCATTTCCTTCCAGGGAATCTTCCTGACCCGGGATCAAACCCGCATCTTCTATGTCTCTTGCTCTGGCAGGAGGATTCTTCACCACTGAGCCACCAGGAAGCCGTTGGAAAGATACACTCAAGCAAGACAGAGAACGCTGCAGTATCCCTCTCCTCACCGTTGAATGTCTCTTAAGGTTTAAATCAAGCTCCATCTTTCTGGTGTGTTGCTGTTGTTGTTGCTGCTGGTCTTGCTCCAGATTGTATTGCTCCTTTCCTAAGCTTGTTTGACTTGCTCCTTGTTCCCTCCCTCGGTTCTTTAGGCAGGAATTCATCGTTGCTGTTTTGTACTGATGCAACCTATCAGGGCTATACGTTCTCTGAGCACTGCCTTGGCCATCTCCCATAGAGAGGTCTTTCCATAAAATGTCTTGCCAGGTTTTCCTTTTACCTCGTGCTCCGTTAGGTTTTGTCCCGGCATTATCACTAACCCTCTGGTTTTATACGGTTTGACAGGTTGATTCTTGGCATCGAGTTTGATTGTTTTTTAAAATCGTATGACAGAACCATTTTTAAAAAGGTTTGTTGATTTACTTTTGCTTTCGGCTGTTCTGGGTTTTCACTGCTGCTGCAGGCTCTTCTCTAGTTGCGGGGAGTGAGGGCTACTGTCTAGTTGAGCTGAGCAGGCTTCTTGTTGTGGTGACTTCTCTTGTTGTGGAACTTGGTCTCTATGGCACGTGGGCTGCAGCAGTTGCAGCACGTGGGCTCAGCATTTGCGGCTCCAAGGCTCTAGAGCACAGGCTCCATAGTTGTGGCTCACGGGCTTAGTTGCTCCGCAGCTTGTGGGATCTTCCTGGATCAGGGACTGAACTCGTGTCTCCTGCATTGGCAGGTGACCTCTTCACCACTGAGCTACCAGGGAGGCCCAACTTTGAGATATATATTTCAAGCTTTTATTTTACTTTTAAATTTACAGAGTTTTGTCGTGTACAGATATGTATGTTCCCAGGCTGGTCATATGCATATCCCTCCCATCCCACCCCTCCAGACTAATTTTGATGGATCCAAAACACTATGGATTTAGGGAATTTGGGATTAGCAGAGGCAAACTATTGCATATACGGGGCAGATAAACAATGAAGACTTACTGGACAGCACAGGGAACTATGTTCAGTGTTCTGTGATAAACCGTAATGGAAAAGAATATGAAAAGAATGTATCTATCAACATGGACAGATAGGTAGATAGATAGGTAGATAGGTAGGTAGATAGATAGATAGATAGATAGGTATGTATATGTAGACTTTCGTTCCTTTGCTTTACAGCAGAAATTAACATAACATTGTAAATCAACTCTACTTCAATGATAAAACTTTTTTCAACACTTTGGTTACTGAGATTTGGTTTTGCTGCTCATTTAAATTTCGTCCCTGAGGCAAATGCCTCTCTTTGCCTCGCCTCAGTCTAGGCCTGGCCCTTGTGGTAACCTCTTCACACAACTCTCTCTGTGAGTTGGGGGCCAGATGTCCAGAAAGACTGAAATTGTCAGAGAGACAAACCAGTGACACCGACTGCCTGGTGATAACCATGTGTTCCTTCTTCTGTTCTTGTCATGCTTTCCTACTCTTTGCTGGGATTTCAGCTCAGCAGTAGCCCTTGTCTGTTTCTGGCTGCTGACACTGGGCACAGCTACATCGCCAATAGGATGCCTGGGCTCATTTCTCCATTTAGAGAGGTGAAGGCCAGGGTCTCACCCTCCGGGAATAGACCCCAAGGACTGTTGCGCTCCTGCAGACCCTTGTCAGGGCCCTTTCTGGCCCAAAGCACTCTTTTCTCTGCTGGAGTCTGTCAGTTAGCTCTGGCAAACATCAAGTGTCCTCACCCCGATCTTACCCCACGCACACAAGGTTCCCTGGGGAACTACGGAAGAGAAACTCTTAGAATCTTCAAATGCCACAGTCGGAAGGGCCCTCAGAGATCATTTTGCCGCAGCGCGCCTCTTTTAACAGAATGCTTATCTTCCTTGGCTCCATTTCGACGTTTCAAAGAATCCCCACGGCTGCCTCATAATAAAAATCAGGAATAAGTCAGGAGCCGAGTTAATCAAGAAAGTAAATGACTATGGGACCCATCTGTGCTCAGGGAGGACTGAAGCTTCAGAAATGTAGCCGTCATCTTAGGATTTGTTTTAGAGGTTTTCTTCAAGGACAGGGAGAAGGATCTGTGGTGGCTCAACTCCGACGCTCTCCATGGAGTAGGGGTACAACTTGATTAACTTTATCAGGGCTGGGGAGTTACAAAAGTCCTGCTCTGAAGAAGCCTGCCTTTCCTCTGACTGGTCCAGGCACTGTGAAGAAGCTGTGAGCGCTGGTCTCTGTGCTTCTCACCTCCCTCGACATGTGCCCTTTCAGGTCCCACACAGAGAACCTTGTTTTCAGTTGGGGAATGTATCAAGAGCACTTGCAACCGTGTTAGCATGGGCTTTGGAAGGTACAGCTCCTATCCCATATCTAATTTGTAATAAGATCCTCCTTGCAAAGGTTTATAGAAAGAACTCTTGAAAGGGGGCCAGTGGCTCCAGGAGTGGCAACCAGGGGATTATGCATACTGAAAAAGACTGAGGGCTTCCCAGGTGGCTCCGTGGTGATGAATCCGCCTGCCAATGCAAGAGACCTAGGAGGTGTGGGCTCGATCCCTGGGTCAGGAAGATTCCCTGGAGAAGGAAACCTGGGAGCCCACTCCGTGAGCAGCAGAGCCTGGTGGGCTGCAGTCCATGCAGTCGCAAAAGCGTCAGACACGACATAGCGACTAAACAGCCCCAGGCAAGGAGACATAATTTAAAGGACTATCTCCAGCCTGAATGGAGAGGCCCTTTTCAGGTACCACCCCAGTGAAACTGAAGGAAATTGACTCGAATAAATTTCTACTCACAAAGGGCCCTTGGATTGGACTGGATTATCGCGAGGAGAGCTGACCTCAAAATCACCTTAACAGGACTCTCAGAGGAGAAACTCAATGCAACTTGTATGACCATTTGTAACGCTTTCTTGCCTTATTGGATATTTGCATATGAATCAAATGGGTGTCTATCAAAGACACAATCCTATGCTACTTTTAGAAATCAATCCAGTTGTTGGGTTTGTAGTCTAGTAACTTGTGTCTAGTGCTTCCAGGTTACCTGGGCGAATTTTGCACCTTGGGTGCACTCCAAGGCCCTAACGGATTGGTCCTGAGGAAATGTACTTTCAAAGGAAAACTACGGTTATGTTCAGGGCGCTGCTGACATTACCAGGCGGAATTCCCTCACCTGGCCAATTATTAATGCCTGCTCTGACTCTGACCATCAACATGTTTTCTTCTATTACTCAAGCTCAGTCAGAGCAACTAGCAAAATTTCAGCCAAGGAAAAAATCTCCCACGATTATGGGATGGATTGATGTGGGTAACACCAGGCTACGGTAATTTAAATTTAAAGTCTCTACATTGGGAACAATTAAATCATGCTAAGGATAATCAGTCTAGTAACACGAGGAAATTGGGCTGTGTGCCTCGTGGACGATGCCAGTGTATAACTTCTCTGACAGATCAGGATTGGAGCAGTATAGACTAAGCCAAATGACCTGGGATATGGCTGGGCTGGACCTAATGGAAGCGCTTGAAGTAATTAGTATGACTTCCTTCATGTGGCTAGCTCTGTTGTTGGTATTGCACCTGCTGTACAAAATTGCTGTTTCTTACAATGCCAAACGTACAGCTGAGCCTCTGATACAATAATACGTAGTTCCGTATGAGACCGGTGATTGTAACAGTGTAAGTCTAGATATGGGAAGAAACAAGAAGAGGGAGTATTTTCCTGGACCACCAGAGGCTAACATCGACAGGAGGTCCAGAGAATCTTGGATACTGTCTTATGGCCCAGTCCACTAACAGCACATTGCATTATCATTGCCACCCCTGGGGATGAGCATTCCTAGCACTATGGGATGACATGGTCAAGAACTCCCACCCCCGCCATCTCCCCAAAACCCATGGTCTGATTTATGACCATGAAGGAGCCCTGCCACCTGGAACCTGGCACGTGCCATTTGCCTCTGCAAAGATTAAGTCATGGCCATTGCAGCTGCTGAACTTCAACACACCGTGAAAGGAATTCGGGGTGCAGATCAAGCATGAAGCACTCTTCGGAGCATTAGATATTTTTCAGGAGAAGACCTTATGAGCCCCAGGTTTTGCATATTCTGATAACTAGAGAAACCGTCTGAAACTGGCCTGACTAGAGGCTACAGTGTGACTCTGGTTCTTACTAGAGCCTACAGTCTAATGTTGGTCCCTCATGTAGCCTACATTCTGACACTGGGCCTCACTAGATCTTACAGTCTGGCTCTGGTTCTGAAGGCATTCCTACAGTCATAATTTGGCCTCACTGTGCCTACAGTCTGACACTCATCCTCACTAGAGCCTACAGTCAGACTCTGGTTCTTACTGTAGCCTACAGTTTGAATTGGGTCCTCACTGTAGCCTACAGTCGGACTCTGATCCGCAGAAGACCCTCCATGCTGGCTCTGGTTCTTACTGTAGCCTATTATCTGATTCGGCTCCAAAATGTAGCCTACAGGCCGATACTGGCCCCCACTTGAGCCTACAGGGTGACTCTCTTCTTGATGTACATTAGATTCTGAGCCTTTTCTTCACTGTAGCCTACTGTCTGACACTGTTCCTCACTGTAGACTTCAGTCTGACACTGGTCTTCACTAGAGCCTACAGTTTGACACTGGACCTCATTAGAGCCTTCAGTCTGACTCTGGTTCTTAGTGTAGCCTACAGTCTGTTTTGGTCCTCAATGTAGCCTATAGTCTGACACTCGTCCTCACTAGAGCCTACATTAAGACTTTGGTTCTTACTGTAGCATACAGTCTGATTTTGCTCCTCACTCTAGCCTACAGTCTGACACTGGTCCTCATGAGAACCTACAGTTTGACTCTGGTTCTTATTGTAGCCTACAGTCTGATTTTGGTCCACACTATAGCCTACAGTACGACACTGGTATTCTATATATTCTAAATTCTGACACTGCTCCTCACTAGAACCTACAGTCTGACTCTTGTTCTTACTGTAATCTACACTTGACTTTGGTCCTCACTGAAGCCTGCAGTATGACACTGGTCCTCAGTATAATCTACTGATTATAGATTATAGAGCAGACAGTCTGACTAAGGTTCTTACTGTAGCCTACAGTCTGACTTTGGTCCTCACTAGAATTTACAGCATGAATCTTGTCCTCACTAGAGCCTATAGTCAGACAATGGTCCTCATTAGTGCCTACAGTCTTACTCTGGTTGTTACTGTAGCCTACAGTCTGATATTGGACCTCATTGTGGCATACAGTCTGACACTGGTCGTCACTTGAACCTACAGTCTGACACTGGTCCTCACTGTAGCTTACAGTCTGACCCTGGTACTCACTAGAGCTTACAGACACACTCTGGTTCTTACTATAGCCTACAGTCTGACACTGGTCCTCACTAGAGCCGACAGTCTGACTCTGGTTCTTACTGTAGCCTACAGTCTGAATTTGGTCCTCACTAGAATTTACAGTCACACTCTGGTCCTCACTGTAGCCTACAGTCAGACTTTGGTCCTCACTAGTATTTACAGTCTGACTCTACTCCTCACTGTAGCCTACAGTCTGACACTGGTCCTCACTAGAGCCTACAGTCTGACTCTGGTTGTTATTGTAGCCTACAGTCTGAAATTGGACCTCATTGTAGCATACAGTCTAACACTGTTCCTCACTTGAGCCTACAGTCTGACTCTGGTCCGCACTGTAGCCTAGAGTCTGACACTGGTCGTCACTAGAGCCTACAGTATGACTCTGGTTCGTACTGTAGCCTACAGTCTGACTCTGGTCCTCACTAGAATATATATAGACTGACACTGGTCCTTACTAGAGTCTACAGTCTGACTCTCGTTCTCACTGTAGCCTACAGGTCGGACACTGGTCCTCCAGAGCCTACAGTCTGACTATCGTCCTCACTAGAATTTACAGTCTGACTCTGGTCCTCACTGTATCCTTCAGTCTGATCCTGGTCCTCACTAGAGCCTATAGTGTGACTCAGGTTCATGTAGCCCTACAGTCTGAATTTGGTCCTCACTAGAATTTACAGTCTGACTCTGTTTCTGACTGTAGCATAGAGTCTGACCCTGGTCCTAACAAGAGCCTACAGTGTGACTCAGGTTCTTACTGTAGCCTACAGTCTGCCTTTGGTCCTCACTAGAATTTACAGTCTGACTCTGGTCCGAACTGTAGCCTACAGTCTGACTTGTCCTCACTAGAATTTACAGTCTAACTCTGGTCCTTACTTTAGCCTACAGTCTGACTGGTCCTCACTAGAGACCACAGTCTGACTGTGGTCCTCACTGTAGCCTACAGTCTGACACTGGTCCGCACTAGAGCTTAGAGTCTGACTCTGGTTCTTACTGTAGTGTACAGTCTGACTTTGGTCCTCACTAGAAGTTACAGTCTGATGCTGGTCCTCACTGTACCCTAAAGTCTGACACTAGTCCTCACTGGAGCCTAGAGTGTAACTCTGGTTCTCAGGGTAGACTACAGTCCGACTCTGGTCCTCACTAGAACCCAGAGTCAGTCTCTGGTACTGAATGTGTCCTACAGTGTGATATTGGTCCTCATTGTAGCCTACAGTCCAACCCTGGTCCTCACTAGAGCTACAGTCGGACTCTGGCACTTACTGTAGCCTACAGTCTGACTTTGGTCCTCAATATAATTTAGAGTATGATTCTCGTCCTCACTGTAGCCTAAAATTTGACCTGGTCCTCAATAGAGCTTACCGTGAAACTCTGATTTTACTGTAGCCTCAGTGTGACCCTGGTCCTCACTAGAGCCTACAGTGTGACTGGTTCTTACTGTAGCCTACAGTCTGAATTTGGTCCTCACTAGATCTTACAGTCTGACACTTGTTCTGACTGTAGCCTACAGTCTGACCCTGGTCCTCACTAGTGCTTATAGTCGGACTCTGTTTCTTACTGTAGCCTACAGACAGACTCTGGTCCTCACTAGTATTTACAGTCTGACTCTACTCCTCACTATAGCCTACAGTCTGACTTTGGTCCTCACTAGAATTTACAGTCTAACTCTGGTCCTTACTTTAGCCTCACAGTCTGCCACTGGTCCTCACTAGAGCCTAGAGTCTGACTCTGGCTGTTACTGTACGCCAGTCTGACCTTGGACCTCACTGTAGCATACAGTCTGACACTGGTGTTCAGTAGAGCCTACAGTGGAACTCTGGTTCTTACTGTAGACTACATTCTGACTCTGGTCCTCACTAGAATATATAGACTGACACTGGTCCTTAATAGAGCCTACAGTCTGACTCTCGTCCTCACTGTAGCCTACAGTCGGACACAGGTCCTCTCCAGAGCCTACAGTCTGACTTCGGTCCTCACTAGAATTTACAGTCTGAGTCTGGTCCTCACTGTAGCCTACAGTCTGACAATGGTCCTCACTAGAGCCTACAGTGTGACTCTGGTACTTACTGTAGACTACAGTCTGACACTGGTCCTCACTAGAGCCTACAGTGTGACTCTGGTCCTTACTGTAGACTACAGTCTGACTTTGGTCCTCAAAAGAATTTACAGTCTGACTCTGGTCCTCACTGTAGACTACAGTCTGACACTGGTCCTCATTAGATCCTAGAGTATGACTCTGGTTCTTTCTGTAGCCTACAGTCTGATTTTGGTCCTCACTCGAGCCTAGAGTCTGACTCTGGTTCTTACTGTATCCTACAGTCTGATTTTGGTCCTCATTGTAGCCTACAGTCTTACCCAGATCCTCACTAGAGCTTACAGTCGGACTCTGGTTCTTACTGTAGCCTACAGTCTGACTTTGGTCCTCACTAGAATTTACAGTCTGACACTGGTCCTTATTGTAGCCTACAGTCTTACTTTGGTTCTCACTAGAATATACAGTCTGACTCTGGTTCTCACTGTAGCCTACAGTCTGACTTCGGTCCTCACTAGAATTCACAGTCTGACACTGGTCCTCACTAGAGCCTACAGTCTGACACTGGTCCTATGTAGACTACAGTCTTACTCTGGTCCTCACTAGCCTAATGACTGACTCTGGTTCTTACTGTAGCCTATAGTCTGCCTCTGTTCCTCACTAGAACCTAGAGTCTGACTCTGGTTCTGACTGTATACTACAGTGTGATTTTGGTCCTCGCTGTAGCCTACAGTCTGAAACTGTTCCTCAGTAGAGCCTAGAGTGTGACTCTGATTGTTACTGAAGCCTACAGTCTGACTCTGGTCCTCACTAGAACCTAGAGTCTGACTCTGGTTCTGAATGTATCCTACAGTGTGATTTTGGTCCTCATTGTAACCTACAGTCTGACCCCTGGTCCTCACTAGAACCAACAGTCTGACTGTCATCCTCACTGTAGCCTACAGTCTGACACTGTGGTTCACACTAGAGCCTACTGTCTGACACTAGTTCTTACCTTAGACTACAGTCTCAAACGTTTTCGTTATTATAGCCTACAGTCTGACACTGGGCCTCACACTAGAGCCTACAGTATGATTCTGGTCCTTACTGCAGCCCACCGTCTGACACTGTTCCTCACTAGAGCCTAGAGTCTGACTCTGGTACTTACTGTAGCCTACAGTCTGACTTTGGTCATCACTAGAATTTACAGTTTGACTCTGGACCTCACTAGAGCCTACAGTGTGACTCTGGTTCTTACTGTAGCCTACAGTCTGACCCTGGTCCTCTCTAGAGCTTACAGTCTGACTCTGGTTCTGACTGTATCCTACAGTGTGGTTTTGGTACTCATTGTAGCCTACAGTCTTACCCTGGTCCTTACTAGAGATGACAGTCAGACTCTCGTCCTCACTGTAGCCTACAGTCTGACTCTGGTCCTTACCAGACTACAGTCTGACACTGGTCCTCACTAGAGCCTACAGTGTGACTCAGGTTCTTACTGTAGTCTACAGTATGACTCTGGTCCTCACTAGAGCCTAGAGTCTGACTCTGGTTCTAACTGTAGCCTACAGTCTGACACTGGTCCTCACTAGAATTTACAGTCTGATGTTGGTCCTCATTGTAGACTACAGTCTGACACTGGTCCTCACTAGAGCCTACAGTGTGACTCTGGTTCTTACTGTAGACTACAGTCTGACTTTGGTCCTCACTAGATCCTAGAGTCTGACTCTGGTTCTGTCTGTATCCGACAGTGTGATTTTGGTCCTTGTTGAAGCACAGTCTGACCCTGGTCCTCACTAGAGCTACAGTCGGACTCTGGCTCTTACTGTAGCCTACAGTCTGACGTTTGGTCCTCAATGGAATTTACAGTCTGATTTTCCTCCTCACTGTAGCCTAAAGGTCTTTGACCTGGTCCTCACTAGAGCCTACAGTCAAACTCTGGTTTTTACTGTAGCCTACAGTGTGACACTGGTCCTCACTAGAGACTAGAGTCTGACAATGGTTCGTAACTGGCTTTACAGTCTGAACCTAGTCCTCACTAGTCTCTACAGTCTGATTCTGGTTCTCAGTGTAGGGTACAGTCTGACTCTGGTTCACAGTGAAGCCTACAGTCTGAAACTGGTCCTCACTAGAGCCTAGAGTCTGACTCTTGTTACTGTAGCCTACAGTCTGACGTTGGTCCTCATTGTAGCATACAGTCTGACACTGGTCCTCTACAGTCAGACTCTCGTCCTCACTGTAGCCTAGAGTCTGATACTGGTCCTCACTAGAGACCAGAGTCTGACTCTGATTCTTACTGTAGCCTACAGTCGGACTTTGGTCCTCACTAGAGTTTACAGTCTAACTCTGGTCCACACTGTAACTTACAGTCTGACTTTGGTCCTCATTAGAATTTACCGTCTAACTCTCGTCCTTACGCTAGCCTACAGTCTGACACAGGTCCGCACTAGAGCTTAGAATCTGACTCTGGTTCTTACTGTAGTGCACAGTCTGACTTTGGTCCTCACTAGAATTTACAGTCTGATGCTGGTCCTCACTGTACCCCTAAAGTCCGAAACTAGTCCTCACTAGAGCCTAGAGTGTAACTCTGGTTCTCAGTGTAGACTACAGTCTGACTTTGGTCCTCACTAGAATTTACAGTCTAACTCTTGTCCTTACTGTAGCCTAGAGTCTGACACAGTCCGCACTAGAAGCTTAGAGTCTGACTCAGGTTCTTACTGTAGCCTACAGTCTGACTTTGGTCCTCACTAGAATTTACAGTCTGATGCTGGTCCTCACTGTAGCCTAGAGTCTGACACTTTTCCTCACTAGAGCATACAGTGTGACTCTGGTTCTTACTGTAGACTACAGACTGACTCTGTCCTCACTGTTACCTAGTGTCTGACACTGGTCCTCACTAGAGACTAGAGTCTGACTCTGTCTTCACTGTAGCCTACAGTCTGACTTCTGGTCCTCACTAGAATTTACAGTCTGACTCTGGTCATCGCTGTAGTGAACAGTCTGACACTGGTCTTCACTAGAGACTACAGTCTGACTCTGGTCCTCACTGAAGCCTACAGTCTGACACTGGTCCTCATTATACCCTAGAGTCTGACTCTGGTTCTTACTGTAGCATACATTTTGACTTTGGTCCTCACTAGAATTTACAGTCTGTTGCTGGTCCTCACTGTAACCTAGAGTCTGACACTGGTCCTTACTAGAGCCTAGAGTGTAACTCTGGTTCTCAGTGTAGACTACAGTCTGACTCTGGTCCTCACTAGAACCTATAGAGTGACTCTGGTTCTGACTGTATCCTACAGTGTGATTTTGGTCCTTGTTGAAGCATACAGTCTGACCCTGGTCCTCGCTAGAGCTTACAGCCGGACTCTGGTTCTTACTGTATCCTACAGTCTGACTTTGGTCCTCACTAGAATTTACAGTCTGATTCTCGTCCTCACTGTAGCCTAAAGTTTGACCTGTTCCTCACTAGATCTTACAGTCAAACTCTGGTGTTTACTGTAGCCTACAGTGTGACACTGGTCCTCACTAGAGACTACAGTCTGACAATGGTTCGTAACTTGTAGCTTACAGTCTGAACCTAGTCCTCACTAGTCTCTACAGTCTGATTCTGGTTCTCACTGTAGGCTACAGTCTGAATCTCGTCCTCACTGGAACCTAGAGTCTGATTCTGGGTCTGACTGTATCCTAGAGTGATTTTGTCCTCATTGTAGCCTACAGCCTGACACTGGTCCTCAAAAGAACTTACTGTCTGACTCTGGTTCTGACTCATCCTATAGTCTGCCTTTGGTCCTCACAAGAATTTACAGTCTGACTCAGGTCCAAACTGTAGCCTACAGTCTGACACTGGTCCTCACTAGAGCCTACAGTGTGACTCTGTTCTTACTGTAGCCCTACAGTCTAACTCTGGTCCTCACTAGAACCTAAACTCTTAGTCTGGTTCTGACTGTATCCTACAGTGTGATTTTGGTCCTCATTGTAGCCTACAGTCTGACCCTGGTCCTCTTTAAAGCCTACAGTTGGACTCTGGTTCTTACTGTGGCCTACAGTCTGACTTTGGTGCTCACTAGAATTCACAGTCTCACTCTGGTCCTCACTGTAGCTTACAGTCTGATAGAGCCTACTGTCGTAATCTGGTTCTTTCTGTAGCTTATAGTCTGACTTTGGTCTTCAATAGAACGTACACTCTGACTCCGGTCCTCACTGTAGCTGACAGTCTGACACTTGTCCTCACTAGAGCCTATAGTCTGACTCTCTTCCTCACTAGAATTTACAGTTTGAATCTGATCCTCACTGAGGCCTACAGTATGACACTTGTCCTCACTAGAGCCTACAGTGTGACTCTGGTACTTACTCTAGACTACAGTCTTCATCTGGTCCTCACTAGAGACTTCACAGTGACCCTTGTTTTACTCTAGCCTACAGTATGACACTGGTCCTCACTAAAGACCACACTCTGACTGTGGTCCTCACTGTAGCCTACAGTCTGACTCCGGTTCTTACTGTAGCCTACAGTCTGACACTGGTCCTCACTAGAGCCTAGAGTATGACTTTGGTCTGTACTGTAGACTACAGTCTGACACTGCTCCTCAATAGAATATATAGACTGACACTGGTCGTCACTAGATCATACAGTCTGACTCTCCTCCTCACTGTAGCCTACAGTCGGACACTGGTCCTCTCTAGAGCCTACAGTCTGACTATCGTCCTCACTAGAATTTACAGTCTGACTCTGGTCCTCACTGTACCCTTCAGTCTGACCCTGGTCCTCACTAGAGCCTACAGTGTGACTCAGGTTCTTACTGGAGCCTACAGTCTGAATTTGGTCCTCACTAGAATTTAGAGTCTGACTCTGTTTCTGACTGTAGCCTAGAGTCTGACCCTGACCTCACTAGAGCTTACAGTCACACTCTGGTTCTTACTGTAGCCAACAGTCTGCCTTTGGTCCTCACTAGAATTTACAGTCTGACTCTGGTCCGAACTGTAGTCTACAGTTTGACACTGGTCCTCACTAGAGCCTACAGTGTGACTCTGGTTCTTACTGTAGCCTACAGTCTAACTCTGGTCCTCACTAGAACATAGAGAATTTCTCTTATTCTGACTGTATCCTACAGTGTGATTTTGGTCCTCATTGTAGCCTACAGTCTGACTCTGGTCCTCACTAGAGCCTACAGTCTGACTGTCATCAACACTGAAGTCTACAGTCAGACACTGGTTCTCACTAGAGCCTACTGTCTGACACTAGCTCTTACCTTAGACTACAGTCTGACGTACCTCCTCATTATAGCCTAGAGTCTGACACTGGTCCTCCAGAGCCTACAGTCTGACTATCGTCCTCACTAGAATTTTCAGTCTGACTCTGGTCCTCACTGTACCTTCAGTCTGACCATAGTCCTCACTAGAGCCAACAGTGTGACTCAGGTTCTTACTGTAGCCTACAGTGTGCCTTTGGTCCTCACTAGAATTTACGGTCAGACTCTGGTACTCACTGTAGCCTACAGTCTGAATCTGTTCCTCACTGGAACCGAGAGCCTGACTCTGGTCCTGACTGCATCCTACACTGTGATTTTGGCCCTCATTGTAGCCTACAGCCTGACCCTGGTCCTCACAGAGTTCCTAGGGTCCGATCTGGTTCTTACTGTAGCCTACAGTCTGACTTTGGTCCTCAAAAGAATTTACAGTCTGACGCTGGTCCTCACTGTAGCTTACAGTCTGACACTGGTCCGCACTAGAGTCTACAGTCGTAATCTGGTTCTTTCTGTAGCCTAGAGTCTAACTTTGGTCCTCACTAGAATACTTACAGTCTGACTCTGGTCCTCACTGTAGCTGACAGTCTGACACTGGTCCTCACTTGAGCCTACAGTCTGACTCTGGTCCTTACTGTAGCCTAAAGTCTGACACTGGTCGTCACTAGAGCCTACAGTATGACTCTGTTTCGTACTGTAGACTACAGTTCTGACTCTGGAACCTCACTAGAATATATATAGACTGACAGTGGTCTCACTAGAATTTACAGTCTGAATCTCGTCCTCACTGTAGCCTACAGTCTGACACTGGTCCACAAGAGAACCTACAGTCTGACTCTCGTCCTCACTAGAAGTTACAGTCTGACTCTGGTCATCTCTGTAGCCTACAGTGTGACACTGGTCCTCACTAGATCCTACAGAGTGACTCAGGTTCTCATCTGTAGCCTACAGTCTGAATTTGGTCCTCACTAGAATTTAGAGTCTGACACTGGTCCTCATAGAGCCTAAGGTCTGACTCTCGTCCTCTCTAGAATTTGCAGTCTGACTCTAGTCCTCACTGTAGCATACAGTCTGACACTGGTCCTCACTAGAGCCTACAGTCTGACTCTGGTCCTCACTGTAGCCTACACTCTGACACTGTTCCTCACTAGAATTGGTCCTCACTACAGTCTCTGGTTTCACTGTAGACTACAGTCTGACTCTGGTCCTCACTAGAACCTAGAGTCTGACTCTGGTTCTGACTGTGTCTACAGTGTGAATTTGGTCCTCACTGTAGCATACAGTCTGACCCTGGTCCTCACTAGAGCTACAAAGTCGGACTCTGGCCTTACTGTAGCCTAGAGTCTGACTTTGGTCCTCAATAGAATTTACAGTCTGATTCTCGTCCTCACACTAGCCTAAAATCTCTGATTCTGGTCCTCAGTGTAGGCTACAGTCTGAATCTGGTCCTCACTCTAGCCTACAGTCTGACACAGAGTCTGACTCTGGTTGTTACTGTAGCCACAGGCTGACGTTTGACCTCATTGTAGCATACAGTCGGACACTGGTCCTCACTAGAGCCTAGAGTATGACTCCGGTCCTCATTGTAGCCTACAGTCTGACCCTGGTCCTCACTAGAGCTTACAGCTGGACTCTGGTTCTTACTGTAGCCTACAGTCTGACTTTGGTCCTCACTTGAATTTACAGTCTGACACTGGTCCTCAATAGAGCCTACAGTCTGACTCTCGTCCTCACTGTATCGTATATTCAGACACTGCTCCTCACTAGAGCCTACAGTCTGACTCTCGTCCTCACTAGAATTTACAGTCTGACTCTGGTCCTCACTGTAGCCTTCAGTCTGACCTGGGTCCTCAGTAGAGCCTAGAGTCTGACTCGGGTTCTTACGGTAACCTACAGTCTGAATTTGGTCCTCACTACAGCTTACACTCTAATTCTGTTTCTGACTGTAGCCTACAGAGACTGACCCTGGACCTCACTAGAACTTACAGTCACACTCTGGTTCTTACTGTAGCCTACAGTCTGCCTTTGGTCCTCACTAGAATTTACAGTCTGACTCGGGCCCACACTGTAGCCTACATTCTGACACTGGTCTTCACTAGAGCCTACAGTGTGACTCTGGTTCTTACTGTTGACTACAGTCTGACTCTGGTCCTCACTAGAACATAGAGAATTACTCTGGTTCTGACTGTATCCTACAGTGTGACTCTGGTCCTCACTGTAGCCTACAGTCTGACACTGGTCCTCACTAGAGCCTACAGTCTGACTCAGGTCCTCACTGTAGCCTACAGTCTGACACTGGTCCTCACTAGAATTCACAATCTGACTCTGGTTGTTACTGTACCTACAGTCTACTCTGGTCCTCACTAGAACATAGAGTTACTCTGATTCTGACTGTATCCTACAGTGTGATTTGGTCCTCATTGTAGCCTACAGTCTGACATTGGTCCTCACTAGAGCCTACAGTCTGACTGTCATCCTCACTGTAGCCTACAGTCTGACACTGGTCTCTGATTTACAGTCTGACTCTGTCACTAGCCTAGTCTGACTGGTCCTCACTAGAAGTCACACTCTGGTTCTTACTTAGCCTACAGTCTGACACTGGTTCACTAGAGCTACAGTCGTATCTGGTTATTCTGTACCTAGAGTCTGAGTTTGGTCTCAATAGAACTTACATCTGACTGGTCCTCACTGTAGCTACAGTCTGACACTTGTCCTCACTAGAGCCTACAGTCTGACTCTCTTCATCACTAGAATTTACAGTTTATCTGTCCTCACTGGGCCTACAGTCTGACAGTGGTCCTCACTAGAGCCTACAGTGTCACTCTGGTTCTTACTGTAGCCTACAGTCTACTCTGTCCTCACTAGAGCTTCAGTGTGACTCTGTTTTTACTGTAGCCTACAGTTGACACTGGTCCTCAATAGAGACTACAGTCTGACTCTGTCCTCACTGTAGTCTAGAAACTGACCTGGTTCTCCCTAGAGCCTATTGTCTGCCTCTGGTTCTTCTGTAGCCTACAGTCTGATTGGTCCTCACAGATTTTACAGTCTGAATCTGGTCCTCACTGTAACCTACAGTCTGACACGCCCTCTGTATAGCCTACAGTTGACTCTGGTTCTTACTGTAGACTAGATTCTGACTGGTCCTCAGTGGAACCTAGAGTCTGACTCTGGTTCTGACTGTATCCTACAGTGATATTGGTCCTCATTGTAGCCTACAGCTGACCCTGGTCCTCAAGAGCTTAAGTCTGAATCTGGTTCTGACTGTAGCCTACAGTGTGACTTTGGTCCTCACTAGAGCCTACAGTCTGACTCTGGTCCTCTCTGATTGCCTACAGTGTGATCTGGTTCTTATGTAGACTAAATTCTACTCTGGTCCTCACTTGAGCCTAATGTCTGATCTGGTTCTTACTGTAGCCTAAGTCTGACTCTGGTCCTCACTAGAATTTCAGTCTGACTCTGGTCTGCGTTTCCCACAGTCTGTTTTGACTCATTGGCCTACATTCTGACCCTGGTCCTCACAGAGCCTACAGTCTGACACATGTCTTCATGAGCTTACAGTCTGATTCTGGTTCTCACTAGATCCTACAGGTTATCTGATCTTACGGTAGCCTACAGTCGTATTATGGTCCTCACAGTAGCCTAGAGTCTGACCCTGGTCCTCACTAGATCCTACAATGTGTTGTGGTTATTACTTAGCCTAGAGTCTGACACTGGTCTTCATGGGCCTACAGTCTGACTCTGGTTCTTACTGTAGCCTACAGTCTGACTTTGGTCCTCACTAGAAGTCACAGTCTGACACTGGTCCTCACTGTAGCCTAAAGTCTGACACTGGTCCTCACTAGATCCATAGTCTGACTTGGTTCTTACTGTAGACTACGTGGGATTTATTCACTGTAGCCTACAGTCTGAAATGGTCCTCACTTTCGACAGTCGACTCTGTTGTCGTAGCCTACATCTGACTTGGTCTTCACTGTAGCCTACAGTCTGACACTGGACCTCACTAGAGCCTACGGTCTGACTCTGCTTGTTGACTGTTCCTCAGTCAGATCTGGTCCTCACTCTAGCCTACAGTCTGACATTGGTCCTCACTAGAGACTTCTATATGACTTTGGTCTTTCTGAAACTACAGTCTGACGTTGGTCCTCATTGAAGCATACATTCTGAAATGGCCTCACTATAGCCTACTGTACACTCTGGTTCTTACTATAGCCTTCTGTCTACACTGGTCCTCACTAGAGCCTGCAGTCTGAATCTCGTACGTACTGTAGTCTACAGTCTGACACTGGTCCTCACTAGAGCCTATATTCTGACTCTCATCCTCACCAGAGCCTACCGTCTGACTCTGTTTCTTACTGTAGCCTACAGTCTGACTTTGGTACTCTTTGTACCTACAGTCTGACCCTTGTCCTCACTAAATCCTACAGTCTGACTAGGGTTTTGTCAGCCAGTGAGGGCCAAAGACAGACTTTAGCCTACAGAAAGATCCCTAGTGAGACTGTAGCCTCTAGTGAGGACTTTTCTCAGACTGTAGGTACAGTGGGGACCAAGTCAGACTGTGATCAGAACCAGAGTCAGACTGTTAACTCTAGTGAGGACCAGTGTCAGATAATAGGTACAGTGAGGACCAAAGTCAGACTTTAGGCTAAAGTAAGAATGAGAGTCAGAATGTAGGCTCTAGTGAGGAACAGTGTCAGACTCTAAATATTAGTGAGGACCAAAGTCAGACTGTAGGCTACAGTAAGAAACAGAGTCAGACTGTAGGTTCTAGCTAGGATCAGTGTTAGACTCTGGGCTCCAGTGAGGTCCAGTGTCAGATGTAGGCTACAGTGAAGACAATCGTCAGACTTTTAGCCTAAAAAAGTAATGAACCAAAATATGACTAGTAGAATACACTGAGGATCAACAGCCAGACTGAAGCTGGTGAGGACCAGTGTCAGCTGTAGGCTACAGTGAGAATAACCAGTGGTTTAGCTGTAGGCTACAGAAGGATAACATTCAGATCCTGAAAGACTCAGACGGCTCTAGTAGGACCAGTCCGTGCCAACTGTAGCTGCTAGTGAGC
>JAIOJX010000018.1:6433664-6455664 GCA_022376925.1 Tragulus kanchil
AGAAAAACAGAGTCAGACATTAGGCTCAAGTGAGGACCAGAGTAAGAATGTAGTCTACAGTAAAAACCAGAATCACACTGTAGGCAGTAGAGAGGACCAGTGTCAGACTGTAGTCTACAGCAAGGAAGAGAATCATACTGTAGGCACAAGTGAGGACCAGTGTCAGACTTTAGGCTATAATGATGAAAACCGTCAGACTGTAGTCTAAGGTAAGAACTAGTGTTTGAGAGTAGGCTTTAGTGTGGACCAGTGTCAGACAGGAGGCTACAATGAGGATGACAGTCAGACTGTATGCTCTAGTGAGGAGCAGTGCCAGACTGTAAATTCTAGTGAGGACCAAAGTCAGACTGTAGGCTACAGTAAGAACCTGAGTCACACTAAAAGCTCTAGTGAGGACCAAGGTCAGACTCTAGGCTACAGTCAGAAACAGAGTCAGACTGTAAATTCTATGAGGGAAACCCAAAATTTAGACTGTAGGCTACAGTAAGAACCTGAGTCACACTGTAGGCTCTAGTGAGGACCAGGGTCAGACTGAAGGGTACACTGAGGACCAGAGTCAGACTGTAAATTCTAGTGAGGACGATAGTCAGACTGTAGGCTATGGAGAGGACCACTGTTCGACTGTAGGCTACAGTGAGGACGAGAGTCAGACTGTAGGCTCTAGTAATGACCAGTGTCAGTTTATATATTCTAGTGAGGACCAGAGTCAGACTGTAGTCTACACTAGAACCAGAGTCATACTAGAGGCTCTAGTAAGACCAGTGTCAGACTTAGGCTACAGTCAGGACCGGAGTCAGACTGTAGGCTCAAGTGAGGACCAGTGTCAGACTGTAGGCTACAGTGAGGACCAGATTCAGACTGTAGCCTACACTGAGAACCAGAATCAGACTGTAGAGACTAGTGAGGACTCGGTTCAGACTGAAAGCCAAGTTACGAACCATTGTCAGACTGTAGTCTCTAGTGAGGACCGGTGTCAAACTGTAGGCTACAGTAAAACGAGAGTTTGACTGTAAGCTCTATTGAGGAGCAGGGTCAAATTTTAGGCTACAGTGAGGATGAGAATCAGACTGTAAATTCTATTGAGGACCAAAGTCAGACTGTAGGCTACAGTAAGAGCCAGATCAAACTGTAGGCAATAGAGAGGACCAGTGTCAGACTGTAGGCTACAGTTAGAACCAGACTCATACTGTAGGCTCTAGTGAGGACCAGTGTGAGACTGTAGGCTATAATGATGAAAACGTCAGAATGTAGCCTAAGATAAGAACTAGTTTCAGACAGTAGGCTCTAGTGTGGACCAGTGTCAGACTGTTGGCAACAGTGAGGATGACAGTCAGACAGTAGGCTCTAGTGAGGACCAGGGTCAGACTGTATGCTCAACAAGGGCCATAATCACACTGTAGGATACAGTCAGAACCAGAGTCAGACTCAAGGTTCTAGTGAGGACCAGATTCAGACTGTAGTCTACACTGAGAACAAGACGTAAACTCTAGGCTCTAGTGAAGACTAGTGTCAGACTTTAGGCAACAGTGAGGACCAGCATCAGACTGTAAATACTAGTGAGGACCAAAGTCAGACTGTACACTACAGTAAGAACCAGAGTCAGACCCTAAGCTCTAGTGCGGACCAGTGTCAGACTGTAGGCTACAGTGAGGACCACAGTCAGACTGTGGTCTCTAGTGAGGACCAGTCAGACTGTAGGCTACAGTAAGGACCAGAGTTAGACTGTAAATTCTAGTGATTACCAAAGTTAGACTGTAGACAACAGTGAGGACCAGCATCAGACTGTAAATTCTAGTGAGGATCAAAGTCAGACTGTACACTACAGTAAGAACCAGAGTCAGACCCTAAGCTCTAGTGCGGACCAGTGTCAGACTGTAGGCTACAGTGAGGACCACAGTCAGACTGTGGTCTCTAGTGAGGACCAGTCAGACTGTAGGCTAAAGTAAGGACCAGAGTTAGACTGTAAAATCTAGTGAGGACCAAAGTCAGACTGTAGGCTACAGTGAGAACCAGCATCAGACTGTAAATACTATTGAGGACCCAAGTCAGACTGTAAGCTACAGCAAGAACCAGAGTCCGACTCTAAGCTCTAGGGAGGACCAGTGTCAGAATGTAGGCTACAGTGAGGACCGAAATCACACTGTAGGATACAGTCAGAACCAGAGTCAGACTATAGGCTACAGTAAGAACCAGAGTCAGACATTAGGCTCAAGTGAGGACCAGAGTAAGAATGTAGTCTACAGTAAGAACCAGAATCACACTGTAGGCAATAGAGGGACCAGTGTCATACTGTAGTCTACAGTAAAACCAGAATCATACTCTAGACTCTAGTGAGGACCAGTGTCAGACTGTAGTCTATAATGAGGAAAAACCTCAGACCGTAGTCTAAGGTAAGAACTAGTGTCAGCCAGTAGGCTCTAGTGTGGACCAGTGTCAGACTGTAGGCCACAGTGAGGATGACAGACAGACTGTAAGCTCTAGTGAGGACCAGGGTCAGACTGTAGGCTACAATGAGGACCAAAATCACACTGTAGGGTACAGTCAGAACCAGAGTCAGACTCTAGGTTCGAGGGAAGATCAGAGTCAGACTGTAGTCTACAGTAAGATTCAGAGTCACACTGTAGGCTGAAGTGAGAACCAGTGTCAGTCTGTAGGCTACAGTGAGGACCACCGTCAGAATGTAGGCTCTAGTGAGGACCAGTGTCAGACTGTAGGCTACAGTGAGGAACAGAATCAGACTGTAGAGACTTGTGAGGACTAGGTTCAGACTGTAAGCCAAGTTACGAACCATTGTCAGACTGTAGTCTCTAGTGAGGACCGGTGTCACACTGTAGGCTACAGAAAAACCAGAGTTTGACTGTAAGCTCTATTGAGGACCAGGGTCAAATTTTAGGCTAGTGTGAGGATGAGAATCAGACTCTAAATTCTATTGAGGACCAAAGTCAGACTGTAGGCTACAGTAAGGCCAGAGTCCGACTGTAAGCTCTAGTGAGGACCAGGGTCAGACTGTATGCTTCAAGAAGGACCAAAATCACACTGTAGGATACAGTCAGAACCAGAGTCAGACTCTAGGTTCTAGTGAGGGCCCGAGTCAGACTGTAGTCTACACTGAGAACCAGAGTTACACTCTAGGCTCTAGTGAGGACTAGTGTCAGACTTTAGGGTACAGTGAGGACCAGCATCAGACTGTAAATTCTAGTGAGGACCAAAGTCAGACTGTACACTACAGTAAGAACCAGAGTCAGACCCTAAGCTCTAGTGCGGATCAGTGTCAGACTGTAGGGTACAGTAAGGACCAGAATTAGACTGGAAATTCTAGTGAGGAACAACGTAAGACTGTAAGCAACAGTGAGGACCAGAGTGAGACTGTAAACTCTAGTGAGGACCAAAGTCAGACTGTAGGCTACAGTAAGAATCAGAGTAAGAATCTAGTCTCTAGTGAGGACCATGTCAGACTCTAGGCTTCCGTGAGGATGAGAGTCAGAATGTAGGCTCTAGTGAAGACAAGTGTCAGACTGTAGGCTACAGTGAGGACCGTAGTCAGACTGTAGTCTCAAGTGAGGACCAGTGTCAGACTGTATGCTACAATGATGTCCAACGTCAGACTGAAGGCTACAGTAACAACCAGAGTCAGACTCTAGGCTCTACTAAAGACCAGTGTCAGACTGAAGGCTACAGTGAGGACAAGATTCAGACTGTAGCTTCTCCTGAGAACCAGAATCAGACTGTACAGACTAGTGAAGACTAGGTTCAGACTGTAAGCCAAGTTACGAACAATTGTGAGACTGTAGTCTCTAGTGAGGACCGGTGTCATACTGTAGACTACAGTAAAACCAGAGTTTGATGGTAAGCTCTATTGAGGACCAGGTCTAACTTTAGGCTACAGTGAGGACGAGAATCAGTCTGTAAATTCTATTGAGGACCAAAGTCAGACTTTAGGCTACAGTAAGAGCCAGAGTCCGACTCTAAGCTCTAGTGAGGACCAAGGTCAGACTGTATGCTTCAACAAGGACCAAAATCTCACTGTATGATACAGTCAGAACCAGAGTCAGACTCTAGGTTCTAGTGAGGACCAGTGTCAGACTGAAGGCTACAGTGAGGACAAGATTCAGACTGTAGCTTCTCCTGAGAACCAGAATCAGACTGTACAGACTAGTGAAGACTAGGTTCAGACTGTAAGCCAAGTTACGAACAATTGTGAGACTGTAGTCTCTAGTGAGGACCGGTGTCATACTGTAGACTACAGTAAAACCAGAGTTTGATGGTAAGCTCTATTGAGGACCAGGTCTAACTTTAGGCTACAGTGAGGACGAGAATCAGTCTGTAAATTCTATTGAGGACCAAAGTCAGACTTTAGGCTACAGTAAGAGCCAGAGTCCGACTCTAAGCTCTAGTGAGGACCAAGGTCAGACTGTATGCTTCAACAAGGACCAAAATCTCACTGTATGATACAGTCAGAACCAGAGTCAGACTCTAGGTTCTAGTGAGGACCAGAGTCAGACTGTAGTCTACACTGAGAACCAGACTTACACTCTAGGCTCTAGTGAGGACTAGTGTCAGACTTTATGGTAGAGTGAGGACAAGCATCAGACTGTGAATTCTAGTGAGGACCAAAGTCAGACTGTAGACTACAGTAAGAACCAGAGTCACACTCTACGCTCGAGTGAGGACCAGTGTCAGACTGTAGGCCACTCTGAGAACCAGAGTTAGACTGTAAATTCTAGTGAGGACCAAAGTCAGACTGTAGGCTACAGTAAGAACCAGAGTCAGACTCTAGACTCTAGTGAGGACCAGTCAGACTGTAGGCTACAGTAAGGACCAAAGTTAGACTGTAAATTCAGGTGAGGAACAACGTCAGACTGTAGGCTACAGTGAGGACCACGGTCAGACTGTGGTCTCTAGTGAGGACCAGTGTCAGACTGTAGGCTACAGTAAGAACCAGTGTCAGACTGTAAAATATAGTGAGAACGATAGACACACTGTAGGCTCTAGTGAGGACCAGTGTCACACTGTAAATTCTAGTGAGGCCCAAAGTCCGACTGTAGGCTACAGTAAGAACCAGAGACACACTGTAGGCTCTAGTGAGGACCAGTGTCAGACTGTAGGCTACAGTAAGGACCAAAGTTAGACTGTAAATTCAGGTGAGGAACAACGTCAGACTGTAGGCTACAGTGAGGACCACGGTCAGACTGTGGTCTCTAGTGAGGACCAGTCAGACTGTAGGCTACAGTAAGGACCAGAGTTAGACTGTAAATTCTAGTGGGGACCAGTGTCAGACTGTAGGCTACAGTGAGGACCAGCATCAGACTGTAAGTTCCAGTGAGGACCAAAGTCAGACTGTAGGCTACAGTAAGAACCGGAGTCCGACTCTAAGCTCTAGTGAGGATCAGGGTCAGACTCTAGGCTACAATGAGGACCAAAATCACACTGTAGGATACAGTCAGAACCAGAGTCAGACTCTAGGATCAAGTGATGACCAGAATCAAACTCTAGGCTACAGTAAGAAACAGAGTCAGAAATTAGGCTCAAGTGAGGACCAGAGTAAGACTGTAGTCTACAGTAAGAACCAGATACACAGTGTAGGCAATAGAGAGGACCAGTGTCAGACTGTAATCTACAGTAAGGACCAGAATCATACTGTAGGCTCTAGTGAAGACCAGTATCAGACTGTAGGATATAATGACGAAAAACGTAAGACTGTAGTCTAAGGTAAGAACAAGTGTCAGACAGTAGGCTCTAGTGAGGACCAGTGTCTGCCTGTAGGCTACAGTGAGGATGAAAGTCAGACTGTAGGCTCTAGTGAGGCCAGGGTGAGACTGTAGTCTACACTGAGAGCCAGATTACACTCTAGGCTCTAGTGAGGACTAGTGTCAGACTGTGGGCTACAGTAAGGACCAGACTCATACTGTAGGCAGTAGTGATGACCAGTGTCAGACTGTAGGCTATAATGACGAAAACGTCAGAATGTAGCCTAAGGTAAGAACTAGTTTTAGACAGTAGGCTCTAGTGTGGTCCAGTGTCAGACTGTAGGCAACAGTGAGGATGACAGTCAGACAGTAGGCTCTAGTGAGGACCAGTGTCAGACTGTATGCTTCAACAAGGACCAAAATCACACCGTAGGATACAGTCAGAACCAGAGTCAGACTCAAGGTTGTAGTGAGGACCAGATTCACACTGTAGTCTACACTGAGAACCAGACTTTCACTCTAGGCTCTAGTGAAGACTAGTGTCAGACTTAAGGAACAGTGAGGACCAGAATCAGACTGTAAATTCTAGTGAGGACCAAAATCAGACCGTACACTACAGTAAGAATCAGAGTCAGACTCTAAGCTCCAGTGCGTACCAGTGTCAGACTGTAGGCTAGAGTGAGGACCACAGTCAGACTGTCGTCTCTAGTGAGGATCAGTCAGACTTTAGGCTACAGTAAGTACCAGAGTTAGACTTTAAATTCTAATGGTTACCAAAGACAAACTGTAGGCTACAGTGAAGACCAGCAGCAGACTGTAAATTCTAGTTAAGACCAAACTCAGTCTGTACACTACAGTAAGAACCCGAGTCAGACTCTAAGCTCTAGTGCGGACCAGTGTCAGACTGTAGGCTACAGTAAGGACCAGAGTTAGACTGGAAATTCTAGTGAGGACCCAAGTCAGACTGTAAGCTACAGTGAGGATCAGACTGAGACTGTAAACTCTAGTGAGGACCAAAGTCAGACTGTAGGCTACAGTAAGAAACAGAGTCAGACTGTCGTCTCTAGTGAGGATCAGTCAGACTTTAGGCTACAGTAAGTACCAGAGTTAGACTTTAAATTCTAATGGTTACCAAAGACAAACTGTAGGCTACAGTGAAGACCAGCAGCAGACTGTAAATTCTAGTTAAGACCAAACTCAGTCTGTACACTACAGTAAGAACCCGAGTCAGACTCTAAGCTCTAGTGCGGACCAGTGTCAGACTGTAAGCTACAGTGAGGACGAGAGTCAGGCTGTAGGTTCTAGTGAGGACCAGTATCAGACTGTAGGCTACAGTGAGGACCAGAGTCAAAATGTAAGTCCTAGTGAGGACCAAAGTCAGACTGTAGGCTAGAGTAAGAACCAGAGTCAGACGCTAGTCTCTAGTGAGGACGAGTGTCAGACTCTAGGCTACAGTGAGAACGAGAGTCAGACTGTAGGCTCTAGTGAGGACGACTGTCAGACTGTAGGCTACAGTGAGGACAAGAGTCAGACTGTAGGCTACAGTAAGAACCAGAGTCAGACTCTAGTCTCTAGTGAGGACCAGTGTCAGACTCTAGGCTACAGTGAGGACGAGAGTCAGACTGTAGGCTCTAGTGAGGCCGAGAGTCAGACTGTAGGCTCTAGTGAGGACCAGTGTCAGACTGTAGGCTCAATTGAGGACCAGTGTCAGACTGTATGCTACAATGAGGTCCAACGTCAAACTGTATGCTACAGTAACAACCAGTGTCTGACTCTAGGCTCTAGTAAAGCCCAGTGTCAGACTGTAGGCTACAGTGAGGGCCAGATTCAGATTGTAGGCTACACTGAGAACCAGAGTCAGACTGTAGAGACTAGTGAGGACTAGGTTCAGTCTGTAAGCCAAGTTACGAACCATTGTTCGACTGTGGTCTCTAGTGAGGCCTGATGTCACACTGTAGGCTACAGTAAAAACCAGAGTTTGACGGTAAGCTCTATTGAGAACCAGAGTCAGACTCTAGGCTATAGTGAGGACCAGTGTCAGATTGTAAATACTAGTGAGGACCAATGTCAGACTGTAGGCTACAGCAAGAACTAGTGTCAGACTGTAAATTCTAGTGATGACTAATGTCATACTGTAGGCTACAGTAAGAACCAGAGTCAGACTCTAGTCTCTAGTGAGGACCAGTGTCAGACTCTAGGCTACAGTGAGGACGAGAGTCAGACTGTAGGCTCTAGTGAGGACCAGTTTCAGACTGTAAGTTCTAGTGAGGACCAAAGTCAGACTGTAGGCTCTAGTGAGGACCAGTGTCAGACTGTATGCTACAATGAGGTCCAACGTCAAACTGTATGCTACAGTAACAACCAGTGTCTGACTCTAGGCTCTAGTAAAGCCCAGTGTCAGACTGTAGGCTACAGTGAGGACCAGATTCAGACTGTAGCCTACACTGAGAACCAGAATCAGACTGTAGAGACTAGTGAGGACTAGGTTCAGTCTGTAAGCCAAGTTACGAACCATTGTCAGACTGTGGTCTCTAGTGAGGCCTGATGTCACACTGTAGGCTACAGTAAAACCAGAGTTTGACGGTAAGCTCTATTGAGGACCAGGTCAAACTTTAGGCTACAGTGAGGACGAGAATCAGAATGTAAATTCTAGTGAGGACCAATGTCAGAATGTAGGCTACAGTGAGGACGAGAATCAGACTTTAAATTCTAGTGAGGACGGAAGTCAGACTGTAGGCTACAGTAAGAGCCAGAGTCCGACTGTAAGCTCTAGTGAGGAACAGTGTCAGACTGTATGCTTCAACAAGGACCAAAATCTCACTGTAGGATACAGTCAGAACCAGAGTCAGACTCTAGGTTCTAGTGAGGACCAGAGTCAGACTGTAGTCTACACTGAGAACCAGAGTTACACTCTAGGCTCTAGTGAGGACTAGTGTCAGACTTTAGGGTACAGTGAGGACCAGCATCAGACTATAAATTCTAGTGAGGACCAAAGTCAGACTGTACACTACAGTAAGAACCAGAGTCAGACTATAAGCTCTAGTGCGGACCAGTGTCAGACTGTAGGCTACAGTGAGGACCACAGTCAGACTGTGGTCTCTAGTGAGGACCAGTCAGACTGTAGGCTACAGTAAGGACCAGAGTTAGACTGTAAATTCTCGTGAGGACCAAAGTCAGACTGTAGGCTACAGTAAGAACCAGAGTCCGACTGTAAGCTCTAGTGAGGATCTGGGTAAGACTGTAGGCTACAATGAGGACCAAAATCACACTGTAGGATACAGTCAGAACCAGAGTCAGACTCTAGATGCTAGTGAGGACCAGAGTCAGACTTATAGGCTACAATAAAAACCAGAGTCAGACTTTAGGCTGCAGTGAGAACCAGAGTAAGACTGTAGTACAGTGAGAACCAGAATCACACTGTAGGCAATAGAGAGGACCGGTGTCAGACTGTAGGGCTACAGTAAGAACCAGTGTCACACTGTAGGCTCTAGTGAGGACCAGTGTCAGACTGTAGGCTATAATGAGGAAAAATGTCAGACTGTAAGCTAAGGTAAGAAACAGTGTCAGACAGTAGGCTCTAGTGTGGACCAGTGTCAGATCTGTAGGCTACAGTGAGGATGACAGTCAGACTGTAGGGCTCTAGTGAGGACTAGGGTCAGACTGTAGGCAACAATGAGGACCAAAGTCAAACTGTAGGCTACAGTAAGAACCAGAGTCCGACTCTAGACTCTAGTGAGGACCAGTGTCTGACTGTAGGCTACAGTGAGGATGACAGCCAGACTGTAGGCTCTAGTGAGGACCAGTGTCAGACTGTAGACTACAGTGAGGACTAGAATCAGACTGTAGTCTACATTAAGAACCAGAGTCACACTTCAGTCTCGAGAGAGGACCAGTGTCAGACTTGGGCTACAGTAAGGACCGAAATAACACTGTAGGATACAGTCAGATCCAGAGTAAGTATTTAGGTTCTTGTCAGTACCAGAATCAGACTGTAGGCTACAGTTCGGACCACAGTCCGACTGTAAATTCTAGTGAGGACCAAGGACAGACTTTAGGCTACAGTAAGAACCAGAGTGATACTGTAAGCTCTAGTGAGGACCAGGGTCAGACTCTAGGCTACAGTGAGGATGAGAGTCAGACTGTAAATTCTAGTGAGGAACAGTGTCAGACTCTAGGCTACAGTAAGAACCAGAGTTAGACTTTAAGCTCTAATGAGGACCAGCATCAGGCCGTAGGCTACAATGAGGCCAAAATCACACTGTAGGATACAATCAGAACCAGAGTCAGAGTCTAGTTTCCAGTGAGGAACAGAGTCCGACTGTAGGCTACAGTAAGAACCTCAGTCACACTGTAGGCTCTAGTGAGTACCGAGTCATACTGAAGGGTACAGTGAGGACCAGTGTCAGACTTTAAATTCTAGTGAGGACGATAGACAGACTGTAATCTCTGAGAGGACCAGTGTCCAATTGTAGGCTACAGTGAGGACGAGATTCAGACTGTAGTCTCTAGTAAGGACCAGTGTCAGTCTATATATTCTAGTGAGGATCAGAGTCAGACTGTAGTCTACAGTACGAACCAGAGTCATACTGTAGTCTCTAGTCACGATCAGTGTCAGACTGTAGGCTACAGTAAGAACCAGTCAGACTGTATTCTCAAGTGAGGACCAGTGTCACACTTTAGGCTACAATGAGGTCCAACATCAGACTGTAGGCTAAAGTAACAGACAGAGTCAGACTGTAGGCTCTAGTGCGGACCAGTGTAAGAATGTAGGCTACTTTAAGGACCAGAGTTAGACTGTAAATTCTAGTGAGGACCAAAGTCAGACTGTAAGCTAAAGTGTGGTCCAGAGTGAGACTGTAAACTCTACTGAGGACAAAGTCAGACTGTAGGCTACAGTAAAAAACAGAGTCAGACTGTAGGCTCTAGTGAGGACCAGTGTCAGTCTGTAGTCTACAGTGAGGACCACCGTCAGACTGTAGGCTCTAGTGAGGACCAGTGTAAGACTGTAGGCTACAGTGAGGACGAGAGTCAGACTGTATTCTCAAGTGAGGACCAGTGTCAGACTTTAGGCTACAATGAGGTCCAACATCAGACTGTAGGCTAAAGTAACAGACAGAGTCAGACTCTAGGCTCTAGTGCGGACCAGTGTAAGAATGTAGGCTACTTTAAGGACCAGAGTTAGACTGTAAATTCTAGTGAGGACCAAAGTCAGACTGTAAGCTAAAGTGTGGTCCAGAGTGAGACTGTAAACTCTACTGAGGACAAAAGTCAGACTGTAGGCTACAGTAAGAAACAGAGTCAGACTCTAGTCTCTATTGAGGACCAGTTTCAGACTCTAGGCTAAAGTGAGGACGAGAGTTAGACTATAGGCTCTAGTGAGGACCAGTGTCTGACTGTAGTCTACAGTGAGGACGAGAGTCAGACTGTAGGCTCTAGTGAGGAGTAGTGTCAGACTGTAAGTTCTAGTGAGGACCAAAGTCAGACTGTAGGCTAGAATAAGAACCAGAGTCCGACTGTAAGCACTAGTGAGGATCAGCGTCAGACGGTAGGCTACAATGAGGACCAAAATCACACTGTACAATACAGTCAGAACCAGAGTCAGACTCTAGGCTCTAGGGAGGACCTGAGTAAGACTGTAGTCTACAGTAAGAATCAGAGTCACACTGTAGGCTCTAGTGAGGACCAGTGAGAGACTGTAAATTCTAGTGAGGACCAAATTCAGACTGTAGGCTACAGTCAGAACCAGAGTCCGACTGTAAGCTCTAGTGAGGACCAGGGTCAGACTGTAGTCTACAATGAGGACCAAATACACTGTAGGATACAGTCAGAACCAGAGTCAGACTCTAGGTTCCAGTGAGGACCAGAGTCAGACTGTAGTCTACAGTAAGAACCAGAGTCACACTGTAGGCTCTAGTGAGGACCAGTGTCAGACTGTAGGCTACAGTGAGGACCAGAGTCAGACTGTAAAATCTAGTGAGGACAAGAGTCAGACTGTAGGCTCTAGTGAGGAGCAGTGTCAGACTGTAGGATACAGTGAGGACCAGAGTCATAGTGTAAGTTCTATTGAAGACCAAAGTCAGACTCTAGGCTACAGAAAGAACCAGACTATGACTCTAGGCTCTAGTGAGGACCAGTGTCAGACTGTAAGCTACAGTGAGGACCAGAGTCAGACTGTAAATACTAGTGAGGACCAAAGTCAGACTGTGGGCTACAGTAAGAACCAGAGTCGGACCCTAGGCTCTACTGAGGACCAAGTTCAGACTGTAGGCTACAATGAGGGCCAAAATCATACTGTAGGATTCAGTCAGAACCACACTAAGAGTTTAGGGTCTAGTGAGGAGCAGAGTCAGACTGTATGCTACAGTAAGAACAAGAGTCACACTGTAGGCTCTAGTGAGGACAGTGTCAGACTGTAGGAAACAGTAATAACCAGAGTCGGAACCTAGGCTCTAGTGAGCACCAGGGTCAGACTGTAGGCTACAATGAGGACTAAAATAACACTGTAGGATACAGTCAGAACCAGAGTAAGAATTTAGGTTCTAGTGCGGACCAGTGTCAGACTGTGCTACAGTGAGGACCAGAGTCAGACTGTAAATTCTAGTGAGGACCAAAGTCAGACTGTGGGCTACAGTAAGAACCAGAGTCGGACCCTAGGCTCTACTGAGGACCAAGTTCAGACTGTAGGCTACAATGAGGGCCAAAATCATACTGTAGGATTCAGTCAGAACCACACTAAGAGTTTAGGGTCTAGTGAGGAGCAGAGTCAGACTGTATGCTACAGTAAGAACAAGAGTCACACTGTAGGCTCTAGTGAGGACGAGTGTCAGACTGTAGGAAACAGTAATAACCAGAGTCGGAACCTAGGCTCTAGTGAGCACCAGGGTCAGACTGTAGGCTACAATGAGGACTAAAATAACACTGTAGGATACAGTCAGAACCAGAGTAAGAATTTAGGTTCTAGTGAGGACCAGAGTCAGACTGTAGGCTTCAGTCAGAACCAGAGACCGACTGTAAGCTTTAGTGAGGACCATAGTCAGACTGTAGGCTACAGTAAGAACCAGAGTGTGACTGTAAGCTCTAGTGAGGACCACTGTCAGACTGTAGGCTACAGTCAGAACCAGTGTCAGACTGTAAAATCTAGTGAGGACCAAATTCAGACTCGGGCTACAGTAAGAACCTGAGTCACTCTGTAGGCTCTTGTGAGGACCAGTGTCAGACTGAAGGGTACTGTGTGGACCAGAGTCAGACTGTAAATTCTAGTGAGGACGATAGTCAGACTGTAGGCTCTGGAGAGGACCAGTGTCCGACTGTAGGCTACAGTGACAAGTCAGACTGTAGGCTCTAGTGAGACCAGGTCAGTCTATATTCTATTGAGGACCAGAGTCAGACTGTAGTCTACAGTACGAACCAGAGTCATACTGTAGGCTCTAGTGACGACCAGTGTCAGACGTTCGGCTACAGTAAGGACCGGAGTCAGACTGTAGGCTCAAGTGAGGACCAGTGTCAGAATGTATGCTACGATGAGGTCCAACGTCAGACTATAGGCTCCAGTAACAGCCAGGGTCAGACTCTAGGCTCTAGTGAGGACCAGTGTCAGACTGTAGGCTACAGTGAGGACCAGATTCAGACTGTAGCCTACACTGAGAACCATAATCAGACTGTAGAGACCAGCGAGGTCTAGGTTCAGACTGTAAGCCATGTTACGAACCATTGTCAGAACTTAGTCTCTAGTGAGGACCGTGTCAGAATTTAGGCTACAGTAAGAACCGGAGTAAGACTGTAAATTATATTGAGGACCAAAGTCAGACTGTAGGCTACAGTGAGGACCAGCATCAGACTGTAGATTCTAGTGAGGACCAAAGTCTGACTGTAGGCACAGTAAGAACCAGAGTCAGACATTAGGCTCAAGTGAGGACCAGAGTAAGACTGTAGGTTTACAGTAAGAACCATAATCACACTGTAGGCAATAGAGATGACCAAAGTCAGACTATAGGCTACAGTAAGAACTAGAGTCAGACTCTAGGCTCTAGTGAGGACCAGTGTCAGAGTGTAGGCTTCAGTGAGGACCAGAGTCAGACTGGAAATTCTAGTGAGGACTAGTGTCTGAGTATAGGCTACAGTGAGGACGAGAGTCAGACTGTAGGCTCTAGTGAGGACCAAAGTCTGACTGTAGGCACAGTAAGAACCAGAGTCAGACATTAGGCTCAAGTGAGGACCAGAGTAAGACTGTAGGTTTACAGTAAGAACCATAATCACACTGTAGGCAATAGAGAGGACCAGTGTCAGAATATAGGCTACAGTAAGAACCAGAGTCTGACTCTCGGCTCTAGTGAGGACCAGTTTCACACTGTAAATTCTAGTGAGGACCAAAGTCAGCCTGTAGGCTACAGTAAGAACCAGAGTCCGACTCCCGGCTCTAGTGAGGACCAGTGTCTGACTGTAGATTTTACTGAGGAACAGTGTCATACTGCAGGGTTCAGTGAGGACCAAAGTCCAAGTGTAGATTACAGTAAGAACAGAGCCAGACTGTAGGTTATAGTGAGGAGCAGTGTCAGAATGTAGAATATATAGAGGACTAGTGTCGTACTGTAGGCTACAGTGAGGACCAAAGTCAGACTGTAGGCTACAATAAGAACCAGAGTCAGACTGTAGGTTCTCATGAGGACCAGTGTCAGACTGTAGGCTAGAGTGAGGACCAAAATCAGACTGTAGGCTACAGTAAGAACCAAAGTCTTAATGTAGGCTCTAGTGAGGACGAGTGTCAGACTATAGGCTACAGTGAGGACCAAAAACAGACTGTAGGCTACATTAAGAACCAGAGTCAGACTGGAGGCTCTAATGAGGACCAGTGTCAAACTGTAGGCTCTAGTGAAGACCAGTGTCAGACTGAAGTCTACAGTGAGGAACAGTGTCAGACTGTAGGCTACAGTGAAGAAAAGGCTCAGAATCTAATGTACATTAAGAAGAGAGTCAGACTGTAGGCTCTAGTGAGGACCAGTATCAGACTGTAGGCTACAGTGAGGACCAGAGTCAGAATATAGGGTCTTGTGAGGATCAGAGTCAGACTGTAGGCTACAGTGAGGAACAAATTCAAATTTTAGGCTACAGTAAGAACCAGAGTCTGACTGTAGGCTCTAGTGAGGATGAGTGTCAGACTGTAGGCACAGTGAGGCCAAATTATGACTGTAGGATGCCTTCAGAACCAGAGCCAGACTGTAAGATCTAGTGATTCCCAGTGTCAGAATGTAGGCTACATGGGGACCAACATTAGACTGTAGGCTCTAGTAAGAACCAGAGTCACACTGTAGCCTCTAGTCAGGCCAGTTTCAGTCGGTTTCTCTAGTTATCAGAATATGCAAGAACTGGGACTCATAAGGTCTTCTCCTGAAAACATCTAATGCTCCGAAGAGTGCTTCATGCTTGATCTGCACCCCGAATTCCTTTCACGGTGTGTTGAAGTTCAGCAGCTGCAATGGCCATGACTTAATCTTTGCAGAGGCAAATGGCACGTGCCAGGTTCCAGGTGGCAGGGCTCCTTCATGGTCATAAATCAGACCATGGGGTTTGGGGAGATGGCGGGGTGGGGAGTTCTTGACCATGTCATCCCATAGTGCTAGGAATGCTCATCCCCAGGGGTGGCAATGATAATGCAATGTGCTGTTAGTGGACTGGGCCATAAGACAGGATCCAAGATTCTCTGGACCTCCTGTCGATGTTAGCCTCTGGTGGTCCAGGAAAATACTCCTCTTCTTGTTTCTTCCCATATCTAGACTTACACTGTTACAATCACCGGTCTCATACGGAACTACGTATTATTGTATCAGAGGCTCAGCTGTACGTTTGGCATTGTAAGAAACAGCAATTTTGTACAGCAGGTGCAATACCAACAACAGAGCTACAGTGAGGACCAGAATCAGACTGTAAATTCTAGTGAGGACCAAAGTCAGACTGTGGCTACAGTAAGACCAGAGTCAGACTGTAGCTCTAGTGAGGACCACGGACAGACTGTAGGCTACAATGAGGACCAAAATCACACTGTAGGATCCAGTCAGAACCAGAGTCAGACTCTAGGTTCTAATGAGGACCAGGGTCAGACTGTAGGCTACAGTAAGAACCAGAGTTACACTGTAGGCTCTAGTGAGAACCAGTGTCAGACTGTAGGCTACAGTGGGTACCAGAGTCAGACTGTAAATTTTAGTGTGGATCAAAGTCAGACTGTAGGCTACAATAAGAAACTGAGTCAGACTGTAGGCTGTAGTGAAGACCACTGTCAGACTGTAGGCTACAGTGAGGATGACAGTCAGACTGTAGGCTCTAGTGCGGACCAGTGTCAGACTGTGCTACAAGAGGACCAGAATCACACTGTAGGACAGTCAGTGAGACCAGAGAGTCAGACTGTAGGCTCTAGTGAGGACCCGTGTCAGACTGTAGGCTACAGTAAGAAACAAAGTCAGACTCTAGGATCTAGTGAGGACCAGTGTCGGACTGTAAGCTACAGTGAGGACGAGAGTCAGACTGTAGGCTCTAGTGAGGACCAGTGTCAGACTGTAGGCTACAGTGAGGACGAGAGTCAGACTGTAGGCTCTAGTGAGGACCAGTGTCAGACTGTAGGCTACAGTGAGGGACAATGTCAGACTGTGGGCTACAGTGAACAACCAGAGTCAGACTCTAGGCTACAGTAAGATCCAGTGTCAGACTGTAGGCTCTTGTGAGTACCAGTGTCAAACTGTAGGCTAAAGTGAGGACCTGCATCAGACTGTAAATTCTAGTGAGGACAAAAGTCAGACTCTAGGCTACAGTGAGGTCCAGAGTCAGACTGTAGCTCTAGTGAGGACCAGGTGTCAGACTGTTACAGGACAAAATCACTGTAGGATACAGTCAGAACCAGAGTTTGACTGTAAGCTCTAGTGAGGACCAGGGTCAGGCTATAGGCTACAGTGAGGAACAGAGTCAGACTGTAAATTCTAGTGAGGACCAAAGACAGACTATAGGCTACAGTCCAGAGTCCGACTGTGTAAATTCTAGTGAGGACCAAAATCAGACTGTACACTACAGTAAGAACCAGAGTCAGACTCTAAGCTCTAGTGCGGACCAGTGTCAGACTGTAGGCTACAGTAGGAAACAGAGTCAGACATTAGGGCTCAAGTGAGGACCAGAGTAAGAATGTAGTCTACAGTGAGAACCAGAATCACACTGTAGGCAGTGAGAGGACCAGTGTCAGACTGTAGTCTACAGCAAGGAAGAGAATCATACTGTAGGCACAAGTGAGGACCAGTGTCAGACTTTAGGCTATAATGATGAAAACCGTCAGACTGTAGTCTAAGGTAAGAACTAGTGTTTGAGAGTAGGCTTTAGTGTGGACCAGTGTCAGACAGGAGGCTACAGTGAGGATGACAGTCAGACTGTAGGCTCTAGTGAGGACCAGGGTCAGACTGTAAATTCTAGTGAGGACCAAAGGCAGACTGTAGGCTACAGTAAGAACCTGAGTCACACTAAAAGCTCTAGTGAGGACCAAGGTCAGACTCTAGGCTACAGTGAGGAACAGAGTGAGACTGTAAATTCTACTGAGGACCAAATTCAGACTGTAGTCTACAGTAAGAAGCAGAGTCATACTGTAGGCTCTAGTGAGGACCAGGGTCAGACTGAAGGGTACACTGAGGACCAGAGTCAGACTGTAAATTCTAGTGAGGACGATAGTCAGACTGTAGGCTATGGAGAGGACCACTGTTCGACTGTAGGCTACAGTGAGGACGAGAGTCAGACTGTAGGCTCTAGTAATGACCAGTGTCAGTTTATATATTCTAGTGAGGACCAGAGTCAGACTGTAGTCTACACTACGAACCAGAGTCATACTAGAGGCTCTAGTTAAGACCAGTGTCAGACTTTGGGCTACAGTCAGGACCGGAGTCAGACTGTAGGCTCAAGTGAGGACCAGTGTCAGACTGTAGGCTACAGTGAGGACCAGAATTCAGACTGTAGCCTACACTGAGGAACCAGAATCAGACTGTAGAGACTAGTGAGGACTCGGTTCAGACTGAAAGCCAAATTACGAACCATTGTCAGACTGTAGTCTCTAGTGAGGAGTGTCAAACTGTAGGCTACAGTAAAAACAGAGTTTGACTGTAAGCTCTATTGAGGAGCAGGGTCAAATTTTAGGCTACAGTGAGGATGAGAATCAGACTGTAAATTCTATTGAGGACCAAAGTCAGACTGTAGGCTACAGTAAGAGCCAGATCAAACTGTAGGCAATAGAGAGGACCAGTGTCAGACTGTAGGCTACAGTTAGAACCAGACTCATACTGTAGGCTCTAGTGAGGACCAGTGTCAGACTGTAGGCTATAATGATGAAAACGTCAGAATGTAGCCTAAGATAAGAACTAGTTTCAGACAGTAGGCTCTAGTGTGGACCAGTGTCAGACTGTTGGCAACAGTGAGGATGACAGTCAGACAGTAGGCTCTAGTGAGGACCAGGGTCAGACTGTATGCTTCAACAAGGGCCATAATCACACCGTAGGATACAGTCAGAACCAGAGTCAGACTCAAGGTTCTAGTGAGGACCAGATTCAGACTGTAGTCTACACTGAGAACAAGACGTAAACTCTAGGCTCTAGTGAAGACTAGTGTCAGACTTTAGGCAACAGTGAGGACCAGCATCAGACTGTAAATTCTAGTGAGGACCAAAGTCAGACTGTACACTACAGTAAGAACCAGAGTCAGACCCTAAGCTCTAGTGCGGACCAGTGTCAGACTGTAGGCTACAGTGAGGACCACAGTCAGACTGTGGTCTCTAGTGAGACCAGTGTCAGACTGTAGGCTACAGTAAGGACCAGAGTTAGACTGTAAATTCTAGTGATTACCAAAGTTAGACTGTAGACAACAGTGAGGACCAGCATCAGACTGTAAATTCTAGTGAGGATCAAAGTCAGACTGTACACTACAGTAAGAACCAGAGTCAGACTAAGCTCTAGTGCGGACCAGTGTCAGACTGTAGGCTACAGTGAGGACCACAGTCAGACTGTGGTCTCTAGTGAGGACCAGTCAGACTGTAGGCTAAGTAAGGACCAGAGTTAGACTGTAAAATCTAGTGAGGACCAAAGTCAGACTGTAGGCTACAGTGAGAACCAGCATCAGACTGTAAATACTATTGAGGACCCAAGTCCGACTGTAGGCAACAGTAAGAACCAGAGTCCGACTCTAAGCTCTAGTGAGGACCAGTGTCAGAGTGTAGGCTACAGTGAGGGCCAGAAATCACACTGTAGGATACAGTCAGAACCAGAGTCAGACTATAGGCTACAGTAAGAACCAGAGTCAGACATTAGGCTCAAGTGAGGACCAGAGTAAGAATGTAGTCTACAGTAAGAACCAGAATCACACTGTAGGCAATGGGGGACCAGTGTCATACTGTAGTCTACAGTAAAAACCAGAATCATACTCTAGACTCTAGTGAGGACCAGTGTCAGACTGTAGTCTATAATGAGGAAAAACGTCAGACTGTAGTCTAAGGTAAGAACTAGTGTCAGCCAGTAGGCTCTAGTGTGGACCAGTGTCAGACTGTAGGCTACAGTGAGGATGACAGCCAGACTGTAAGCTCTAGTGAGGACCAGGGTCAGGCTGTAGGCTACAATGAGGACGAAAATCACACTGTAAGATACAGTCAGAATCAGAGTCAACCTCTAGGATCCAGTGAGGACCAGAGTCAGACTGTAGTCGACAGTAAGAACCAGAGTCACACTGTAGGCTCTAGTGAGGACCAGTGTCAGACTATTAGGCTTCAGTAAGGACCAGAGTCAGACTGTGTAGGCTCAAGTGAGGACCAGAGTCAGACTGTAGCCTACACTGAGTACCAGAATCAGACTGTAGAGACTTGTGAGGACTAGGTTCAGACTGTAAGCCAAGTTACGAACCATTGTCAGACTGTAGTCTCTAGTGAGGACCGGTGTCACACTGTAGGCTACAGAAAAACCAGAGTTTGACTGTAAGCTCTATTGAGGACCAGGGTCAAATTTTAGGCTAGTGTGAGGATGAGAATCAGACTCTAAATTCTAGTGAGGACCAAAGTCAGACTGTAGGCTATAGTAAGAACCAGAGTCCGACCGTATACTCTAGTGAGGACCAGGGTCAGACTGTAGGCTACAATGAGGACCAAAATCACACTGTAGGATACAGTCAGAACCAGAGTCAGACTCTAGGTTCTAGTGAGAACCAGAACCAGACTCTAGGCTACAGTAAGAACCAGAGTCACACTGTAGACTCTAGGGAGGACTAGTGTCAGACTGTAGGCTAGAGTGAGGACCAGACTCAGACTGTAAATTCTAGTGAGGACGAAAGTCAGACGGTAGGCTACATTAAGAACCAGAGTCAGACTCTAGGCTCTGGTGAGGAACAGTGTCAGACTGTACACTACAGTGAGGACCAAGGTTAGACTGTAAAATCTAGTGAGGACCAGTGTCAGACTGTAGGCTACAGTAAGAACAAGAGTGTGACTGTTAGCTATAGTGAGGACCAAAAGTCAGACTGTAGGCTACAGTAAGAATCAGAGTAAGAATCTAGTCTCTAGTGAGGACCATGTCAGACTCTAGGCTTCCGTGAGGAGAGTCAGAATGTAGGCTCTAGTGACGACCAGTGTCAGACTGTAGGCTACAGTGAGGACCGTAGTCAGACTGTAGTCTCAAGTGAGGACCAGTGTCAGACTGTATGCTACAATGATGTCCAACGTCAGACTGAAGGCTACAGTAACAACCAGAGTCAGACTCTAGGCTCTACTAAAGACCAGTGTCAGACTGAAGGCTACAGTGAGGACAAGATTCAGACTGTAGCTTCTCCTGAGAACCAGAATCAGACTGTACAGACTAGTGAAGACTAGGTTCAGACTGTAAGCCAAGTTACGAACAATTGTGAGACTGTAGTCTCTAGTGAGGACCGGTGTCATACTGTAGACTACAGTAAAAACCAGAGTTTGATGGTAAGCTCTATTGAGGACCAGGTCTAACTTTAGGCTACAGTGAGGACGAGAATCAGTCTGTAAATTCTGTATTGAGGACCAAAGTCAGACTTTAGGCTACAGTAAGGCCAGAGTCCGACTCTAAGCTCTAGTGAGGACCAAGGTCAGACTGTATGCTTCAACAAGGACCAAAATCTCACTGTATGATACAGTCAGAACCAGAGTCAGACTCTAGGTTCTAGTGAGGACCAGAGTCAGACTGTAGTCTACACTGAGAACCAGACTTACACTCTAGGCTCTAGTGAGGACTAGTGTCAGACTGTTTATGGTAGAGTGAGGACCAGCATCAGACTGTAAATTCTAGTGAGGACCAAAGTCAGACTGTACACTACAGTAAGAACCAGAGTCAGACTCTAGCTCTAGTTCGGACCAGTGTAAGACTGTAGGCTACAGTGAGAACCAGAGTCATACTGTAAGTTCTAGTGAGTAACAAAGTAAGACTGTAGGCTACAGTGAGGACCACAGTCAGACTGTGGTCTCTAGTGAGGACCAGTCATACTGTAGGCTACAGTAAGGACCAAAGTTAGACTGTAAATTCAGGTGAGGACCAAAGTCAGACTGTAGGCTACAGTGAGGACCACAGTCAGACTGTGGTCTCTAGTGAGGACCAGTCAGACTGTAGGCTACAGTAAGGACCAGAGTTAGACTGTAAATTCTAGTGAGGACCAAAGTCAGACTGTAGGCTACAGTGAGGACCAGCATCAGACTGTAAATTCTAGTGAGGACCAAAGTCCGACTCTAGGCTACAGTAAGAACCAGAGTCGAACTGTAAGCTCTAGTGAGGATCAGGGTCAGACTCTAGGCTACAATGAGGACCAAAATCACACTGTAGTATACATTCAGAACCAGAGTCAGACTCTAGGTTCTAGTGAGGACCAGAGTCAGACTATAGGCTACAGTAAAATCCAGAGTCAGAAATTAGGCTCAAGTGAGGACCAGAGTAAGACTGTAGTCTACAGTAAGAACCAGATACACAGTGTAGGCAATAGAGGACCAGTGTCAGACTGTAATCTACAGTAAGGACCAGAATCATACTGTAGGCTCTAGTGAGGACCAGTATCAGACTGTAGGATATAATGACGAAAAACGTAAGACTGTAGTCTAGTAAGAACAAGTGTCAGACAGTAGGCCCAGTGAGGACCAGTGTTAGACTGTAGGCTACAGTGAGGATGACAGTCAGACTGTAGGCTCTAGTGAGGACCAGAGGGTGAGACTGTAGTCTACACTGAGGACCAGATTACACTGTAGGCTCTAGTGAGGACTAGTGTCAGACTGTGGGCTAGTGAGGACCAGACTCAGACTGTAGGCTACA
>JAIOJX010000018.1:6456164-6492881 GCA_022376925.1 Tragulus kanchil
GATCGTAAGTAGGCTACAGTTAGAGAACCAGAGTCACACTGTAGGCTCTAGTGAGGACCAGTGTCAGACTGTAGGCTACATTTGAAACCAGAGTCATACTGTAAATTCTAGTGAGGACAAAATTCAGACTGTAGGCTACAGTAAGAACCTGAGTCACAGTGTAGACTCTAGTGAGGACCAGAGTCAGACTGCAGGATACAGTTTGGACCAGAGTCACACTTTAAATGCTAGTGAGGACCAAAGGCAGACTGTAGGATACAGTCAGAACCAGAGTCAGAGTCTAGTTTCCAGTGAGGAACAGAGTCAGTCTATAGTCTCCAGTAAGAACCAGAGTCATACTGTAGGCTCTTTTGAAGACCAGTGTCAGACTGTAAATTCTAGTGAGGACCAATATCAGACTGTAGGCTACAGTGAGGACGAGAGTCAGACTGTAAGCTCTAGTGAGGACCAGTGTCAGTCTTTATATTCTAGTGAGGATCAGAGTCAGACTGTAGTCTATAGTAGGAACCAGAGTCATACTGTAGGCTCTAGTGACGACCAGTGTCAGACTTTAGGCTACAGTAAGAACCGAGTCAGACTTAAGGCTCAAGTGAGGACCAGTGTCAGACTGTATGCCACAATGAGGTCCAATATCAGACTGTAGGCTACAATAACAACCAGAGTCCGACTGTAAGCTCTAGTGAGGACCAGGGTCAGACTGTAGGCTACAATGAGGACCAAAATCACACTTTAGGATACAGTCAGAACCAGAGTCAGACTCTAGGATCAAGTGATGACCAGAATCAAACTCTAGGCTACAGTAAGAAACAGAGTCAGACATTAGGCTCACGTGAGGACCATAGTAGGACTGTAGTCTACAGTAAGAACCAGAATCACACTGTAGGCAATAGAGAGGACCAGTGTCAGACTGTAGTCTACAGTAAAAACCAGAATCATACTGTAGGATCTAGTGAGTACCACTAAAATCAGACTTTAGGGTACAGTGAGGACCAGCATCAGACTGGAAATTCTAGTGAGGACCAGAGTCAGACTCTAAGCTCTAGTGCGGACCAGTGTTAGACTGTAGGCTACAGTGAGGACCACAGTCAGACTGTGGTCTCTAGTGAGGACCAGTCAGACTGTAGGCTACTGGAAGGACCAGAGTAAGACTGTAAATTCTAGTGATTACCAAAGTGAGACTGTAGGCTACAGTAAGAACCAGAGTCCGACTGTAAGCTCTAGTCGGGATCAGTGTCAGACTGTAGGCTATAATGAGGACCAAAATCACACTGTAGGATACAGTCAGAACCAGAGTCAGACTCTAGGTTCTAGTGAGGACCAGAGTCAGACTGTAGTCTACACTGAGAACCAGAGTTACACTCTAGGCTCTAGTGAGGACTAGTGTCAGACTTTAGGGTACAGTGAGGACCAGCATCAGACTGTAAATTCTAGTGAGGACCAAAGTCTGACTGAAGGCAACAATAAGAACCAGAGTCAGACTCTAAGCTCTAGTGAAGACCAGTGTCAGTCTGTAGGCTACAGTGAGGACCACAGTCAGACTGTAGGCTCTAGTGAGGACCAGTGTCAGAATGTAGGCTACAGTGAGGACCAGAGTCAGACTGTAAATTCTAGTGAGGACCAAAATCAGACTGTAGGATACAGTAAGAACCAGAGTCTGACTGTAAATACTAGACTACAAACCCAACAACTGGATTGATTTCTAAAAGTAGCATAGGATTGTGTCTTTGATAGACACCCATTTGATTCATATGCAAATATCCAATAAGGCAAGAAAGCGTTACAAATGGTCATACAAGTTGCATTGAGTTTCTCCTCTGAGAGTCCTGTTAAGGTGATTTTGAGGTCAGCTCTCCTCGCGATAATCCAGTCCAATCCAAGGGCCCTTTGTGAGTAGAAATTTATTCGAGTCAATTTCCTTCAGTTTCACTGTGGTGGTACCTGAAAAGGGCCTCCCATTCAGGCTGGAGATAGTCCTTTAAATGATGTCTCCTTGCTGGGGCTGTTTAGTCGCTATGTCGTGTCTGACGCTTTTGCGACTGCATGGACTGTAGCACACCAGGCTCTGCTGCTCAGGGGGTGGGCTCCCAGGTTTCCTTCTCCAGGAATCTTCCTGACCCAGGGATCGAGCCCACACCTCCTAGGTCTCTTGCATTGGCAGGCGGATTCCTCACCACGGACCACCAGGAAGCCCTCAGTCTTTTCAGTATGCATAATCCTGCTTGCCACTCCGGGAGCCACTGACCCCTTTCAAGAGTTCTTTCTATAAACTTTGCAAGGAGGATCTTATTACAAATTAGATATGGGATAGGAGCTGTACCTTCCAAAGCCCATGCTAACACGGTTGCAAGTGCTCTTGATACATTCCCCAACTGAAAACAAGGTTCTCTGGGTGTGGGACCTGAAAGGGCACATGTCGAGGGAGGTGAGAAGCACAGAGACCAGGCTCACAGCTTCTTCACAGTGCCTGGACCAGTCAGAGGAAAGGCAGGCTTCTTCAGAGCAGGACTTTTGTAACCCCCCAGCCCTGATAAAGTTAATCAAGTTGGACCCCTACTCCATGGAGAGCGTCGGAGTTGAGCCACCACAGATCCTTCTCCTGTCCTTGAAAAAAACCCCCTAAGAAACAAATCCTAAGATGACGGCTACATTTCTGAAGTTCAGTCCTCCTGAGCACAGCTGGGTCCCATAGTCATTTACTTTCTTGATTAACGTGGCTCCTGACTTATTCCTGTTTTTTATTATGAGGCAGCCGGGGGGATTCTTTGAAAGGTCGAAATGGAGCCAAGGAAGATATGCGTTCTGTTAAAAGAGGCGCTGCGGCAAAATGATCTCGGAGGGCCCTTCCGACTGTGGCATTTGAAGATTCTAAGTGTTTCTCTTCCGTAGTTCCCCGGGGAACCTTGTGTGCGTGGGGTAAGTTCAGGGTGAGGACACTTGATGTTTGCCAGAGCTAACTGAGAGCACCCAGCAGAGAATGGAGTCCTTTGGGCCAGAAAGGGCCCTGACAAGGGTCTGCAGGAGCGCAACTGTCCTTGGGGTCTATTCCTGGAGGGTGAGACCCTGGCCTTTCACCTCTCTAAATGGAGAAATGAGCCCAGGCATCCTATTGGCGTTTAGCTGTGCCCAGTGTCAGCAGCCAGAAACAGACAAGGGCTACTGCTGAGCTGAAATCCCAGCAAAGAGTAGGAAAGCATGACAAGAACAGAAGAAGGAACACATGGTTATCACCAGGCAGGCGGTGTCACTGGTTTGCTCTCTCTGACAATTTCAGTCTTCCTGGACATCTCCCCCAACTCACAGAGGGGTTGTGTGAAGAGGTTACCACAAGGGCCAGGCCTAGACTGAGGCGAGGCAAAGAGAGGCATTTGCCTCAGGGACGAAATTTAAATGAGCAGCAAAACCAAATCTCAGTAACCAAAGGGTTGAAAAAAAAGTTTTATCATTGAAGTAGAGTTGATTTACAATGTTGTGTTAATTTCTGCTGTAAAGCAAAGGGACGAAAGTCTACATATACATACCTATCTCTCTACCTATCTATCTATCTATCTATCTATCTATCTATCTATCTATCTATCTACCCCATGTAGATAGATACATTTTTTTCATATTCTTTTCCATTATGGTTTATCACAGAACACTGAACATATTTCCCCTGTGCTGTCCAGTAAGTCTTCATTGTTTATCTCCCCCGTATATGCAATAGTTTGCCTCTGCTAATCCCAAATTCCCTAAATCCATAGTGTTTTGGATCCATCAAAATTAGTCTGGAGGGTGGGATGGGAGGATATCCATATGACCAGCCTGGGAACATACATATCTGTCCCGACAAAACTCTGTCAATTTAAAAGTAAAATAAAAGCTTGAAACATATATATCAAAGTTGGGCCTCCCTGGTAGCTCAGTGGTGAAGAGGTCACCTGCCAATGCAGGAGACACGGGTTCAGTCCCTGATCCAGGAAGATCCCACAGGCTGGGAGCAACGAGGCCCGTGAGCCACAACTATGGAGCCTGTGCTCTAGAGCCTTGGAGCCGCAAATGCTGAGCCCACGTGCTGCAACTGCTGAAGCCCACGTGCCCTAGAGCCCAAGTTCCACAACAAGAGAAGTCACCACAACAAGAAGCCTGCTCAGCTCAACAAACAGTAGCCCTCACCCCCCGCAACTAGAGAAGAGCCTGCAGCAGCAGTGAAAACCCAGAACAGCCGAAAGCAAAAGTAAATCAACAAACCTTTTTAAAATGGTTCTGTCATACGATTTTAAAAACAATCAAACTCGATGCCAAGTATCAAACTGTCAAAATTATAAAACCAGAGGATTAGTGATAATGCCGGGACAAAACATAACGGAGCACGAGGAAAAAGGAAAAGCTGGCAAGACATTTTATGGAAAGACCTCTCTATGGGAGATGGCCAAGGCAGTGCTCAGAGAACGTATAGCCCTGATAGGTTGCATCAGTACAAAACAGCAACGATGAATTCCTGCCTAAAGAACCTAGGGAGGAACAAAGAGCAAGTCAAACAAGCTTAGGAAAGGAGCAATCCAACTTGGAGCAAGAACAGCAGCAACAACAACAAAAACACCCAGAAAGATGGAGCTTGATTTAAACCTTAAGAGACATTCAACGGTGAGGAGAGGATACTGCAGCGTTCTCTGTCTTGCTTGAGTGTATCTTTCCAACGGCTTCCTGGTGGCTCAGTGGTGAAGAATCCTCCTGCCAGAGCAAGAGACATAGAAGATGCGGGTTTGACCCCCGGGTCAGGAAGATTCCCGGGAGAAGGAAATGGGAACCCACCCCAGGATTCTTGGGAACGTTCCACAGACGGGGATCCAGGCAGGCTACAGTCCATGGGGCCACCAAAGAGTCAGACACCTCTTAGCGACTAAGTAAGAACAATTAACATAACTTTCCCAACAAAAGTGCCAGTTCGATTAAATCTGGTTAAAAACAGGAAACCCACAAGAGTGCCCTGGTTGAAATTCTAGTTTAAAATAGTTCTAATAATGAACGAAGAAAACGAAGTAAAAAAGCAGAGATATGGGAGCAGTAGAAGAAAAAATGCTACTTTAGCCAATGACATGTTTGTACATCCATGAAAATCAAACCCCCCAGTACAACGGTTAATGAGTGAGCTTTGCAAAGGTATAGGATAGAATACACTTGTGAGCTGTGAGCCTCTGCCATCAGCTGTGAATCAATTCCGGTTGTTTTCCTCCCCACTCACTCGGAGACCTGCCAGAAGTCCAGCAGAACCCCTGCACGGAGGTCTCCGTGGTGTCGGAACATGAAAAGCTCTGAAAGAATCAATTGAGTTTCTACATCCCAGCCCCCCCAGCCAGGAAGAAGAAAGGCTAATTACCATAGTGGCGATATTATTGAACACCGAGGTCCTGGGAAGGCAAGAAATGACCTTTCAAGAGCATTTTCTGAGTGCCAGACACAAAGGTACTTTCATTTTTTTAAAAAACCTTGTGAGATGGTTTGTTACTAGCTGCTTTATACACTGGTGGAATTAGAGGCTCAGGTTTAACGCCCTTTTTCAAAGGTCATACAATCAATAAGCAGGAGCCTTGGGATTCAAATCCAGATTTGCCTCACGCCAAATCCTATTTCTTTTCTACCACAGTCTTCCCACTAATTCGGAAGTATTTTACTTTGGGACATTTGGATTGGTATTTTTTATCATTCCTGAAGCAATTCGGATGCTGCCTTTCAAACGTTGCTTCCGTCTCTGTTTGCTCTCCAGTACTTTTGGAGCCCCAAGTTACTCACTTTAACCACATTTTCCCATTTTTAACTTCATGCTTTTACTGTGTAGCACGGTATGTAATTCATTAAGCCACACTTTTGTTTAATAAATGTTTACTTAGGTCTAGACGGCTATTAAAGATAACCACTGGCACCATATACTGACACATATATGGGAATCTAGTAGGAGGGTAATGAGAACACACGCAGTGAAGCGATGGAGCAAGAGACATGGAGAACAGACATATGGACATTGTGGGGAATGCACAGTGGGTGGGAGGCGTAAAGGAAGTAGCATGAAAACCTGTACTATCATATGTGAAAAAGGTACCTATGGTCATTGCGCTGTGAGAAAATTTCATCCTGCAGGGCCTGTGCGACGGCCTGGAGGGTGGGACGGGGATATACATCTGACTAATCTGGGATCATACGTATGCGGAAACAACAAAAATCCGTAAAAGTAAAAGTCCAATAAAAATTAAAAATTTACAGTCTGGTGCTGGTCCTCATGTAGCCTAGAGTCGGACTTTGATCCTCACTAGAATTTACACTCTGATGCTGGTCCTCACTGTAGCCTACAGTCTTACTTTGGTCCTCACTAGAATTTACAGTCTCACTCTGGTCCTCACTTTAGCTTACAGTCTGACACTGGTCCGCACTAGAGCCTATAGTCGTATTCTGGTTCTTTCTGTAGCCTAGAGTCTGACTTTGGTCTTCAATAGAACTTACAGTCTGACTCTGGTCCTCACTGTAGCTGACAGTCTGACACTTCTCCTCACTAGAGCCTACAGTCTGACTCTCTTCCTCACTAGAATTTACAGTTTGAATCTGATCCTCACTGAGGCCTCCATTCTGACACTGGTCCTCACAAGAGCCTACAGTGTGACTCTGGTTCTTACTCTAGACTACAGTCTTACTCTGTTCCTCACTAGAGCCTTCAGTGTGACCCTTGTTTTCCGTAGCCTAGAGTATGACACTGGTCCTCACTAGAGCCCAAAGACTGACTGTGGTCCTCACTGTAGCCTACAGTCTGACTCAGGTCCTCACTAGAACCTAGAGTCTGACTCTGGTTCTGACGGTATCCTACAGTGTGATTTTGGTCCTTGTTGAAGCATGCAGTCTGACCCTGGTCCTCACTAGAGCTTACACTGGACTCTGGTCCTCACTATAGCCTACAGTCTGACACTGGTCCTCACTAGTGTCTACAGTCTGACTCTCGTCCTCACTGTAGCCTATAGTCAGACACTAGTCCTCACGAGCCTACAGTCTGACTTTGGTCCTCACTACTATTTACAGTCTGACTCTGGTCCTTTTGTAGCCTTCAGTCTAACCCTGGTCCTCACTAGAGCCTACAGGGGGACTCTGGTTCTTACTGTAGACTAAAGTCTGACTCTGGTCCTCAATGGAGCCTAGAGTAAAACTCTGGTTCTGACTGTATCCTACAGTCTGATTTAGGTCATCCTTGTAGCCTCGTTGTGGCCCTGGTCCTCACAGATCCTACAGTCTGACTGGGTTCTTCATATAGCCTACAGTATGACACTGGTCCTCACCAAAGTCTACATTCTGAGTCTCATCCAGAAGATCCTACAGACTGACTCTGGTTTTAAGAGAGCCTTCAGTCTGACACTTATGCTCACTAGAGCCTACAGTCTGACTCTGGTTGTTACTGTAGCCTACAGTCTGACGTTGGACCTCATTGGAGCATACAGTCTGACACTGTTCCTCACTAGAGCCTACAGTCTGACACTGGTTCTTACCTTAGCCTAGAGTCTGAAACTAGTCCTCACTAGACCCTACAGTATGACTCTGGTTCTTCTGTAGCCTACAGTCTGATTTTGGTCCTCATTTTGCCCTACAGTCTGAACTTGGTCCTCACTAGAGCTTAAAGTCTAACTCTGGTTCTTACTGTAGCCTACAGTCTGACACGGGTCCTCACTAGCGCCTAGAGTCTGACAATGGTTCGTAACTTAGGTTACAGTCTGAACCTAGTCCTCACTAGACTCTACAGTCTGTCTCTAGTTCTCAGTGTATCCTACAGTCTGAGTCTGGTCCTCCCTGTAGCCTACAGTCTGACACTAGTCCTCACTAGAGCCTAGAGAATGACTCTGGTTCTGACTCTATCCTACAGTCTGATTTAGGACCTCATTGTAGCCTACATTCTGACCCTGGTCCTCACAGATACTACAGTCTGACACATGTCTTCAATAGAGCTTACAGTCTGATTCTGTTTCTCACCAGATCCTACAGGTTTAATCTGGTTCTTACAGTAGCCTACAGTCGTATTATGGTCCTCACAGTAGCCGAGAGTCTGACCCTGGTCCTCACTAGATCCTCCAATGTGATTGTGGTTATTACTCTAGCCTAGAGTCTGACACTGGTCTTCACATGGGCCTACAGTCTGACTCTGGTTCTTACTGCAGCCAACAGTCTGACTTTGGACCTCACTAGTATTTACAGTCTGACTCTGGTCCTCACTGTAGCCTAAAGTCTGACACTAGTCCTCACTAGATCCAATAGTCTGACGCTGGTTCTTACTGTAGTCTACAGTGGGATTTGGTATTCACTGTAGCCTACAGTCTGACACTGGTCCTCACTTGAGTCGACAGTCTGACTCTGGTTTGTACTGTAGCCTACACTCTGACATGGTCTTCACTGTAGCCTACAGTCTGACACTGGACCTCACTAGAGCTTACGGTCTGACTTTGCTTGTTACTGTTTCCTCAGGTCAGACTTTGGTCCTCACTCTAGCCTACAGTCTGACAATGGTCCTCACTAGAGACTTCTGTATGACTTTGGTCTTTCTGAAACCTACAGTCTGACGTTGGTCCTCATTGACGCATATATTCTGACACTGGCCCTCACTATAGCCTACTGTACGACTCTGGTTCTTACTATAGCCTTCTGTCTAACACTGGTCCTCACTAGAGCCTGCAGTCTGAATCTCGTACGTACTGTAGTCTACAGTCTGACACTGGTCCTCACTAGAGCCTATATTCTGACTCTCATCCTCACCAGAGCCTACCGTCTGACTCTGTTTCTTACTGTAGCCTACAGTCTGACTTTGGTACTCTTTGTACCCTACAGTCTGACCCTTGTCCTCACTAAATCCTACAGTCTGACTAGGGTTTTGTCAGTCCAGTGAGGGCCAAAGACAGACTTTAGCCTACAGAAAGATCCCTAGTGAGACTGTAGCCTCTAGTGAGGACTTTTCTCAGACTGTAGAGTACAGTGGGGACCAGAGTCAGACTGTAGATATAGCAAGAACCAGAGTCAGACTGTTAACTCTAGTGAGGACCAGTGTCAGATAATAGGGTACAGTGGGACCAAAGTCAGACTTTAGACTAAAGTAAGAATGAGAGTTAGACTGTAGGCTCTAGTGAGGAAGAGTGTCAGTCTGTAAAATACAGTGAGGACCAAGTCAGACTGTAGGCCACAGAAAGAAACAGAGTCAGACTGTAGGTGCTAGCTAGGATCAGTGTCAGACTCTGGGCTCCAGTGAGGTCCAGTGTCAGATGTAGGCTACAGTGAAGACAATCGTCAGACTGTAGGCTACAGTAAGGAACAAAATAGGACTGTAGAATACACTAGGAAACACAGTCAGACTGAAGGCTCTAGTGAATACCAGTGTCAGGCTGTGGGCTACAGTGAGGAATAATTACGACTCTGAAGGTATCAACCTTCAGAACCAGAGCCAGACTGTAAGCTGTAGTGAGGACCAGTGTCAGACTGTAGGCTACAGTGAGAACCTAAATCAGGCTGTAAGCTACACTGAGGACAATATTCAGACTGTAGTCTACAGTAAGAACCAGACTGAGACTCTAGGCTCTATTATGGACCAGTGTGAATCTGTAGTCTACACTGAGGACCAAATTCAGACTGTAGGCCAAGTAAGAACCCGTCTCAGGCTGTAGGCTCTAGCTAGGACCAGTGTCAGACTGTAGGCTCTTGTGAGGAACAATGCCAGTCTGTAGGCTTCAGTGAGGACATAGTCAATAGGCTACAGTAAGAACCAGATTAAGACTGAAGGCTCTAGTGAGGACCACTCTCAGACTGTAGGCTACAGTGGGACCAAACTCAGACTATAGGCTGCACTAAGAACCAGAGTCAGACTGTAGACTCTAGCTAGGACCAGTGTCAGACTCTAGGCTCTTATGTGGACCATTGTCATACTGTAGGCTTAAGTGAGGATAGAGTCATACAGTAGGCTACAGTAAGAACCAGATTAAGACTGTAGGCTCTAGCGAGGACCAGTGTCACACTGTAGGTTCTTGTGAGGACCAGTGTCAGACTGTAGGCTACATGGAAGACAGAAGTCAGACTGAAGGCTACAGGAAGAACCAGTGTCAGTCTGTAGGCTCTAGGGAAGCCCAGTGTCAGGCTGTAGTCTACAGTAAGGAACAAAATATGACTGTAGAATACACAAAGAAACACAGTCAGACTGAAGGCTCTAGTGAATTTCAGTGTCATATTGTAGGCTACATTGAGGGACAAATGACGACTCTAGGATACCTTCAGAACCAGAGCCAGACTGTAAGCTGTAGTGAGGACAAGTGTCAGACAGTAGGCTACAGTGAGGACCAAAATCAGACTGTAAACTATAGTAAGAATCAGAGTTAGACTGTCGGCTCTAGTTAGGAACAGAGTCAGTTTTAAGCTACAGTGAGGACCAAAGTCAGCCGTGAGGGAGCAGAGGGTACCCACCTGAGAATCTTTATCTTCCCATTTAAAGTGGAGACATCAACAAGTGTATCTGCGCCAGATTAGAAGGGTGAGTTTAGAAAACCCCTCAAAAAAGGCCTTAATTTCCCGGGAGATGATAGCAGCACCTACCTTTTTAAATTCTTGTGAGAACTGATTGAGAAAAAGCTTTTAGGAGGTGCCCGGTTATAGTAAAGTACCCAACAGATGACAGGCCGATGATATTCATTAGGCAGACAGAATCTTAATGCTACTATATTTCCTAAGTGACAATACCCCCCTGTGTGAGAGAGAGAGTTCAAAATGCAATATCTACCTTTACTGAGAGAACCGAGAAGGAGATGGCTTGCCCGACTGAGACAGAGTCAAAGTGGAACTCGTATTAAAACCCCAAATTTCCCCTGGCTCCCAGTTTGGAGCACTTTCTGTCACAATACTGTCGCCAAAACGCGGTGTTCTTTATAATGGATGACATAGAGTTCAGGGGGCCCGGGGATAAACATTTTGTGCTTAATAGGCGCCTTTTCATTGTTATTCATGGGGAAATACACATTAAAATACCAGAGCTACCATATATTGATAACATTGCTTAGGCTCATGGTAATTTTAAAATGCAAGTCAAAGTCTAAACCATTGCGGAAACACATATTAAGTAACTGCATGAGTGGTGCTTGAACGTGAAATGATGTGAAATATTATGTAAACCATTCTTCTTTCGGGGAAATAGAACATGAAGTATTTTGTCCCCGCGAGAGGCCAGCTGTACAGCAAGCTGCTGGCAGCTAGCGACATCATTATGACCTCCGAGGTGTGAGGTAATAGAGGGTGGTGACTAGGCAACCACCACCCCCTAACTCTCCTCAGCCTGCCTCCCCCGCCCCCCCCCCCCCCCCCGCCCGCATCACTCATCTGGCCCTGCCCTCCCTTGTCCCTGGGCGGTGTATGCCCCCACCGGTGCCCCCCAGACCTTATTGAGGTTGGTTTTTTGGAAAGTCACTATCCTTTAGCTTATCCCCCAGAAAGTCTATACCCAAAGGCTAATGTTGTCCACTCCTGGGCAGAGTCATTTCGTATCTCACCACTTTCCAGTCCTGGCCTTGTTGTCCAGTTGGGTTTAGAGATCCACCTTGCACATGCCCCTGCGGCTATGCAGCCAGTCAATTTCCACAGAAATCTGGAAAGAGAAATACAGTCAATTTGAAAGTCTAACGTGATTTCAAGAAATGGAATCGGTCGATTAAGAATCCCGGGGTGGCTTCTGGAAACTCATCTCTGCGTTTAGTACGAACTAAGCTTAGGCTAGGAACTGGAGGGGTAAGCCATGGGGAAGGACACACTGAAATGCTTGGACCTGAAGATCAAGATCGCTATCTGTCAGCCCAACCCACAGTCTTCCTTAATTTGATTCCCCACCCCAACTCGTTGAAAGCACGCAGTGTCATACTCACTTGGGAAAATGCCCGTGAGGAGAATGACAGGCTGGGAAACATGTTTGAAAGGGGTCTAGGGACTGTGGGCTACTCAAGCCCACCTCATCCCTTTAACTGAGTTTTGCTAAACCGAGGCTAACCCATGTCTTTCTCATTACATTCAAGTGAAATGAAGTTAAGCGCTATAATACTTACCACATAGGGCCACTGGAGGAGCCGAAGATCAATACTAGTAAAGTGAATATAGATTTCAGCAGACAGAACAAGTTTCTGAATACTGAACCCACTCAGTCTAATAGCGATAGCTAAGAGACACATGTCTGTGGCAAGAGCAGACCCTGATCCCATAGGACAGAGTTTGGCTTTACTCTGGAAAGGAAGAGTCTCTGCCAACTTCCTTCAAACCCTTTGCCACCCCCCACCCCTTCTCTCCTCCTCTTTCCTTCAGCCCTTCCCCCCTCTCTCCTCTACTCGCTCCCCCTCTTTTCCTCCTTGTCTTCTCTTCCCTTCTACCTTTCCCCCTTTCCTCCCGCTCTCCTCCTTCCTCCCCACTCTTTCTCCTTCCCCATCCTCCCTCCCTCCCTCTCTCCTTCCCTCTGCCTGTCTCAACATCTTAATAACTATTTTCTGATGGCTACCCTGTCACAGGATAAGACTACATTTCAATAGTCTGCCATTTCCCCTCAGCGCCTCCATTTCATTCCCCTAAGGTCTCACGCTCGCCCTTCAAAATGGGAGGAGGCATAGAGATGCCTCGTGTGATCTGGATAATGCTAAGTCCAAATCCTTAACAAAACCGTAAAAGAAAGAAAAGTTTTGAGTTCATTACCTCGATAATGAAGTTTTTTTAGACTGAAGCTGAAAATGTGCCACCTAGAAGGTAGGTGTGTCCCTTGAGATGGAAGTGGGCAGTGCCGAGTTCTTGGGCACGTGCAGCTGGCTGCCAGCCCTGTCAGCTGTTGGATGAGATGGGGGAGCCAGGCTCTGCCTGGCTGCTTTTGACCCCTGGCCGTATGTCATCAGGCTTTGTTGAGTCATACTGCCTGAAACCGAAACAACCCAGCAGAGGCGGGGCAGGCTGGCAAACTCAGTAGCCCTTCAGATCAAAAGCATATCAGGCTTTCCACTGTACATCACATTTTCTAATATTCTGTCTAGAAGGGTACACGTGCTTTTTTTTTTTTTTTTTAACCTTTTGTCCCGCTCCCCGGTCCCCAAGGCCTCCCTTCCTTTTCCTGTTTGGGCTAGACTTCCCGACCCCCCTCGTTATATTAGTCCCCCGCTTGGTGGGCGCCTGCATTATGTGGCGAAAATCTTTAGATTTATGTTGAAAAGAGGAATATTAGAAACCTTTCTAGGTATCCTGAACAGGAATATGAAAGTAGAAAATTGAGGCGATCTTAGCCATGTTTGTAGTTTCACCTCAGCGTTGAGACATCTCCGCAGCTGGTGTAACCAAAGTCAGACCATGCCCTACATTTGTGGAATCAGAGTAGGCTATTCTGTAGGAACTTGGAATGGCTTTTTCTTTTAAATTGGGATGCCGTGATGACCCTTCCAGTTTGACTCGAGATGTTGCTGCTTTCCCCAACCCTCGGTGCTCTCCTAAAGACTTGAGTGCCACTTAGTACCAGAACGTGTACTTCATGACATCCCTGTTTCTCTAAAGAACAGTAGCCGCACACTCAGGGCTTTCGCCTTAGGATTCTAGTGTCTAGTTGGTCCAGCAGGCTGGCTCTTTTATTATTTTTATTATTATTATTATTTTAGATTTTTCTTTTATTTTATTGTAATTTTTGTTTTTACAGAGCTTTGCTCTTTACCGATGTGTATGTTCCCGGATTAGTCATATGTCTATTCCTGGCCCCTCACCCTCCACCGCCCTCTCAGTCCCCCCCTCCCAGCCCTCCAGGCCATCTCACAGCGCCTCCCCAGGACCCCCTAGTCCCACAGCGCAACGAGCCTGGCTATCTAATTCCCAAGCGATAATATGGCCTTCCATGATACTCCCTCTATGCCTCCCACCCACTATTCATTCCCCGCAGTGTCCATATGTCTGTTCTCCATGTCTGTGTTTGTTTTAATATGGAAAGATATATAATGTCACAGGTAATACCTACTCACATACCTCTACAGCCTATGGGAAACAAACTCCCATGAGTATAAGCCAGTAGAACAAGTTAATCAGAGAAAAAAAAAAATATAAATTCATCAAATATCATACAAAATAATGTTCAAGGTTTTAAAGCTTTAAAATGGGAGAAGGAATAAAGAAAAGGAAAAATAAACAGGGGAAACCAATCAAACGTAAGGTATTCAGATATTGAATACAGACATACAAGAATAATACACAGGAAACTGAACAGCAAGTGGTTGTCTAGGTTTTTTTTTTTTTTTTTTTTGGACTTTTTTCTTTTACGGATTTTGTTGTTTCCGCAAAGTATGATCCCAGATTAGTCAGATGTATATCCCCCCGTCCCACCTCCAGGCCGTCCCCAGCCCCCTGCAGGATGAAATTTTCTCACAGCGCAATGACCATAGGTACCTTTTTCACATATGATTGTACAGGTTTTCTGTACTATCTGCTACTTCCTTTACGTCTCCCACCCACTGTGCATTCCCCACAATGTCCATAAGTCTATTCTCCATGTCTCTTGCTCCATCGCTTCACTGCGTGTGTTCTCATTACCCCCCTACTAGATTCACATATATGTGTCAGTATATGGTGCCAGTGGTTTTCTTTAATAGCCGTCTAGACCTAAGTAAACATTTATTAAACAAAAGGGGGCTTAATGAATTACATACCCTGCTAAAAGTAAAAGCATGAAGTTAAAAAAGGGAAAATGTGGTTAAAGTGAGTAACTTGGGGCTCCAAAAGTACTGGAGAGCAAACAGAGACGGAAGCAACGTTTGAAAGGCAGCATCCGAATTGCTTCAGGAATGATAAAGATACCAATCCAAATGTCCCAAAGTAAAATACTTCCGAATTAGTGGGAAGACTGTGGTAGAAAAGAAATAGGATTTGGCGTGAGGCAAATCTGGATTTGAATAAAACTCCTGCTTATTGATTGTATGACCTTTGAAAAGGTCGTTAAACCTGAGCCTCTAATTCCACCAGTGTATAAAGCAGCTAGTAACAAACCATCTCACAAGGTTTTTAAAAGAATGAAAGTACCTAGTAGTGTCTGGCACTCAGAAAATGCTCTTGAAAGGTCATTTCTTGCCCCCCGTACCTCGGTGTTCAATAATATCGCCACTATGGTAATTAGCCTTTCTTCTTCCTGGCTGGGCGGCGCTGGGATGTAGAAACTCAATTGATTCTTTCAGAGCTTTTCATGTTCCGACACCACGGAGACCTCCGTGCAGGGGTTCTGCTGGACTTCTGGCATGTCTCCGAGTGAGTGGGGGGGAAAACAACCGGAATTGATTCACAGCTGATGGCAGAGTCTCACAGCTCACAAGTGTATTCTATCCTATACCTTTGCAAAGCTCACTCATTATCCGTTGTACTGGGGGTTTGATTTTCATGGATGTACAAACATGTCATTGGCTAAAGTAGCATTTTATTTCTACTGCTCCCATATCTCTGCTTTTTACTTCGTTTTCTTCGTTCATTATTAGAACTATTTTAAACTAGAATTTCAACCAGGGCACTCTTGTGGGTTTCCTGTTTTAACCAGATTTAATCGAACTGGCACTTTTGTTGGGAAAGTTATGTTAATTGTTCTTATTTAGTCGCTAAGAGGTGTCTGACTCTTTGGTGGCCCCATGGACTGTAGCCTGCCTGGATCCCCGTCTGTGGAACGTTCCGGCAAGAATCCTGGGGTGGGTTCCCATTTCCTTCTCCAGGAATCTTCCTGACCCGGGGGTCAAACCCGCATCTTCTATGTCTCTTGCTCTGGCAGGAGGATTCTTCACCACTGAGCCACCAGGAAGCCGTTGGAAAGATACACTCAAGCAAGACAGAGAACGCTGCAGTATCCCTCTCCTCACCGTTGAATGTCTCTTAAGGTTTAAATCAAGCTCCATCTTTCTTTTTTGTTGTTGTTGCTGCTGTTCTTGCTCCAAGTTGGATTGCTCCTTTCCTAAGCTTGTTTGACTTGCTCCTTGTTCCCTCCCTAGGTTCTTTAGGCAGGAATTCATCGTTGCTGTTTTGTACTGATGCAACCTATCAGGGCTATACGTTCTCTGAGCACTGCCTTGGCCATCTCCCATAGAGAGGTCTTTCCATAAAATGTCTTGCCAGCTTTTCCTTTTACCTCGTGCTCCGTTATGTTTTGTCCCCGGGATTATCACTAATCCTCTGGTTTTATAATTTTTGACAGTTTGATACTTGGCATCGAGTTTGATTGTTTTTAAATCGTATGACAGAACCATTTTAAAAGGTTTGTTGATTTACTTTTGCTTTAGGCTGTTCTGGGTTTTCACTGCTGCTGCAGGCTCTTCTCTAGTTGCGGGGAGTGAGGGCTACTGTCTAGTTGAGCTGAGCAGGCTTCTTGTTGTGGTGACTTCTCTTGTTGTGGAACTTGGGCTCTAGGGCACGTGGGCTTCAGCAGTTGCAGCACGTGGGCTCAGCATTTGCGGCTCCAAGGCTCTAGAGCACAGGCTCCATAGTTGTGGCTCACGGGCTTAGTTGCTCCACAGCATGTGGGATCTTCCTGGATCAGGGATCAAACCCATGTCTCCTGCATTGGCAGATGAACTCTTCACCACTGAGCTACCAGGGAGGCCCAACTTTGATATATATGTTTCAGGCTTTTATTTTACTTTTAAATTGACAGAGTTTTGTGTACAGATATGTATGTTCCCAGGCTGGTCATATGGATATCACTCCCATCCCACCCCTCCAGACCAATTTTGATGGATCCAAAACACTATGGATTTAGGAATTTGGGATTAGCAGAGGCAAACTATTGCATATGGGCAGATAAACAATGAAGACTTACTGGACAGCACAGGAACTATGTTCAGTGTTCTGTGATAAACCATAATGGAAAAGAATATGAAAAGAATGTATCTATCTACATGGACAAAAATAGATAGATAGATAGATAGGTAGGTAGATAGAGAGATAGGTAGGTAGATAGATAGGTATGTATATGTAGACTTTCGTCCCTTTGCTTTACAGCAGAAATTAACACAACATTGTAAATCAACTCTACTTCAATGATAAAACTTTTTTTTCAACACTTTGGTTACTGAGATTTGGTTTTGGTGCTCATTTAAATTTCGTCCCTGAGGCAAATGCCTCTCTTTGCCTCGCCTCAGTCTAGGCCTGGCCCTTGTGGTAACCTCTTCACACAACTCTCTCTGTGAGTTGGGGGCCAGATGTCCAGAAAGACTGAAATTGTCAGAGAGAGCAAACCAGTGACACCGCCTGCCTGGTGATAACCATGTGTTCCTTCTTCTGTTCTTGTCATGCTTTCCTACTCTTTACTGGGATTTCAGCTCAGCAGTAGCCCTTGTCTGTTTCTGGCTGCTGACACTGGGCACAGCTACATCGCCAATAGGATGCGTGGGCTCATTTCTCCATTTAGAGGTGAAAGGCCAGGGTCTCACCCCCCGGGAATAGACCCCAAGGACTGTTGCGCTCCTGCAGACCCTTGTCAGGGCCCTTTCTGGCCCAAAGCACTCCTTTCTCTGCTGGAGTCTGTCAGTTAGCTCTGGCAAACATCAAGTGTCCTCACCCTGAACTTACCCCCCCACACAAGGTTCCCTGGGGAACTACGGAAGAGAAACACTTAGAATCTTCAAATGCCACAGTCGGAAGGGCCCTCCGAGATCATTTTGCCGCGCGCCTCTTTTAACAGAACGCATATCTTCCTTGGCTCCATTTCGACCTTTCAAAGAATCCCCACGGCTGCCTCATAATAAAAATCAGGAATAAGTCAGGAGCCACGTTAATCAAGAAAGTAAATGACTATGGGACCCAGCTGTGCTCAGGGGGGACTGAAACTTCAGAAATGTAGCCGTCATCTTAGGATTTGTTCCTTAGGGTTTTCTTCAAGGACAGGGGGAAGGATCTGTGGTGGCTCAACTCCGACGCTCTCCATGGAGTAGGGGTCCAACTTGATTAACTTTATCAGGGCTGGGGGGTTACAAAAATCCTGCTCTGAAGAAGCCTGCCTTTCCCTCTGACTGGTCCAGGCACTGTGAAGAAGCTGTGAGCGCTGGTCTCTGTGCTTCTCACCTCCCTCGACATGTGCCCTTTTCAGGTCCCACACCCAGAGAACCTTGTTTTCAGTTGGGGAATGTATCAAGAGCACTTGCAACCGTGTTAGCATGGGCTTTGGAAGGTACAGCTCCTATCCCATATCTAATTTGTAATAAGATCCTCCTTGCAAAGGTTTATAGAAAGAACTCTTGAAAGGGGTCAGTGGCTCAAGGAGTGGCAAACAGGGGATTATGCATACTGAAAAGACTGAGGGCTTCCCAGGTGGCTCCGTGGTGAGGGAAACCGCCTGCCAATGCAAGAGACCTAGGAGGTGTGGGCTCGATCCCTGGGTCAGGAAGATTCCCTGGAGAAGGAAACCTGGGAGCCCACTCCGTGAGCAACAGAGCCTGGTGGGGTACAGTCCATGCAGTCCCAAAAACGTCAGACACGACATAGCGACTAAACAGCCCCAGCAAGGAGACATCATTTAAAGGACTATCTCCAGCCTGAATGGAGGCCCTTTTCAGGTACCACCACAGTGAAACTGAAGGAAATTGACTCGAATAAATTTCTACTCACAAAGGGCCCTTGGATTGGACTGGATTATCGCGAGGAGAGCTGACCTCAAAATCACCTTAACAGGACTCTCAGAGGAGAAACTCAATGCAACTTGTATGACCATTTGTAACGCTTTCTTGCCTTATTGGATATTTGCATATGAATCAAATGGGTGTCTATCAAAGACACAATCCTATTTCTTTTAGAAATCAATCCAGTTGTTGGGTTTGTAGTCTAGTAACTTGTGTCTAGTGCTTCCAGGTTACCTGGGCGAATTTTGCACCTTGGGTGCACTCCAAAACCCTAACGGATTGGTCCTGAGGAAATGTACTTTAAAAGGAAAACTACGGTTATGTTCAGGGCGCTGCTGACATTACCAGGCGGAATTCCCTCACCTGGCCAATTAGCAATGCCTGCTCTGACTCTGACCATCAACATGTTTTCTTCTATTACTCAAGCTCAGTCAGAGCAACTAGCAAAATTTCAGCCAAGGAAAAAAATCTCCCACGATTATGGGATGGATTGATGTGGGTAACACCAGGCTACGGTAATTTAAACTTAAAGTCTCTACATTGGGAACAATTAAATCATGCTAAGGATAATCAGTCTAGTAACACGAGGAAATTGGGCTGTGTGCCTCGTGGACGATGCCAGTATATAACTTCTCTGACAGATCAGGATTGGAGCAGTATAGACTAAGCCAAATGACCTGGGATATGGCTGGGCTGGACCTAATGGACCCCTTGAAGTAATTAGTATGACTTCCTTCATGTGGCTAGCTCTGTTGTTGGTATTGCACCTGCTGTACAAAATTGCTGTTTCTTACAATGCCAAACGTACAGCTGAGCCTCTGATACAATAATGTAGTTCCGTATGAGACCGGTGATTGTAACAGTGTAAGTCTAGATATGGGAAGAAACAAGAAGAGGGGGTATTTTCCTGGACCACCAGAGGCTAACATCGACAGGAGGTCCAGAGAATCTTGGATCCTGTCTTATGGCCCAGTCCACTAACAGCACATTGCATTATCATTGCCACCCCTGGGATGAGCATTCCTAGCACTATGGGATGACATGGTCAAGAACTCCCCCCCCCGCCATCTCCCCAAAACCCATGGTCTGATTTATGACCATGAAGGAGCCCTGCCACCTGGAACCTGGCACGTGCCATTTGCCTCTGCAAAGATTAAGTCATGGCCATTGCAGCTGCTGAACTTCAACACACCGTGAAAGGAATTTGGGGTGCAGATCAAGCATGAAGCACTCTTCGGAGCATTAGATATTTTCAGGAGAAGACCTTATGAGTCCCAGTTCTTGCATATTCTGATAACTAGAGAAACCGTCTGAAACTGGCCTGACTAGAGGCTACAGTGTGACTCTGGTTCTTACTAGAGCCTACAGTCTAATGTTGGTCCCCATGTAGCCTACATTCTGACACTGGGAATCACTAGATCTTACAGTCTGGCTCTGGTTCTGAAGGCATCCTACAGTCATAATTTGGCCTCACTGTGCCTACAGTCTGACACTCATCCTCACTAGAACCTACAGTCAGACTCTGGTTCTTACTGTAGCCTACAATTTGAATTTGGACCTCACTGTATCCTACAGTCTGACTCTGATCCTCACAAGACCCTACATTCTGACTCTGGTTTTTTTAGCCTATTATCTGAATTTGTTCCAAACTGTAGCTACAGTCAGATACTGGTCCTCACTAGAGCCTACAGTCTGACTCTCTTCTTAATGTACATTACATCTGAGACTTTTCTTCACTGTAGCCTACAGTCTGACACTGTTCCTCACTGTAGACTTCAGTCTGACACTGGTCTTCACTAGAGCCTACAGTTTGACACTGGTCCTCATTAGAGCCTCCAGTCTGACTCTGGTTCTTAGTGCAGCCTACAGTTTTTTGGTCCTCAATGTAGCCTATAGTCTGACACTCGTCCTCACTAGAGCCTACATTAAGACTTTGGTTCTTACTGTAGCATACAGTCTGATTTTGGTCCTCACTATAGCCTACAGTACGACACTGGTCCTCTATATATTCTACATTCTGACACTGCTCCTCACTAGAACCTACAGTCTGACTCTTGTTCTTACTGTAATCTACAGTTGGATTTTGGTCCTCACTGAAGCCTGCAGTATGACACTGGTCCTCAGTATAATCTACAGTCTGACACTGGTCCTCGCAAGAGCCGACAGTCTGACTATATTTCCTGCTGTAGCCTACAGTCTGACTTTGGTCCTCACTAGAATTTACAGTCTGAATCTTGTCTTCACTAGAGCCAGTCAGACACTGGTCCTCATTAATGCCTACAGTCTGACTCTGGTTGTTACTGTAGCCTACAGTCTGACGTTGGACCTCATTGTAGCATACAGTCTGACACTGGTCCACACTTGAGCCTACAGTCTGACACTGGTCTGACTATAGGCTGCAGTCTGACACTGGTCCTCAGTAGAGCCCATAGTCTGACTCTTGTCCTCACTGTAGCCTATAGTCAGACACTGGTCCTCACTAGAGCCTGCAGTCTGAATCTGGTCCTCACTATCCTGCATTGTGATTTTGGTCCTCATTGTATCCAACAGTCTGATCCTGGTTCTCACTAGAGCTAACAGTCTGACTCTGGTTCTGACTGTATCCTACAGTCTGACATTGGTGAGCTGGACAAAATGTTAAAAAAAAAAAAAACACGTGTACCCTTCTAGACAGAATATTAGAAAATGTGATGTACAGTGGAAAGCCTGATATGCTTTTGATCTGAAGGGCTACTGAGTTTGCCAGCCTGCCCCGCCTCTGCTGGGTTGCTACGGTTTCAGGCAGTATGACTCAACAAAGCCTGATGACATACGGCCAGGGGTCAAAAGCAGCCAGGCAGAGCCTGGCTCCCTCAGTCTCATCCAACAGTTGACAGGGCTGACAGCCAGCTGCACGTGCCCAAGAACTCGGCACTGCCCACTTCCATCTCAAGGGAAACACCTATTTTCTAGGTGGCACATTTTCAGCTTCAGTCTAAAAGAACTTCATTATTGAGGTAATGAACTCAAAACTTGTCTTTCTTTTATGGTTTTGTTAAGGATTTGGACTTAGCTATATCCAGATCACATGAGGCATCTCTATGCCTCCTCCCATTTTTAAGGAGAGCCTGAGACCTTAGGGGAATGAAATGGAGGCGCTGGGGGGAAATGGCAGACTATTGAAATGTAGTCTTATCCTGTGACAGGCTAGCCATCAGAAAATAGTTATTAAGATGCTGAGACAGGCAGAGGGAAGGAGAGAGGGAGGGGGGGAGGATGGGGAAGGAGAAAGAGTGGGGAGGAAGGAGGAGGGAGGGAGGAAAGGAGGAAAGGTAGAAGGAAGAGAAAAAAGGAGGAAAGAGGGGAGAGACTAGAGGAGAGAGGGGGGAAGGGCTGAAGGAAAGAGGGGGAGAGAAGGGGTGGGAGGTGGCAAAGGGTTTGAAGGAAGTTGGCAGAGACTCTTCCCTTTCCAGAGTAAAGCCAAACTCTGTCCTATGGGATCAGGGTCTGCTCTTGCCACAGACATTTGTCTCTTAGCTATAGCTATTAGACTGAGTGGGTTCAGTATTCAGAAACTTGTTCTGTATGTTGAAAGCTATATTCACTTTACTACTATTGATCTTAGGCTTCTCCAGTGGCCCTATGTGGTAAGTATTATAGCGCTTAACTTCATTTCACTTGAGTGTAATGAGAAAGACATGGGTTAGCCTCGGTTTAGCTAAAACTCAGTTAAAGGGGATGAGGTGGGCTTGAGTAGCCCACAGTCCCTAGACCCCCCTTTTAAACATGTTTCCCAGCCTGTCATTCTCCCTCACGGGCATTTTCCCAAGTGAGTATGACACTCGCGTGCTTTCAACGAGTTGGGGTGGGGAATCGAAGTTAAGGAAGACTGTGGGTTGGGCTGACAGATAGCGATCTTGATCTTCAGGTCCAAGCATTTCAGTGTGTCCTTCCCCCATGGCTTACCCCCTCCCCCAGTTCCTAGCCTAAGCTTAGTTCGTACTAAACGCAGAGATGAGTTTCCAGAAGCCACCCAGGGGTTCTTAATCGACCGATTCCATTTCTTGAAATCACGTTAGACTTTCAGATTGACTGTATTTCTCTTTCCAGATGTCTGAGGAAATTGACTGGCTGCACAGCCGCAGGGGCAGGTGCAAGGTGGATCTCTACAGCCCAACTGGACAACAAGGCCAGGAATGGAAAGTGGTGAGATACGAAATGACTCCTGCCCAGGAGTGGACACCATTAGCCTTTGGGTATAGACTTTATGGCCCGGGGGAAGCGAGAGGATAGGGGCTTTACCAAGAAATCAAGCTCAGTAAGGTCTGGGGGGCACCAGTGAGGGCATACATCGCCCAGGGACAATGGAGGGCTTGGCCAGAGGAGTGATGCAGGCGATGTGGGGGTGGGGGCGGGGGGGGCAGGCTGAGGAGAGTTAGGGGGTGGTGGTTGCCTAGTCACCACCCTCTATTACCTCACACCTCGGAGGTCATAATGATGTCGCTAGCTGCCAGCAGCTTGCTGTACAGCTGGCCTCCCTCGCGCGGACAAAATACTTCATGTTCTATTTCCCCAATGAAGAATGGTTTACATAATATTTCACATCATTTCACGTTCAAGCACCACTCATGCAGTTACTTAATATGTGTTTCAGCAATGGTTTAGACTTTGACTTGCATTTTAAAATTACCATGAGCCTAAGCAATGTTATCAATATATGGTAAATCTGGTATTTTAGTGTGTATTTCCCCCATGAATAACAATGAAAAGGCGCCTATTAAGCACAAAATGTTTATCCACGCGCCACCTAAACTCTATGTCATCCATTATAAAGAACACCGCGTTTTGGCGACAGTATTGTGACAGAAAGTGCTCCAAACTGGGAGCCAGGGGAAATTTGGGGTTTTAATACGAGTTCCACTTTGACTCTGTCTCAGTCGGGCAAGCCATCTCCTTCTCGGTTCTCTCAGTAAAGGTAGAATTTCATTTTGAACTCTCTCTCTCCCACAGGGAGTATTGTCACTTAGGAAATATAGTAGCATTAAGATTCTGTCTGCCTAATGAATATCATCGGTCTGTCGTCTGTTGGGTACTTTACTATAACCGGGCACTCTCCTAAAAGCTTTTGTCTCAATCAGTTCTCACAAGAACTAATAAGGTAGGTGCTGCTATCATCTCCCGGGGAAAATTTAAAGGGCCTTTCTGAGGATTTTCTAAACTCACCCTTCTAATCTGGCGCAGATACACTTTGGTGATGTCTCCACTTTAAATGGGAAGATAAAGATTCTCAGGTGGGTACCTCTGCTCCCCTCAGGGTTGAGATGGGGTGGGGGGCTGCTGCTGCTGCTGAGAAGGGTTACAGTGACATCATGAGAAAGGGAAAGGTGGTGGCAGAGGGTGGGAAGGCGGAGGGCCCCAGGTGAGAAGCCGTCATTCTTGCTTTGAAGTGGCAGCCTGGGGGCCAGCTTGGAGAAATCTCAAAAGCAGCTTTTCAGAAGGTACTTTGAATCTTGAAGAGAAAGAAATCACTGTGATCACGCATCCTGAGAAGCCAGTCCAGTCTCAGGTACAGGACTTCAACCTCTCAGTCTAGCCTTTCTCATTCCCCCAGCCCAAGGCTGAATCTGAGGGCTCCGGTTCAGAGATAGGAAGAGAACTATTGCCAAACAGGCCCCAAATTTGAATACTATGATATTCTAAAGAGCACAGGCCTACGTTCACGGTCATGATAAGTTCAGCGCCCAGGGTGAGTTCGCAGTAGCTCACAGTGACACTAATCACAGAGAATCAGACTATCCCCATCAGAACTTGGGATGGTCATTCGCGCACATGACAAGTCATTCCCCACATGTATCTGAGACCCCACGGACTACAGATTGCCAGGCTTCTCTGTCCATAGGGTTTTCCAGCCAGGAATACTGGAGCGGGTTGCCATTTCCTTCTCCATGATACATGCTATTGGATTTATATCATACACACATATGCCGCTCACTCAACACTTCCTCATCTGCATACACAGAGACACACTGACATGCATACAATTTTACATTCCCCACACATGCTAAGTATTCATACTACCATGCCCCGCTAGCCTACACAAATGACAGAATACAGTGCACATGATATCAGCCCATTACGACACATGCTGGCATACAGTGACATCTCACACGTTCACTGACACACGCCTATGCATGCACACCCATGCACACAGGCACATTTTCCCACACTCAGTCTAAAATTAAAATGGGTGTGATGTAGACACACAACAGAGACACTGACACATTTTTGACATGTGCTTAGCTCACATACTCAGATGAAATTGACAGTGATAAGACTCGTATGTAGTGTACAAATGTGCATACCCTAAGTTTTGTTGCCGCCACTTGTGCTGAATGAGTAGTAATGAACACAATTGTGTGTATGCGCCCATGCACATGCTAAAGGCCAAATCCTAATCTTTCCACTTTTAGGATGGAGTTTCTAAATAAATAGAGAAAAGTAGCCTGGCCAGACTCTCATGCATGGGTGTTATTCCTTTTTAGGCGGAGGGTCAGTATGCTTTTTAAACAAACTCCCCTGATCCTCCAAGTGTCCTCAGTTGGTTTCAATGATCTTCAAACGTATGCCCTAGGTTTCCACCCTGCACTCAGCCCCTCAGCATGCATCTCTAAACACAAAGTAGGCGACATAGAGGGGAGCTGTCTGAGCCTGGATTGCTTAAATAACGGACCTCACAGCCGAAATCTGGAAGTGACAGAGGCCAAAAACACCAACAATGACCAGAGTTGCTCCAGTCCATCAGCCAAATATGCCATTAATCAGAGGACAGTATTCTTCCCTGAAGGAAAATGTGCTATGAATAACCCATCTTTCTATAACAACCAGTTATCTTCTCCGGTATTCCTGAAGACCCATAAGGAAATCAAGAAATTAGGAGGTGCAAGTGAATTTCCTTCAATCTATCTACCCCCTGGAGGCAAAGGGAAAATCAGCCCCACAGTGTTGTGAGTAAGATCACTTCTGAAATGGCCCACGAGCTGTCGAAGTGACCTCTGCAGAAACGCACCGCAATGGGAGGAGTGTACAGATGGCAGTCGGAAACCTTTCCGAATGGTGAATTATCCAACAGGAAGAAAGGCGGAGACAAACAGATGGACCCAAGAGTCAGCAACGAATCTGCAGATTCCATCAGCAAAGGACACATGATCTGTGCCAATCGAGTGGCATCCGATATGATGGCGTCTGTCACGAAGACCTTGAACGTTCGTACCTCTGGGAACCCAGTTTCAGCCTGTGTGGTCCTGAAAAGGGTTCTGTTAAAACATACCCAGGAAATTGTGTCCGATTTGATTGACTCATGCTTGAGAAACACACATAATATCACAGGAATACTGTACCGACCCAGACTTTGTCTCAGCCGTCAAGAGGAATCTGTTTCACCATGGGGAAAAAAAATGCTACTGATATCATGGAGGCTATGCTGAAACGTTTGGTCAATGCTCTTCTTGGTGAACAGCAGGAAACGGAATCACAGTGTTTGCATATGCAGCCTTGAAAGCTAGCTCCCCCGACCCCAAGGGCAAAACCAAGGTCTCGAATCCTCAGCTCTGAAGGCCGAAATGAGGGAAAGAACAAGTGTAAAGTGAAGGGGGAGGAATGCAAGTCTTTGACCAGTGCTGAGAAGGTAGGCGAACATATCCTCGAGGAGAGCCTGACGGTGTGGAACCAAAATCAGGGCAATCAAGGCAAGCTGCCTAGCAACCCATGTCCCAGTAAGGAGGAGAAGAGAGAGAAGATCAGCCCTTCCACAGACTCACTGGCAAAGGACTCGATTGTCTCCGCCCTTAGGCTGATCCAGTACCATCTGACCCAGCAGGTCAAGGGCAAAGATGCATCTGAAGAAGACTGTCCTGTTTCCACAAGCTATACGACTCAGAGTGCCCGATAGAAAAGTGCGGAGGTACCCAATGTGCCAAGGCCCTTTCAATGAAACACCAAGAGCCTCGTGAAGCGCCTGAGCCATCCACCTCTCAAAAAGGGGGATCGAAAATGGACTCCCAGAAGGTAGATATGTCAACCCCCTTTATATCCCTGATTCAAAACTGCTCAATGAGAGCCCCCTTTACCTGTGAAGACATATGTGAAAGTGAGAACAAACGTTCTGAGGCCAAGACAAACAAGCCAGCCTCCGTGTGCACGCAGTCTCAGAGGCGGGAAGAACCAGGCAGGACAATCAAGAATTTGACTTTATCGGTGGGATGAAGCAAGTGAACCGACAGTTTATAGATAGCTGATACAATCTGTAATGAAGCTGCGCCTTATCATGGCTAAGTGTAGCAACCATGGTGGAAGCCTCGCTGACTTGGAAGAACAAGCATCCTTGGCCAACAATGCTCTTTACCACGCCAGCAACTCCAGATGTAACCAGGAGCTGGAACATCGCAGAGCCACCAAGACTCTTCTGGACACAAACTCATCGTCAGAAATCAGTGCTCAATAAGCAATTTGCAAAAGCAGCTCCAAGCTGTCCTGCAGTGGATCGCAGCCTCACAAGTTAAAAACCCAGGCTCTACTTCATGGGAGACGATGATGGACAACTGGAGAAGGTGCGATAGTGATGCAACAAGGCACACGGAGACAGAGGGCTGGACTGGGTGGGGACGGGAGGCAGTCTTGTACTCAGAGCAGTCCATTCTTTTTCTGCCTATTCTTTTCACCCTTAGTCCTAGAATCGTAGGCAGGAAGGCGGCTGAGGTATAGTGGACTTTCTCCATCTGGGTCCCAGCTCCAAAAGCATCAACGAAATGAGGGAAAGAACAAGTGTAAAGTGAAGGAGAGGAATGCAAGTCTTTGACCAGTGCTGAGAAGGTAGGCGAACATATCCTCGAGGAGAGCCTGACGGTGTGGAACCAAAATCAGGGCAATCAAGGCAAGCTGCCTAGCAACCCATGTCCCAGTAAGGAGGAGAAGAGACAGAAGATCAGCCCTTCCACAGACTCACTGGCAAAGGACTTGATTGTCTCCGCCCTTAGGCTGATCCAGTACCATCTGACCCAGCAGGTCAAGGGCAAAGATGCATCTGAAGAAGACTGTCCTGTTTCCACAAGCTATACGACTCAGAGTGCCCGATACGAAAAGTGCGGAGGTACCCAATGTGCCAAGGCCCTTTCAATGAAACACCAAGAGCCTCGTGAAGCGCCTGAGCCATCCACCTCTCAAAGGAGGATCGACACATGGACTCCCAGAAGGTAGATATGTCAACCCTCTTTATATCCCTGATTCAAAACTGCTCAATGAGAGCCCTTCACCTGTGAAGACATATGTGAAAGTGAGAACAAACGTTCTGAGGCCAAGACAAACAAGCCAGCCTCCGTGTGCACGCAGTCTCAGAGGCGGGAAGAACCAGGCAGGACAATCAAGAATTTGACTTTATCGGTGGGATGAAGCAAGTGAACCGACAGTTTATAGATCAGCTGATACAATCTGTAATGAAGCTGCGCCTTATCATGGCTAAGTGTAGCAACAATGGTGGAAGCCTCGCTGACTTGGAAGAACAAGCATCCTTGGCCAACAATGCTCTTTACCACGCCAGCAACTCCAGATGTAACCAGGAGCTGGAACATCGCAGAGCCACCAAGACTCTTCTGGACACAAACTCATCGTCAGAAATCAGTGCTCAATAAGCAATTTGCAAAAGCAGCTCCAAGCTGTCCTGCAGTGGATCGCAGCCTCACAAGTTAACATACCCAGGCTCTACTTCATGGGAGACGATGATGGACAACTGGAGAAGGTGCGATAGTGATGCAACAAGGCACACGGAGACAGAGGGCTGGACTGGGTGGGGACGGGAGGCAGTCTTGTACTCAGAGCAGTCCATTTTTTTTCTGTCTATTCTTTTCACCCTTTAGTCCTAGAATCGTAGGCAGGAAGGCGGCTGAGGTATAGTGGACTTTCTCCATCTGGGTCCCAGCTCCAAAAGCATCAACGTGACTCAAGCTATCTCTGCTCTCTCCACAGCTTCCTGAAGTTTCGGCTCTGGCAGCAGAAAAGGGGTACAGTGTCAGTGCCCTTCTTCAGGAGGTCGTGAAGTTCTCTAAGGAACTACAACTGGATGAAGTTGTGGAAAACACGACTGGGGAACAGCTGCTAGACTGGCTGCTCACTCACCTGTGAGCAGACAACTCTCCACTGACTCCCGCCCCGACCAGCATTCCAACCCAGCTAGAACACCTCCTCCCGTCAGGCCAGCGAACTACTGCATGATAGTGTTTCTCAATACCTCCGGGTAGTAAGACTGTGTAAGTCTGGGGTATCCCGACAAGCTAGGCAAGAGCCTGCATTAAAAAAAAAAAAAAAAACTTAAAGAAAGGTGCTAGTGTTTGCTTGGTCAGATATATCTGAGGAAACTGGGTCCAATCTCAAGGAATGGTGATACAATGTTGGACTTGTGTCCAGATCTCACCGGGTTCTCTTCTAAACACCAAAGATGCAGGGATATAATCCATGTCCAAGTCCCTAAGTCATCTGGTTTATCCAGGTCACAGTTCACAAGTTATTTAGAGGTTTGCCAGCCATCGCCTCCTGTTCTTCCAGAAGTACGCACATAATTTGATAATCCCCATCTAATCCTCAGGATGCAAATCTCTTGGTCACTTATAAGATTTCTCAGATGGGAGCCTCGACGAAAAACCAAACCGAAGACAGTATGTTACCCATAGGCACACATACACTCCCAGCATTCGCTGCACATGGCTAAACACTATAAAGAACTACACTGGGATACTGTAGCCTAACGTTTCACTCTGGTTCTTACTGTAGCCTGCAGTCTGAATTTGGTCCTCACTGTATCCTACAGTCTGACACTGGTCCTCACTAGAGCCTCAAGGCTGACACTTGTTCTTACTGTAGCCTGCAGTCTGAGTTTGGCAGTCTGACACTGGTCGTCACTAGAGCCTGTTCTATGACCCCGGTTCTTACTGTAGATTACAGTCTGACTTTGGTTTTCACTAGGCCTACAGTCTGACATTGTTCCTCACTAGATTTTACAGTCTGACTCTGGTCCTCACTAGAGCTTACAGTCTGACTCTGGTTCTTACCTTAGCCTACAGTCTGACGTTGGTCCTCATTGTAGTCTACAGTCTGAAGTTCTGTTCGTGACGTTTCTCTAAGGGGGAAAACTACAACTGGATGAAGTTGCGGAAAACACGACTGGAGAACAGCTGCTAGACTGGCTGCTCACTCACCTGTCAGCAGACAACTCTACACTGACTCCCTCCCCCGACCAGCATTCCAACCCAGCTAGAACACCTCCTCCCGTCAGGCCAGCGAACTACTGCATGATAGTGTTTCTCAATACCTCCGGGTAGTAAGACTGTGTAAGTCTGGGGTATCCCGACAAGCTAGGCAAGAGCCTGCATTAAAAAAAAAAAAAAAAACTTAAAGAAAGGTGCTAGTGTTTGCTTGGTCAGATATATCTGAGGAAACTGGGTCCAATCTCAAGGAATGGTGATACAATGTTGGACTTGTGTCCAGATCTCACCGGGTTCTCTTCTAAACACCAAAGATGCAGGGATATAATCCATGTCCAAGTCCCTAAGTCATCTGGTTTATCCAGGTCACAGTTCACAAGTTATTTAGAGGTTTGCCAGCCATCGCCTCCTGTTCTTCCAGAAGTACGCACATAATTTGATAATCCCCATCTAATCCTCAGGATGCAAATCTCTTGGTCACTTATAAGATTTCTCAGATGGGAGCCTCGACGAAAAACCAAACCGAAGACAGTATGTTACCCATAGGCACACATACACTCCCAGCATTCGCTGCACATGGCTAAACACTATAAAGAACTACACTGGGATACTGTAGCCTAACGTTTCACTCTGGTTCTTACTGTAGCCTGCAGTCTGAATTTGGTCCTCACTGTATCCTACATTCTGACACTGGTCCTCACTAGAGCCTCAAGTCTGACACTTGTTCTTACTGTAGCCTGCAGTCTGAATTTTGCTGTCTGATACTGGTCCTCACTAGAACCTACCTTATGACTCTGGTTCCTACTGTAACCTACAGTCTGACTTTGGTTTTCACTAGGCCTACAGTCTGACATTGTTCCTCACTAGATTTTACAGTCTGACTCTGGTCCTCACTAGAGCTTACAGTCTGACTCTGGTTCTTACCTTAGCCTACAGTCTGACGTTGGTCCTCATTGTAGTCTACAGTCTGACAATGGTCCTCACTTGAGCCTACAGTCTGACTCTGGTTCTTACTGTAGCCTACAATATGACACAGGACCTCAATAGACTTTAAAGTCTGTCTCTTGACCTCACTGTAGCCTTAAGTCTGACACTGATCCTCACTAGAGCCTATGGTATGGCTCTGCTTCTTACTGTATCCTACAGTCTGACTGTGGTCCTGACTGTAGCCTACAGACTGACACTGTTCCTCACTAGAGCCTAGAGTCTGACACTAATCCTCAATAGACCCTACAGTCTGAATCTGGTTCTTACTGTAGTCTGCAGTCTGACTGTGGTCCTGACTGTAGCCTACCGTATGAAACGGGTCCTCACTGGAGCCTACAGTCTGAAACTGGGCCTTGCTTGAACCTACACTCTGACTCTGTTTCTTACTCTGGTCTACAGTCTGACTTTGGTCCTCACTGTAGTCTACAGTCTGACAATGGTCCTCACTTGAGCCTACAGTCTGACTCTGGTTCTTACTGTAGCCTACAATATGACACAGGACCTCAATAGACTTTAAAGTCTGTCTCTTGACCTCACTGTAGCCTAAAGTCTGACACTGACCCTCACTAGAGCCCATAGTATGGCTCTGCTTCTTACTGTATCCTACAGTCTGACTGTGGTCCTGACTGTAGCCTACAGACTTACACTGTTCCTCACTAGAGCCTAGAGTCTGACACTAAACCTCAATAGACCCTACAGTCAGACCATGGTTCGTACTGTAGTCTGCAACCTCACTCTGGTCCTGACTGTAGCCTACAGTATGAAAATGGTCCTCACTGGAGCCTACAGTCTGAAACTGGGCCTTGCTTGAACCTACAGTCTGACTCTGTTTCTTACTCTGGTCTACAGCCTGACTTTGGTCCTCATTGTAGCCTACAGACTGACACTGTTCCTAACTGGAGCATACAGTCTAACTCTGTTTCTTACTTTAGCCTACAGTCTGACTTTGGTCCGCACCTTATCTTATAGTCTGACACTCGTCCTCACTAGAGTTTACAGTTTAACTCTGTTTCTTACTCTAGCCTACAGTCTGACTTTGGTCCTTACTCTGGGATAGTGTCTGACCCTTTTTCTTACTGTAGTCTACAGTCTGACCCTTTTCCTCACTGTAGATTACAGTCTGACAATGGTCCTAACTGTAGCCTACAGTCTGACACTTGTCGTCACAAGACATTCCAGTCTAACTCTGTTTCTTACTTTAGCCTACAGTCTGACTTTGGTCCTCACAGTATCCTACAGTCTGACTCTGGTTGTCACTAGAGTCCACAGTCTGACAGTGGTTCTCACTAGAGCCTACAGCCTGATCTTGGTTCCTACTGTAGCCTATAGTGTGTTTTGGTCCTCACGTTAGCCCATAGTCTGACCCTCGTCCTCACTAGGGCCTACATTCTAACAGTGAATCTTAATGTAGCCTTCAGATTGAATTTTCTCCTCACTGTAGCCTACAGTCTGACTCTGATCCTCACTAGAGCCTACATTCTGACTCTGGTTGTTACTGTAGTCTACAGTTTGACTTTGTTCCACACTGTAGCCCACAGTCTGACACTGGTCCTCAGTAGAGCCTACATTATGACTCTGGTTCTTACTGTAGCCTAGAGTCTGGCTTTGGTCCTCAGTAGACTCTACGATGTGACATTGGTTGTCAGTAGAGCCTACCGTCTGACTCTGGTCCTTCCTGAAGACTTCAATCTGACATTGTTACTCACTGTAGTCTACATCGGAAACTGGTCCACACTAGAGCCTACAGTCTGACATTGGTCATCATTAGAGACTACGGTCTGACTCTGGTACTTACTGGTGACTTCATCCTGACATTGTTACTCACTGTAGACTACAGTCTCACTATAGTCTTCACTGTAGCCGACATCAGACACTGGTCCTCACTAGATCCCACAGTCTGGCACTGGGCCTAGCTAGTACCTACAGTTTGACTCTGTTTCATACTGTGGCCTACAGTCTGACTTTGGTCCTCACTGTAGCTTACCGCCTGACCCTGTTCCTCACTAGAGCCTACAGTCTAACTCTGATTCTTACTATAGCCTACAGTCTGAATTTGGTCCTCATTGGAGCCTATAGTCTGACACTGGTCCTCACTAGAGTTTACAGTCTGACTCTGTTTCTTAATGTAGCCTACAGTCTGATTTGGCTCCTCACTGTAGCCTACCGTCTTACTCTGGTTGTCACTAGACTCTAAGTCTTACAGAAGTCCTCACTAGAGCCTACAGTCTTACTCTGTTTCTTACTGTACCCTAGAGTCTGTTTTGGTCCTCACGATAGCCCATAGGCTGACACTCGTCCTCATTAGAGCCTACATTCTAACTATGGTTCTAACTGTAGCCTACAGTTTGAATTTTGTCCTCACTGTAGCCTACAGTCTGACTCCAGTGCTTACTGTAGCCTAAGGTCTGACTTTGTTCCACACCGTAGCCCACAGTCTGACACTGGTCCTCAGTAGAGCCTACATTATGACTCTGGTTCTTACTGTAGCCTACAGTCTGACGTTGGTCCTCACTTGAGCCTACAGTCTGACATTAGTCGTCAGTAGAGCCTACAATCTGACTCTGGTCCTTACTGAAGACTTCAATCTGACATTGTTACACACTGTAGTCTACATCTGAAACTGGTCCACACTAGAGCCTACAGTCTGACATTGGTCGTAAAGAGACTACTGTCTGACTCTGGTACTTAATGATGACTTCAGTATGACATTGTCACTCACTGAAGACTACAGTCTGACTATGGGCTTCACTGTAGCCTACATCTGAAACTGGTCCTCACTAGAGCCCAACGTCTGAGACTGGGCCTTGCTAGAACCTACAGTCAGACTCTGTTTCTTACTGTGGCCTACAGTCTGACTTTGGTCCTCACTGTAGCCTACAGACTGAGAGGTCCTCACTAGAGGCTACAGTATGACTCCTTTTCTTACTGTAGCCTACAGTGTGACTCTGGTCCTAACTGAACTTAGCCTGTGACGCTGGTCCTCACTAGTGCCTAGAGTCTGAGACTGGTTCTTACTGTAGCCTACATTCTGGTTTGTCCTCACTGTTTCCTAGAGTCTGACAGTGGTCCTCACTAGAGCCTACAAGTCTGAGTCGTGTTCTTACAGGAACCTACATCTGACTTTGGTCCTCACTGTAGCTAGACTGACACTGTTCCTAACTAGAGCCGACAGTCTAACTCTGATTCTTACTATAGTTTACAGTCTGATTTTGGTCCTCACTGTAGCCTACTGTCTGACACTGGTCCTCACTAACCCTTACAGTCTGGCTCTGGTTCTGAAGGTATCCTAGAGTCGTCATTTGTCCCTCAATGTAGCCTACAAGATGACACTGGTTCACTAGAGCCTTCAGTCTGACTTTTGTTTCTTGTGTATTCTACAGTCATATTTTGTTCCTTACTGTAGCTACAGCCTGACACTGGGCTTCCCTAGAGCCTACAGTCTGACACTGGTTCTTCACTGAGCCTTCAGTCTGACTTTGTCTTCCTGTAGCCTACATCTGACACTGGTCCTCACAAGAACCTACAGTGTGACACTGGTCCTCGCTAGAGCCTACAGTTTATCTGGTTCTTCTGTAGCCTACAGTCTGACTTTGTCCTACTGTAGCTTACAGACTGGACACGGGTTCCTAACTAGAGCCTACAGTCTGACTCTGGTTCTTACTGTAGCCTACAGTCTAAACTTTGGTCCCATTGAGCCTATAGTCTGACACTGGTCCTCACTAGAGTTTACAGTCTTACTCTGGTTTTTTAAACTGTAGCCTACTCTGACTTGTCCTCACAGTAGCCTCCCAGTCTTACTTGGTTCCTCACCAGACTCTAAGTCTTACAGGTCCTCACTAGAGCCTACAGTCTTACTCGGGTTTCTTACTGTACCCTAGAGTCTGTATTTGGTCCTCACGAATAAGCCCCCATAGGCCCTGACACTCGTCCTCTTAGAGCCTACATTCTAACTATGGTTCTAACTGTACCCTTACAGTTTGAATTTGGGTCCTCACTGTAGCCTACAGTCTGCCCTTCCAGTGTTTAAACTGAGCCTAAGGTCTGACTTTATTCCACACTGTAGCCTACAGTCTGACACTGGTCCTCACTAGAGCCCAACTTTTCCTGTATGCTACTTTGGTCTTTCTGAAGCCTACAGTCTGACGTTGGGTCCTCATTGTAGCCTACTTTCTGACACTGGCCTCTCTATTAAGCCTACTGTACAGTGACTCTGGTTCTTACTATAGCCTTCTGTTTCCTAAAAAACTGGTCCTCACTAGAGCCTGCATTCTAATCTCATTTACTGTAGTCTACAGTCTGACTCTGGTCCCCCACTGTACTCTGCAGTCTGACAAGGTCCTCACTAGAGGAAACAGTCTGACTAGGGATCTTTCTGTAGCTAAAGTCTGTCTCTGGCCCCACGGGTACTGACAAAAACCCCCTGGGGTCAGTCTCATGGGGATTTTCTGAGGCAAGGTCTGACTGTAGGGACAAAGAGACCAAAGTCAGACTGTAGGCTTCAGTGAGGAAAAAGAGTCAGACTGTAGGCTCTAGGTAGGAGAGAGTCAGACTATAGGCTCGGGTAGACAGTGTCAGACTGTAGGCTCAGTAAAGGACCAAGTCAGAATGTAGGCTCAGTGAACCAGTGTCAGACTGTCGACTAAGTGAGGACCAGTGTCAGACTGTAGGCTACAGTGAATACCAAATCCCACTGTAGTCTACAGTAAGAACCAGCGTCAGACTATTGGATCTAGTGAGGACTAGTGTCAGACTTTAGGCTACAGTGAGGACCAGAGTCAGACTGTAAATACTAGTGAGGTCCAAAGTCAGACTGTTGGCTACAGTAAGAACCAGAGTCAGACTGTAGGCCCATGTAAAGACCAGTGTCAGACTCTAGGCTAGAGTAATAACCACAATCACTTTGGGTAGGATCTAGTGAGGACCAGGGTCAGACTCTAGGCTACTGTGAGGACCATAATACGACTGTAGGCTACCGTAAGAATCAGATTAAACCTGTAGGATCTGGTGAGAACCAGAATCAGACTGTAAGCTCTATTGAAGTCATGTGTCAGACTGTAGGATCTGTGAGGACCAGGGTCAGAATGTAGGCTACAATGAGGTCCTAAATCAGACTGCAGGATACAGTCAGAACCAGAGTCATTCTCTAGGCTCTAGTGAGGACAAAAGTCAGACTGTAGGCTACATTGAGGACTAGATTCAGACTGTAGGCTTCACTGAGAACCAGAGACAGACTGTAGAGACTAGTGAGGACTAGGTTCATACTGAAAAGCTAAGTTACGAACCATAGTCAGACTGTAGTCTCTAGTGAGGACCAGAGTCAGACTGTAGGCTACAGTAAGAACCAGAGTCATACTTTAGGATCTAGTGAGGACCAAGTTCAGACTGTAGGGCAAAATGAGGACCAAAATCAGACTGTAGGCTACAGTAAGAACCAGAGTCATACTGTAGGGTCTAGTGAGGACTAGTTTCAGACTGTAGGCTCTAGTATGGACCAGTGTCAGAGTGTAGGCTGTAATGAGGACAAATGTCAGACTGTATGCTACAATGAGGTTCAACATCACACTGTAGGCTACAGTAACAACCAGAGTCAGACTGTAGGCTCTAGTGAGGATAAGTGTCTGACTGAAGGCTCTTGTAAGAATCAGAGTCAGTCTGTAGGGTCTCGTGAGGATGAGACTCAGAATGTAGGCTTTGGTGAGGACCAGTGCCATACTGTAGGCTATATGAAGAACCCCGTCAGACTGTAGGATCTGTGAGGACCAGGGTCAGACTGAAGGCTACAATGAGGACCAAAATCAGACTGTAGGATACAATCAAAACCAGAGTCAGACTCTAGGCTCTAGTGAGGACCAGCGTAAGACTGTAGTCTACAGTGAGGACCAGAG